>VYXF01004092.1:34607-83672 GCA_013397295.1 Polioptila caerulea
GATGGGGTTTGTTCCTCTCGTTTGGTGTGTTCGGTGCTGTGCGTGTTACAGCCTCTCATCCGTCGAGTTTAATCTGAAAGATAATGGACGGAAAGCACGCTAAGACCCAGACGAGGCTGTGAGGAAAAGGAAGGCGCAGGCTGAGCCTCCACTTCGCAGCGATCTTGCAACGCTTAAAAAAGAAAAAAAAAAAAAAAACCAAACAAAACCAACAAAACCTCTTTACAAATCTAATCTCTGGAAGCAATTGAGTAAGAATTGAAAAGATGGTGCCCCACAGTGCCATTTCTAAACGCCTTTCTGGCTGGTGGTTGAGGCAGCGGGTGTGGAAGCAGCGGGCAGGCTCTGGCTCAGCTGGGCTGGGGATAACGCTGGTACCTGCAGGGCCGGGGTGGCCGAGCCCCCTCAGGCATCCCCCGGGCCTGGACACCGCGAGGCTGCGGTGGGATGAGAGGGATGACATCTTCCAGGATGGGTCTCCAAGCCCTGCTCTGTTCCTTAGGTAAAGGAATTGTTTAAGGAAAAGTTGGCTGTTGTCTGGCAGCGCCGTGTGATGTCCCTGCTGCTGAGAAGAGTTGTAGCTTTGAAACATGGATTTGCCTTTTTTTTTTTTCTTTTTGCCTCGTTTGCCGCCGATTTTTTGTCATTAAGCCCCTAGTTCTACAAAAACTCTCGCGTATTTAATGCTGTGCACCTGGATGATAATGCTGCCCAAGCCCCCAGTTTGNAATGGGTTTTTTCTTTTTTTTTTTTTTTTTTCGCCTCGTTTGCCGCCGATTTTTTGTCATTAAGCCCCTAGTTCTACAAAAACTCTGACGTATTTAATGCTGTGCACCTGGGTGATAATGCTGCCCAAGCCCCCAGTTTGCCCCTTTGAAGTCCAGACACTTCTAACTGGGAGCTCACCCAAGTGGTCGGGATCTGAGTGGTTTCATTAATCAGAAGAGCTGCAACAGAAGCTTTATCCTTCACAGAAACTGCAGTTTAACTCAGGTTTCTTTTAAACCAAACCCTCTTCCTACAGGGATGTGAAAACACTGTGGTTCCAATTAGTAGCTGACCATTTCCCTACAGAACATTTCAGATTATTTAGATGGTGGGACTTCTGCTTGCCATATTTGCTTTAAAAATTCCACTGCAATGTAGTTAAATGGTTGGGAAATCACAGAAGTGGAAGGTGGCATTAATTTTACATGCTGGCCAACGCTTCCATCTATTAGATTGCAAGAAAACATGAAATAAAAAGATTATGGGGTCTTAAACTCTTATTCCAAGAAGCCCTGAGTTAAATTCAGGATTATTTTTGTGTGGAGTGTAAAGTAATTGAAGCTCGTGCTGTATATTTTCAAAACTAAGCAGATGTGATGTGGCTTTGGAGGAAGCTTAATCTACGGATAACAGAGAACCTATTTGTAAGTTGTAAGGGCAATTATGTCAGGATATCAGATTTCTAAACAGGAGATTTATAACCTGTAGCTCAGGCAGTTAGAAGTTTCCTTGTATAATAGGCTGATTTTTTTAAATAGCTGGGTTAATGACCTGACTCCCCAGAAAAGCACAAACTTTGTATTTTTCAAAAACATGCCAGCAAGAGCTGGGGATGTCGAGCATATGTTCAGTATCTCACAGGCTTAATTTGTTTTAAAACAAAAGCATTAGAGGAATGTAGTCAGTGCTTTGTGAGTTATGGTTCCTTTGCACTAAGGGATACTCCTAAACCCCAGCGAATTATATAGATTTATGGGAAGAAAGGGATATTATAGATGCAGGGTAGAGACAGCAAGAGAGGTGAGAACACTGAGAGCTCTGTCCCTGAGCTCTCAGCTCCCCATCCTTGCAGGTTTCAGGGCTTGTTTGGGTGAAGCTCTGCCCAGCAGGGTCGCCTGTGGGTGATGTCCAGGCTCAAAGAGCTCCAGAAGTCCTTTCTTGCCAGCTCTTCCCTTTGTGGGTTGGTTACTTTATCTACTGAGGCCATGAAAGCTTTGTGGAGAGATGATGGCTTCCTCTGCTATATAAAAGCATCACTTTTGTTGCTCAGTGTTATTGAAAAACATGACTTTTAAGGTCCATCTGTCATTGTGCTCATCATCTTTCTCTGGTGTACTCGGCATTTTTCTACATCTCTCCTTCCTCCAAACCCTGGGCACCAAACGTTGATAGATCTTAAAACCCAGGCTCCTTTCTGGGTTTGCAGTACAATTCCCACAGTCCTAAAAGTAAATTAGCATCTTACTCCGATGGTTATTTGGGAAAGTGGATGGAATTGTCAAAGCAAACAGCCACTCTTGGTTGGATGCCTGGATAACTCAGTAATGCCAGGGTGCAGCTACCAGGGACAGCCAGTTCAATTGGAGTAACTTCAGCACACAGCAATTTTTGCCTCCAAACCAGTAATAAAAGAAAGCAGAACAAGTCAGCAATCATCTGGCTGTGGGGAAAGCCTTTGATTAATGAGGAGGATGGCATTATGCCTCCGTCTGAGCCACAGCCAGACCTATTATTGGGTGGGTTTTTTACAGGGACAAAACCAGAATGTGCCAAATGAGATTGGAGGCCTTTAACTCGTGCTGCACGTCCCTCAGTTAAGTCGTTCAGCCCCAGATTTGGGCAGCCACAGGTAGATATTGGTAATTGATTTGTCTTCTGATAGTGCCTGGTGTGGCTGAGCAGAGCAGGAGGGAGAAGATTCTGCTCCCTGTCTTCGTTTTGATCGCGGTTTTGGTTTAACATGGCCCCGTTGTTGTCTGTTTGCACAGACATCTGCTTGAGTTCTGGAGGGTTGAGTCAATAACAGCTTTAAAATCCTGATTGCTGCTGAGAGCCTCAGCAGTGTAAACAGCCCCCATCTGCCTCCATGCCCTGATGTGTCCCTGCACCCACAAGGAGGTATCTCCCTTCCTGCTGTCGGGAGGATCCCAGACTTCTCCTGGAGAGCTCCACACCATCCCTGCTGCAGAGACCACCTGAATTTGGGGGCTTTTCAAGGCCTTATGGCACACGGGCTGTTGGAAGAGTGGAGTCCTGCTGTGGGACATCTAGGTCATCTCTGCTAAAAAATGATCAACCATCCACATTCTCCATTGAATGATCCTCTCACATGGTTCTGCATAGGAGTGTGAGAAAGGAGACTTGGGGTGCTGGAGGAGAAAAAGCTCTGCAGTGAGAGAGCAGCAGTTTATCTTTCGCTGTTGTTTATTTGCCTTTGCTTTTGTTTTTACTTGTTACTTTCTTGGCCCAGTCGTCTTCCTCATTCCTCATTCTTTTGGATCGTTTATTTTCTCCTGATGCTTCCTTGGTGCAGCCACACAATGCCACAGCGGCCTCGGGGCTGTGCTTTGCCTCTCTTGTGTTTTGTGTTTTTCTGCTGTATTTATGCATCTGGTTGAGTGTTGTACAGCTTCTTCTTGGGAAAGCTGAGATGCTTCTGTTCTGGATTTAAATAAATGCAAAACATGTTGATTGTCTTTCTGTGATTATTCAGTCAAGTATCTGAAAACAATTTGAGGATCTCCCTTTGCTCACACTGGTTAATGCTCCTTAGTTGGGACAGTGTTTTCCCTTTTTCTGAAAAGATCATCTGCCATGGGAGCCCCTCCTAATAAGACACCAGGTACCAATTTTGTAGGTAGATTTTGTACAAGAAATGGTGGGCAGAAGATGGAGATATCATTAAATTAGACTGTCCACATTTTTTTTTTTGCGGAGGAAAAAATCTTCAAACCCTTGATTATAGTTTAAGGTACCTCCTGATTTTCAGGGACTCAGAACTTTTCTGTTTGAAATTGCCATCTGCTGAGATCTGTGAGGCAAGTGGTCAGCACAGATGTGGGATTTGTCTTACAGAAGATTTTGTAAATCACTTGAAGCAGCTTTTGAGTTTCATCATATAAAAATATCTTAAGTAATCACTTTCAGCTGTATTCCTGACTTTATATTTCTGGGGTGGGAATGTATATGAAATCTTTGGCTTGTGGAGCTGTAGATTTGAAAAATACGGTCTTTTCATGACATCAGGCTATTGAGTAAGAAGCAAGGCATTAGCAGCACCAACTGATTTTTTGTTTGCTTTGAAACTTTGCTGGTTCTGAAATGTAAGAATGGGAGATGTATGAAGGGAGCAGAGGGAAGCCTGCGTGCTGTTTTTCATTGTGGCATCTTAATCCAGATGTTGAAATGAAAACGCTCGTTTCAGAACGCACGGCTGACAATTTCATTCGCTACTCTCAGCTTGCAGGACCGAGCAAAGGAACTTTACTTTGTAAAGTAATCAGTGCATAGTTCTTCTCCAAAAATGCATTCTTTAGAGGCTGAACACGTAACAGCTCTACAAAAGAAAGTGCAGAACAATGGAGCGTTTTTCCCTGCGATTTTAGGGACGTTCAGCAGTGAACTCCAATTATGAGTGAGGAATAAGCTATTCAGTATTTCCACATTGTGCAGATGACATCGAAGCCAAAACATTTTGACTTCTTGCTGTTGTTGTTGATGCCTTTTTTCCAAATTATTTCTCTGTGTGTTTTACACAGCTTTGCAGTCACCCTCCATGCAATTAGCAGTCCTCTCTCATGCCAAGACCCTGATCCTTCTGTGAAATCCCCGTAAGCATCAGTAGGCTGCAGGTCTGGGGACTGTGTCCTGGTCCTGCAAGAGCTGCAAAAACACCCCTGACGTCCGTGGAGGTTGGATTTCCCCCCATATCCAAACTGTTGCCTGCCTGAGCGCTTTCCCTGGGGGAGAATTAGTATTTTAAAAGTCTTGCTGACGTGTTGTCTGCTGTGGTGTTTATTACATCCTTCAGTGGGTAATTGCCCACGTTTTAGGACCTGCTCTGAAAGTCCTTGGGCATCTTTCCATTATCAAATCCTCCTGGCTCCAGGGTGGGGACAAGCAGTTTGCTGATCCCATGGTTGGTTCCTGAACAGGGCCCTATACACATCCCATCCCAAAAACTGACATCAGGTTTTCATGGCTTTTGGATGGTGGCTTCTTCAAATGGTTCCATTTTAGTTTGAAATGCAGTAGCTGTGTCCTTGTTCAGTACTCAATCCTTTTGTACTGTTGCCCACAGGGATTGCTTAGTACTAGAAAGTTTGGGTGAAATTCATGGTGAGTTCATTGCTGACAGCTTCGGGTTTTGGAAGAGTCCAGGATGGTTTGGAGTTTTTTGATCCTTTTTCGTGAACAAACTTTTAGTGTTTCAAAGCAGCACTTGGTGGGGTGAGTGTGTGGGACTGGGGTAAGGTTTCATTTCTGAATTGCATCTGGGTAGAGATCTCTGTTTTGCATTCCTGGTTTTTTTTTAGCCATGCTCCCAGCATGGAAGTTGGGGCATGGTTTTAATCTAAGTTAAATCCAGAAGATATTGCAGTTTTTGGTGACCACACCGTGGGCATCCTTGTCCCAACCCTCCTCCCCAACAATCCAGATTCAATGCAGTGATTGCCTGCTCCTTATTGCTAGAGTTTGATGTGAAATGTAGGGATTTAGGGACAGTAAGAGGGCATGGAAGGCTGTGGTACAGCAGGCTGAACTCTGAATTCAGCAAAACAAATTGGAGCAGCGCTTGCCTGAGCATTTGTTTGATGAGAAGCTCATTGGTGTGTGTGGATTGCTTCCTCCTCCTTCCCCTCCCCATTTTTTTATCAGGGAAACAAGTTCCAAGCAAAATATTCCAAAGCGATATTTAATTACTCTTTAAAATGCAACTATTTGTCTTATCAGCCACGTGGATTTCTATTTGCTACTTTGATTTGACAGTTAGTAGTTTGTAATTTTTGAAAAGCTTACACGCTCCAGGAATCTGTGATTTTTATGCTTTTGAAAGTCGAGATGTTGAATTAACTGCAGCTTTGAACTATTCACGGATAATTTCAGACCCCCTGCTTTCAGCAAATAACAAGCTGACTCCTGAGCTTTCAGGCTGGGTTGAATACTGAATAATCACGACTTTAGAGCTGCATGTGCTCTCTAAACTGGTTCCATGGCACATCACAGTGTAATGCACGATAGGTTTGAAATGTTTTTGTAGACAGATCACTTTGTGCCATCTCCAGATAATAATGGTTGGGAAAGGAGGGAGTACTGCCAGCCTGGGGAGGGTGCTTGGATTCCTTACTTGGGCTTTGGGCACATTAATTCCTCTCTGTTCTTGGGGTGGGAGCCCAGGTGGGGGACTCGGGGGTGTTCTGGGGAGAGGGCTTTCTCCAGCACTGCCTTGATGTCCCTCTGCAGAGCAGCTTCCTCTGTGCTGGCTGGAACTGCTGCTTCTCAGCTGCTGCTCTGGAGGCAAAAAAACACAATCAGAGTTAAATCTGTCAGTGGTAAATTAAAGACAGGGTCAATGGAGAAACTGGGAGTGGGATGAGTTGACAAGTAAGCAGAGGGAACTGTTAAATTCTCTCGTGGGAAAGGGAATTGTATGAGTATTTCAGATTACAACATGAATGCCTTGTCTCGTGGCTGATCACGTTTTCATCATCTCAGTTTTTCAAGGAAAATGCAGTGTCTTATTGATTTGGCATAGAGTACACACAACTAATGGAAGGGTGGAACTAAAAGGATGCAGGAATGTTTTCTGCATATTCTCACGTCTGTCTTTCAGCACTGTGAACAATTGCAACCAGCAATTTCTATGTAAAGAATTTGCAGTCTTTATTTAGTGTGACTGAGTGAGTGACTCTCAGTTGCATCAGAGCCATAGCTGAGCATCTGCAATCTGATCAAACCCATGCTGGGGCTCAGCAAACCTCTCTGACCTAAAAACAAAGGGGTGGGAGCCCTCAACAAGGCACAAGGCAGTGTGGGGGTGCAGGGTCCCTGCCTGTGTGGGGAGAGCCCAAACACCACAGAAAATCTGGTTCCTAAAGGATGCATTCCTGTGATTGGTGCTGTTCCAGCTGTGGAGACCAGGCTGGTGCATGGCAGGGGAGCAAACCCTCACCACAGCTGAAGGCTTGTGATGAGGAAGGCAGCAGGGATACCCTGGGACAATTCTTGGATGCATCTCCAGGCAGACAAGGCACTGTAGCAGCACAGTGATGTGAGACTTTCATTGCTGGGTGCTTTTTGCAACGCTGGAATCTGTCCTGTCCAGCCAAGGAAGGAGAGAAGCTCCAGGGTCCTCCAGCAACATTTTGTCTGCCTTTGCAACTGTGATTAAATCCAGCCTAACTTTAAAATGTTTTAATGGAGAAAAGGTGGAAAAGCCCCTATTTAAAATTAATTTGGCAAGAGTAAGGAGATTTTTGAGGTATAAAAAATAGCTGGTGGCATCCTCAGCTGTGGGCTGAAACCCCAGGGAGTGGGTGGCAGCTGGCACAAAGGGTCAGATCCCACCAGGAGGGATCTCAGCAAGGCTGGGCTTTGACAGCTGAGAAGGGAACATTATTTTAACGTTTCAGGGGAAGGATTTAAAAGTCTGTGTGAGAATTAAGTAATGTTTGCAGAAGAGAGTATAAGGCGACTGAAACAAATTGCAACTGCATGAGCGAGACAGAGAGAGAAATTCTAGTTCTCCCTTGTTCCCAGGAGATTCCCACTGGAGAGATGAAGTCATAGCTATGACCTCATGAGTGTTAGCTCAGGATGCTGACAAATGAGCCCATTTGATTTGGGTCAGGCTGACGGGGACACTGCTCTGGCTTTCCCCCCCTGCCCTGGCAGTCGCTGCCCTTGCCACGATGGTGGCAGGAGTGGGCACCACTTCCCCAGCCAAGCTGATCCAGCTCAGCATTTGCTTTTGAACTGCCACTGCTTCGTCCTTCATTCCAGCTCTGAGCTGGCTTTGCTGAATCCTGCTGGGCAGAAGGCAGCAGCCCAGGATGGGCGAGCAGCAGCCTTGTTGTAGCCAAAATGTCTCCATCAATGCCCGAGCCTTTGCCTGGCATGGGGAGCATTAATGGTACTCAGCAGTTCCAGCCTGGCTTCCAGAGCAAACAGAGGGGTGTAGGATCTCACCCTCGTGACTCTCAGCATTGTTGTAGGAGTCCCTTTTGGAAAAAGTGTGAAATTTATTGTAATACACGCTGAGGATCTTATGGCGGATCTGAGCTGCTAAATCCTCTAAACCTGAGCCTGCAACTTCATTGACAGGGCCTCTCACTTCACTCAGCTCCAAGCTTATGGTTTCACTGCTCCAATATTTTTCCATACATGGAAGCATTCCTGCCCCAGCCTGGGCTAATCCTGACATGCCACTGCATCTGGATGTTAGCTCATTTCTCGCAGCTGACACTGTGCAAAGGCAGATGTCTGAACTTACTTTTGTTTAAATAGATGTAATTCAGCCAGCAAAAGTCTCACTCCATAGGTGAGCATGGGGGGAAAAAAAAGAAAGGAAAAAAGGTATTTTTCCATTTTATGAAGCTCACAGGGCTGTTGGGTGGATGAATTGGTCCATACTTCGGAAATGTATAATTTAATTTGAAGGGGGTAACAAAACATGGATTTGTTGTCTCTAAACCCATCTCTTTTCTGTGGCTCTGTCAGTGGAGAGGGGCCCCTGCCCATCCCATCAGAGGATGCTCCTGGTTGCTCTGCTTTGCTCTGCTGGCTCTCCAGAGCCTCTGGGTTGTTTGATGTGTATTTGGCAGCTCGGTGGAGCTGGGGCTGCTGCACTCCTGCAGCTGAGCCGGACGCCTGGGCCATACCAGAGGAAGAGATGCTTGTGCTGCTGAGCTGCTGCTGGAGCTGGGGGCCTGTTCATAATCCCTTCCTCACCAGGGCGGGCTGTGGGATTTAATTAAATGTCTGTGAGGTGCTCTGTGAGCCTCTGCTGAAAGGCCCTGCGTGAGGGCAGTGCCTTTGAATAAAAACTAGAGACCTTCCCCAGCCGCCGGGAGGGACTTGGAGCTGAAGCAGTGAGACCCAAGCTGTTGAATCTGCACAGATGTTGGTTCTTCCCCACTTGGGTAACTCAAAAGGATTATTCTGCCTCTCCTGAAATAAAGGAGAGGCACAGGGATTTTAGTAGTGTTGCCAGGGATCTTGGCTGCATCCCCTCGTGCTCGCTGCTGGTTGAAAGGTTGCACGCTGGGCTGGAGATGTGTGTGCAGTGTTTTGGTTGTGGGCTGTGCCTTTGTGTTTGCAGTTCACCATCTTGCCTGGCCCTCGCTGGGGGTCCCAGTTTGTCCACACTTTGCTTGGCTGCTGCTGTTGTGTGCAGGAATAAGACAAGCTGAACTGAGCCAGGATAAAACAGGTTTCAAATGAACCAAGCTGTGTGATGGCGTGGGAAGGAGATGACAATTTCCAGATCTGCTGTCAGATCTGTGGAGCAGATGAAACTTCCTTTGTGTGACTGTTTCAACCCCTGAGAACCAAGTGAATCCAAGGGCTTTTGGGGTCTGTGGTGTCCCCAGCCCCACTGAGGGACTGCTGTCCCTCTGTCTGCCCTTCCAAATGCAGCTCAGGGTCTGAGCAACAGCAGCACCCTGGTCCTTGTGCACAGTCTTGGCTCTGGTGGGATTTTCAGCATCAGACGGGTCAGCAGAACATTAGAAATGTTCTTCCCCTTCATGTTTTTCTCACTACTGTTCTGTTGCTCTCAGAGCAAATCAAAGGGCACCAGGCTACAAATCCTGCCTTGCAAGTACTGCCTGGGTGTTTGGCTTGCAGGATTGCTCCTCTTTTATCAGCTGATATCTGGTGTTTTAAGAGGGCAGGGAGCTCTGCTTATTTGCTTCTGAGAGGCTGATGACTCTACGAGCTGATTTTTTAGGATGCTCCCTTTCTGATTCGGGTTTGTGGCCTTAGAACAGAGGTCCCTGTGCTGTTACATTGCAGGCTGCTTCTAATGAGCTCTTCCCTGTAATCTCTGCTTGGAAATTTGCAAATAGCTGCGTGCTTAGGGAAATCCTGCTGGCTTCACCCCATGGGCAGAGAAGCAGAGGTGAGAGGGGGCTGGATGAGTGACCAGAGTGGGGCTCTGCCTCTGCCACAGCCGTGATTTCCAGGTCCCAGCACTCGCAGGAAAAGCCCCATCTCACACATGAGCATGACCCTGAGATTGTACTCTGCTTCCCTCAGCCACTGCCCCCCGCTGCTGCTGTGCCGTGCCCTTCCAAAATCGCTTCGTTCCAGGGTTAGAAAAGACACATTTTTGTGTCCTAAAGCACTGGATTTCACAGATAGAGAGGGGGAAAGGTCTTAATGCCTGCAGCTTGATCTGCTAATCTGAAAGCATGGGAAGTTGTTCCTAGGGAGATTTGCTGCCCGGCTTTCTCAATGCAACTTTGCACAAATAGGGTTTGTTCCTACAATGAGCTGGAGCAGCTGGATGCCTCCCACCAAGATTGCTGATTTTTAGGTCTTTGATTTCGGTGGAGACACAGAGCAATAAATTCAATGAGTAGGGGAGTTTCAGAGAGCAGTACAGATGGTGGGAAACTGAGGGTAGGGACTACTTAAGTGCTAACGTATGGCACAGCTTCCCCTCCTTTCTTTCTTAAAGGAATGGAAAAGGCTGCTGTTCCAGGGATTTTGCCTCCTCCTTGTCTTCAGAGACCTGCAGATCACCTCTGTTACAGCGTTTTCTTGATGATCACAAAAGGAATGTCCTGTGTGTGCTCCTGCCTGTGGCACAGCAGTGCCCTCGCTGCCTGTCTTCATCCCAGCCTGATCCTGGTTTGCTTCATGCTTGGTTTTCTGCTTTTCTCTCTGGGAAATGAGATTTCTTCTATCTTTTGCTTTTTCCCTCAATAGGTCTGACCCGGTTTTGCTTTTGTTAAGCTGTGAGGATTCAAGTGAAACTGTTTCCTTCCTTTGTCCCCCTCTGTCTGCATCAATTCACTTTGCCCCGACTGATGGTTTAATTATTGTGTGTGACAGGAGCATCCAGGGCCTCGATTGGTGTTTATCTCTTAGGTGGTGCACAAAATAGATGTTTGTCACCCTGGTGGCTCCCAGGGTGAGTTTTTGCCTAGAGAGGCAATTTTCAAACCAGTTAATTGCCATGTTGTGAAGCAGAAGAGTCGGTGGCTGTCCCTGCCTTTCCCTGCAGGCGAGTCCCTGCCGGCTGCAGGACCAGTGGCTCTTCAGGTGGAAAGATGGGGATGTGGTAGGCTGGGAGGAGTCTCCTAGGTTGGGAGGAGATGTTTTGGAGAGGGATGGTGAGTGTGGGAGAAGCAGATGGATGGAGGGAGAGAGGCATGAAGGACCAGGCTGGAGCAAGGAGTGGTGCCTCACCTGAAAAGTCCCTTTGCTTCAGACAGCCCAGATTTGAGTTGCAGGATTTACTCGTTTTTAAAAATTAAACTCCCTCTGAGCCCTGCATGTTTTGTGTTGTTCTTTGGCTCGGGCTGACCGAGCTCTGGCCTCGTGTTGAGCCACATCCAGATCCTGGTTTGATGTTTGTCCCCACGAGGATTTGCTGCAGGCTTTGCTGCTGAAAAAAGTGGAGTCATCTGCATAAACCCCAGTAAGTCTCTAGGTTAAGAGGCCACCAAATACCACCTCTGTCTGTGGCCATCCCTCTAATTATGAAAATAATAACCCCAGGCAGAGCTTACAGCCCTGCTGGCGGCTCAGGGTCTGCTGTGCTGGGCTCTGTTCAGAGAACTGCATTTGAAGGAGATGGTCCTTACCCTACAGTTGGTTATGTAGGGCTGTGTGTTACCTCCCCCACAATGACAGGCCAGGCTAGATGCCTCCTGCCTTGTGGACACACAGGTTTGGGATCTGGAGGACTTCCCTTCCACGCTTCCACTTCATGGTGCTGCCTTCTCCAGGCTTGAAACTAGAAATGGGATTGATACCTGGCAGGTGGCTGGGGCTTAATAAGTTCCCTAAAAGTGGCTGCCATCTCTGGCTGAGTGCATCTTCATCTCTTTCCTGCCCTCCTGAGAGCTGGAGCAGGGATTATCCAGAACAAATCCTGTTACCCAGCTGCCTCCTCAGTGAGGGAGTCACAGGATGGGAGTGCCCCATGGAACATAAATCTGTTAGCAGGTGACATCACAGGTGAAGGCTTTTAGGGTTTCTTTGCCAGAAAGTGGCAGTGTTGATTGCCAGGTTTAGTAGTGAAGAATTCGAAGTTGTGATTCATCCATCAATCTATGTCTTAAGTATGTAGTTGTAAAGGTTAGGAAAATCTGTGTATGTATTAAGTGTTTCCTCTTAGGGAGCTGAGAACCCCTTAGGTGCAGCAATTACTATTTTACTTAATTGGGATTGAAATACCAAATGCTCAGAACATGCCAGCTCGTGTCTGTTGTGGGGAAAACTCAATTGCTCAAGAGAAAGGGCTTTTCATCCTGTCTGGATGAAAATCTATTGAAAAGAAAAATACCTGACATTTTTTGGTCGTCTGCTCAAACGTCTGTCTGGGCCTATGGAGGTGGTTCTTGCTGGGGAAAGTCATTTGTGAGAGGCAGCTCCCAAAAAGGAAAAGGGTTCTTTGCTCATTCTCAGACTTGTGGTATTTAGTTTGGTATTTTACTTTGTAATTACTCCAGCAATTAGCACAGCTACCCTGTTGTCTTCCCTCTGCTGCTCTGTGCGTGCTTCTCACACGGCATTTGCTGGCCCTGAGGATAAACCTGCATTGTGCAAAAGCACAGGCTGGCCCTGGAGAGGCTTTGGTGAATTTAAGGGAATCAGGATCCATGTGGATGTTGGCTGTGACCCTCTGCAGTCAGTGAGACCATGCCTGACCCTGAGCTCCTCCTGCACAGGTCAGTTCTTTGCCTGGGTCCACCTACAGCTGCTTAGTGACATAAAAATGAGGGCCAAACAAGATGTACCTGTGTTCTCCTTCAGCTGTTAAATCATTCCAGTCATCCTTGCAGTAGCTGAGGATGCATCAGTGTTGGTGCTGTGGGTTCATGGCCAGAGCGATGCTGAGAACATGAACCTTGTAAAAAGAAATTAAACTTCTTCTGCAGCTGAGCAGATTGGACATTGTGTCATGGAGATAGCAAAGTCCTGCCTGACATGAGCTTGGGCAAACTCCTTTCATGCCATTTTGTGTTTTTTTTTTCCCCTCCACCATTACTCACAGCATTTGCTTTGTTCAGAGCTTCAAGCTATGTGAACCGGTGTGTAATTGCCCTGGAGGGTACATCACACTGACACAGAGCTGCCAGACACCTTCTGATTTCCAAGTGCCATTTACTCACACATCTTCAGCGTTTCTTGTTTGTGCTGCTGAAAGCAGCTCCCGACAGAGAAATGGATATTGGTGTGAGCAGCTCCTCGGGTGAATGAACAGCCTCATTCCAGCTTCCCTGGGCAGAGCCACTGAAGGGCACCACGGGGTTCTTCCCCACTTGCTTAGCTAAATGTTACTAAAGAAAATAAGATGATAATCAAGTCCAGACCTTTTTGCAGGAGTTGCCATGCTCTTCTCCCACCCTGCTCTCCTTCCCCTCGCAGCGAGCAGAGGCCCTGTTGTGTTGGAAGAGCCTTGTTGGCTTGGTGGGGTTCAAAGATCCTGCAGTGACCACCCAAAGAAAAATGCCAAATCCCAGTGGTCTGCTTGCTGTCCCTCCACACACCTGCCTGTAGCAGCCTGTCTGAGCCCATTTTCTGCTCGGTTTTGAGCTCTTCTTCATTCTGTTTGTGCTCTACTTACCAAAAGATGTTGGAGCCAGATGATTTTTCTGCAGAGGATTTAATTTCATTTGAGAGAAGTGGCAGTTTGTAAAACAGTCCATGGAATTAGTGTCACCTCAGCTCCTACATGATATTCCCACCCCCTTCTTGAGTATTATTTCTTTGAAAGCTGAAATTTCCATTGCTGTTGATGTCCTGCCAGGCACTCCAGCAGGGCATACTTTCCCTTGGATGCAGCTCAAGAAATCATTATTCCTTTTCTCTTATTGTTTCTCACCAAGGGAGAGGAGCACCTTCCCTTCAGTGCTCTGCTCCCTGCAGCACTGGCCAAAGTAGCCATGGATGTTCATCAGTCCAGCCGTATTGGCAATGTGAAATGGAAATCATTTTGGTGGCCTGGAAGCTGAAGCATTCATGTCCTCAAGGAAATAGACTTCAACATTTAAAAATGTGTTTGGAGTTCTGGTAGAGGTCTTGATTTAGGCCTGTGCATGTCATTGGAGTATCTTTAATTTGGGGGAAAACTACAACAGCTGGGTTGCTGGAGGAAAGCCCCTTTTCCTAGAGAGAATACAGAGGTTCAGTGGATTTTCAGAGAAAATGTTCGGGGAGCTTCACTGGCAGGAGAACCAGCCAAGCAAGTCAGCAGTGGATTTGAGATGTTGGCTTTGTGGCTTTTGTCTAGCAGAGCCTGAGCAGCATTTGATGTGTAGACATGTTTTCAGACATTTCGTATGGAGAAGGTGTTGGCAGGTCTGTTGTTAACACCCTCGCCTTTAGGCCAAACTATTGAAAATTCAAGTTCAGCTTGAATCTCATTTCAATGGCTTGGAAGGCTGCAATCTGATGGACTGAAAAAATCTCATCCAACTCCAGCCCTTATTAGGAGGTTATTCTGAAGCGCAGCCAAAGCCCAAAAAGGGGAAAAAAAAAAAAAAAAGAAAAAAAGCAGTAAAATGGAACAAGAAATGTGCATTCAATTTATAGTATTCCTCTGCAACCTTAATTCATCCCCCTGTATTCGTTACGATGCCGTTTCTAATTATGGGATCACATGGATTTTTTTCCATGGCACCCCTGCTCCTGGAGGGCAGCTGAGGCAGCCCAGTGAAGGATGGAGCTCCATGTGCAGGACCTCAGCCCTTCACAGGCTTGGAGGCAAGAGACTGAGGCAAGTGATGGAAAAAGAGTGGGTAAAGTGCTGGTTAAGGAGATGGCAATTCCTGCTCTGCTGCTGCTGCTGCAGGGCTCAGGGATGGTGCTGGGTAAATTGCTTTTCATGCACAACGAGGGACTTGATTTCCCAGGTCCCCAGGGTGAGGGTTGAGTTGCAGAAGTGCCGAGTGCTCGTGCTGCAGATGATCTCATGGGAAGCTGTACGTCAAACATTTAAAATGCCGCTCCATGCTATTTATTTTTTTAAAAGAGAGCTGGAGGCTGATTCTGGAACTGGATGCCCAGAGCTTCTCTGTAACTCTTTTCTTCATCTTTAAACCTGAGGTGTTGTGAACGTAGTTCTCTAGGATTTTATGAAAATAAATTCAGAATCCTTTGAGAAGAATCCCAGTCTGCAGTGGCAAGGCGCCTTCATTTTTGCCTTGGAGCAGCACATGAGAAGTGTGAAGTGAAGGGAGCTGAATGCTGTGCATGCACAACCAGCTGAAACCCAGAACTGAGTAATTCCTCTCTTGTTGAGCATCTATTCTTGGTTCTAACTGCGTCAGGACTGTGTGCACACATGGTATGTGGCCATGCTGTAAAGACCCCTGCAAGTGGGCCGGATTAAAGCTACAGAGACAGCACATTTCCAGCACATCCTTGCTTTTCAGGGCTTGGCAACTGTGCTGTTTTCTTAATGCAGCCCTTCGGGTGCAGTGTGGGATAAATTCCAGCTCTGGGTGAACCAGGAGGGTACAGGCATCACTCTCCAGCAAACAGTAACAAGGAGGAGGCTGAACAGCTCAGTCCTGAAGATGGTAATTCCTTTGCATTTCTGACCTGTAGCATAAAGTGGGAGGTTTTTGCATCATCCAGGAAGTGTGCAGTTTAGGCTGCTAATGCCAGATGTCTGCTTTTGGCTTATCTGAACATGGGTTGCGTTTGATCTTTATTCTGGACCAATGCTGTGTGTTGGAGTCTTGCTTGCAGAATAAGTCCTTGTGTCCATTGAAGAAGGAGGTCGGGGGAGTTCTTTTCTTCTGTGGTTTTATGGAACTCTACAGCGTTGTCTGTCTCCAAGGAAGATGTGACGCACGATGGCTTTGCAGCTATGCAGCTGATGGAGAGGCACAGAACTGTGGATGCTGCCTCAGGGGTGCTCCAGCGAGAGGCTTGGAGAGCCAAGAGGCACCCAGTGTTCCTCCCCTCACTTCAGTACCCTTTGGACTCTGTTCCAGCTTCTTTCCTTCCTCCCAAAACGTGGCTTAGGAGCTGCAAAGCTCTCTGCAGGAGAAGCAGCAAGAAGAGCCCCAGGAGAGGTGCTGTTGGGAGGAAGGGCAGCGCTCAGCCCTGCTCCTCCAGGGCTGTGCAAGGGTTTGAGCAGAGCTCGCTTCCATCAGCAGATGTTGTCAGGCGTGCACAGGCAAAACCTTGCTCTAATTCAGTAATTATAAAAATTCCTGGCAGAAACTGTGTGTGACTCAGCTGCAGAAAAATTACTGAAGGGAAAAAGAGAAGTTTACAGAATTAGGCTGACTTTAGCACACAAGAAGGGAAGCTGGGGCTTTCTGTAAATCCACTTGCTCGTCCAGCTTTAGCCCACCATGTCTTTTCCTGGAGAGAGATGAGACGGGAGAAGCAGAGCAGTGAAAGCCCAGGAGCTCGTCCTTCCCTGGCCACAGCTCCCTGAGGCTGACAGAAGAGGAGGAGGGGATGGAGAGTTCCCTTTCCACTGCCCCTCAGAGCCCTGGAGCTGGCGTGGCTGTGCCTTGTGGAGGAGGACGGGAGGAGGTGGCTGCTGCCTGCTCAGCCTTTGCCTTTGCCTTTCCCCTCACTGCACACCCTGGCACAGGAATCCGAGGAAACCTCGCTGGCACAGGAACCCAAGGAAGCCTCAGACAGGCCTTGACTTATCTACAAAGGGTGTTTGCAGCGCTGTCTCCTAGGGAAGCTGCCTTTTTTTCCCTTTGTAAACATTGGATTTCATTTTATTTTTGTTAAAACCCACATAACTAATTTCCCTTGGAATCT
This sequence comes from Polioptila caerulea, assembly GCA_013397295.1. NCBI lineage: Eukaryota > Metazoa > Chordata > Aves > Passeriformes > Certhiidae > Polioptila > Polioptila caerulea. The sequence goes on from VYXF01004092.1 coordinate 51,348, forward strand.
TTCGCAGGCGTCTGCTCTCAGTATGTTTTGGCCTCGCTGCCCAGTGCTGGTTTTGAATCCCAGTCCCAGTGGTGGGAAGTTTTTAGAATGAATGCCAGTTGTATTTTTTGCTTCAACAGAATCACAGTGTCCGTCTGTGGGTTTTTAACAAATATCCTTGGCTTTATGTTTTGCTTGCAAGTAGCCAGGATCCAAAGGGTGTGTAGGCAACCACAGACATTCAGCAGGGATGCAGCACTTCCCCTTTGTCAAAAATGACTGCATTTTTCCTTTTTTTGTACCCTAGCATGCACCTCCCTGACCCTGCTGCTGTGCCTGGCTGTTGTCTGTGCCTTTGTGATGCAGAGGTGTGTGACAGCCCCAGTGTGAGTGATTTAAAATCACACCTGGGGAGTGTGGGGTATGAAACAATCCTGCCTGGTGCCTCTGGGAGAAGATGTGTCTTCACTGGCTTGACTTTTCAGGTGGGCAAAATACATTTGCTTGCACTTGGTGCTGAATTTTCTGCCTCCACCGGTTCTGCTGTGGTCAGCCCCTCACAGCCACACGTGTGTGTTACACTGGCTCTGTTGTCCAGGTGCTTTTCTTCATTTTCACTACAAAATCTAGTTGCAGTTGCACTGAGTTGTCTGCAAAATTGCTGTTATTCGAGTTTTTTTGTTTGTTTGTTTTATTTTTTTTTAAGGCACCATTCACTGAGGAACTTCTAAGAACACACAGCTCCCTGGTGTTTCCAGTGAAGCAGTGAAACTGTAGCACTCCTCAGCTGTACTTTTGATAGTTCCTTTAGTCTGCAGTTTTCAAGTTCTTTTCCCTTTGATGTTGGTCACTGTCAGAAAAGAAGTTTGAAGCTGGTTGGATAGGTAATAGCTGATAGATGTTATAAAGTATTAGTAAAGAAATGGGAAGGAATGTGTGGTGGTGATATCAGCAAGAACACCCAGTGAGAACAGTTGATTTTAGTGTTGGGGAAAATCAGTATAAACTTGTCTTTTGCCTGGTATGGGAGAGGGAATCAGAAATCCTGCAAACAGGTTTGTATCTGCATGAAGCTTCCATAACTGAAGAGCCATCTATATCCTAGGGGAGGCTTTATTTATTCCTTGGAATCCTGAGTTTTTAGAACACGTGTTGGCCACGCAAACTCTCAGCTTTGCCATAAATCTGTGTTTTGGCAGTGCTTGTCCAAATGCCATATTATCCAGAAAGGAGTAGATAGAGGATTAGAGCAGAATCCTTTGCTATTTATGGACTCCTTTAGGGAATACATTGTAATATTCTTTTGAATGGGCTAAAAGGTAACCACATCAACCAAAAAGCTGCACGTGCTAAATCTTCCCCGTGGCCCTCCTGTAGATGTGCAGGGGGGATGGAGGGGGATATTTCAGCTTGCAGATCTGAAATAACCTTGTTCTGGCTTTAACCATCTGCCACCTGCCACTTCCCTGGGATTCTCAGCAGAATCTGGGACTCGTGCTTATTTATTTATTTATTTATTTTTACAAACGGGCTGGCTTTGGAGCTTTAAATCTCTCCTTTCCTAAGCAAGCACAGGGTTGAAAAGCATTAATTTTGTACAATCTCTGGAAGCATCTTTCTTGTAGAAGCTGCTCATCCTTTTTTCCCCCTGGGCTTCGGAGCTGCCGTAACCAGCGCGGGTCCCGCGTGCCCGGGTGTCCCTGTTGGCACGGGAAAGGAGGAGCAGGCTGGGTGCCAGGCTGCCAGACTGAGTCTGGAAATGCTCAGCAAAGCTGCTGGCTCAGGCTGTCCTGATACCCTTCAGCAAACTGAGCAGCAAGAACTTACCCGAGAAAGGCTTTTCTCCTCCTTTTGAAGTCGTCAGTAATCCCAAGTGCCGCCAGTTCTGTGCCTAGAATTTAACATGTCAGGCTCCAGCTCTGCCCAGGGGAGGGAGGAGCTGCCCAGGCTTCCTGGAGAAAGCACAGAAGACCCAATCCAGCTGTGTTAGAGCTACTGTAGAAGGTTCTGTGCAGGTGGGCTACTTCATGTCCTGCCTGGGCACCTGGACCCCTTCCTTTACCCACCACCTTAAAAACCACGTGTGTAATCTACAATGTGCAGAGCAAACGCCATAAACTTCTTAACTTGAAGACAAAACTTTTCTGTAGGGTTGCAGCCTTACACACCAGCTGGCTCTGGTTTGGTTTGTGAGAGTTTGGGAATTCCCTGGGTTTGGGTGTTTATCCCAGCTGCTCAACCCCAGGCAGCCCCTGGGGCTTTGTGTCTGCAAGGAGGCCAAGGTGTGCTCCTTTCTCACTCGGTGGTGGGGGAGAGCAGTGCAGAGTCTGCAGAGTTTTTATTAGGAGCATCAGGTCTGTTCTTGAGAAGAGAGCATCTTCATGCAAGGCTAAATGTGGCCCATTTTTGTGTGTGCTCACTGAGAAACACCAAAAATCAGGAGCAAACCCATGGCCAGGGCTGCCTACTCTTTTATGTGCTTGTTTAACGGAATAATATGCGTGGCCTTGCCTTTGTGTTTACCTTGGGGTTTGTTATGACATTGAAGATGGATTTCTCCTGGCTCTTGCACACACAGCGTGTGAAACCAACACAGCTCAGTCCACGGGCAGTGTGGGAAGCCTGGTGCAACCTGGGGACTCGGGCTGTGCTTGGATGCACCCCACTGAGAGCAGCTTTGATGATCCTAGTGGGTCCCTTCCAGCTCAGGACATTCCATGATTCTGTTCTGTGATTCATGGCTCAGTTGCACCTCTCAGACTGGGAAGCTCATCTCTTCTCATGCTTGGAGTCACTTGCACTGCTTGTCAAACACAGGGGCTTGTTTCAGATTGGTTTTCCTGGAAATGGGGATATTTGGAAGAAGAGAGACCTTTGAGATATGTCTGTGTTCAGCTGTGAACCTGGTGAAGTCTTGGTGGCCATGGGGAAGGAGTGTGTCTGCATTTACAGCTGGTTTTGCTGTCTCCTTGTAGTACAAAAAAGTTGCCTCTTAATCTTGGGATGATTTTTGTACAGACTTTTCCTTCAGCTCTCAGTTTCTGAGCCCTTAGTTCTTACCTAGGGAATTGGAGGTTTTTTCCTCCTGTGCATCATAATTCCTGGGAGATTATGTAATTTATCGATGCTGGCTTGTCAGGAGAGGCTTGGAATGAAAGCCTTTGTAGTGTGCTGCTTAGCTGGCTGTATAAACATGAAAGTGCCAGGTTTTTAACTGGCTTGCTCACATGGCTTTCCTCTGCAAAGCTTTAGCCAAAACACTCCTCTAGATAAAAGGATGCTGAGAAAGTCCAGGTCAGGCAGAGTTTGTCTGAGAAGGGGTATGACATTGATCTTTGGTTTAGTTTTATTTCTTGTAACCTCTCAGTAAGAGCAGGGAATGAGGATAAATTGTTTTCATCTCTTGGCGGTCAAAGATTAAGATGGATGAGGCAGTGGGTTGCCTGGAAGAAGCTGTTAAGTAAGAGCCTGGCTGTGACTCCTCTCTCTTGGATCTTGGATGAAGCTGACTTTGTGCTTCCTGCTTCCCAGGCGCACTTCCCCACACTCCTCCTTAAATATCCGAGCTGGTGAGTGATTGCCTTGAGTTTTCTGAGGTCTTTGAACTAAAATAAACGAGAAGGGCTCTGGGAATGAGGCCTCCCATCAGTCACTTGCCTTTCACCTCTGAGCACTGGGGTTTGAATCAGGTGTGGCATTAAATGCCCAGGGTTTGGTGCCCCTAAGGTCACATCCTGCTGAGCCTCTCATGGGTGACAGGGAGGCCCCTGGCACCTTCTGCAATGCTCTCTTGATGTTATTTTGTTAATAAGCATCTGAAGAAGATTCTGGTTGGGTCTGGATGGAGGTTACAGGTCTGGGACTGGACTGATGGTCCCTTGTATTCTGCTCTGAACGCTCAAGCACTGATGGGGAAGGAATATTGGAGAAATACCCAAGTTTTGGGGCTCCCCGAGGTGCTGCAGTAGCTGGAGGTTTTGAAGCCCCAAGAGAATTCCCTACAAAACACATGGCTGCTATTTGCTGCTGTTGGAGCAGACAGCCCCTGGCTGGCATCTTTCATGCTGTCACTAAGTGGGGACCAAAGCTTGAAGAGGCATTTTTACCCTCTGTACCCCAAGCCAAGGGTTTTGGGGAGGGGAGCTGGTGGCTGCTGGTCAGGCAGGACCCTGGGCACTGGCACATGGCAGGGTGGCTGCCTTCCTTCTTTTCCTGCCCTTTGATGTGCTGTGGGATATGTAATGAGCATCTGCCCTCTAAGAGAAAACAGATTTGAGTTCTGAAGTTGAAAAAAGAGGGAGCAATTTTGTTTAATCATTTTCACACGGATCCACAGGCGTTTCTGTAAGAGCAAGCAGCATCTGGTTCAAGGGCAGCCTTGGCTGCTTTGAGCTCTCCTGCAGCTTCTGCAGTCTCAGGCAGAGATTGATGTTCCAGATGCTGTTCTCAGCAATCAGATCAATGACGTGCTTATTTAGACTTTTCATTTCTTAAAGGGGAGGGAAAAAGAAGTAGATTATGCTTTTTAAGATCATCTGAAGTATCAAAGATTTGTGAGGGGTTTTTGTTTTGTTTGTTTCCCAGATCAAGGCCCTGCAAATTCTTTCCCTGGTTATGACCAGCACTCAGAAAGCAGGAGGTGAGCTGCCTGCCTTGGTACCTGGGTATTCACCCATTCCCTCTCTTCAGCTTCTAGACACTGCAAGAAACACAGGATTTTTTATTCCAAATACAGAGTCTTTGTTTTAAGGAGAAAATACTTAAATGCTGTAATGCCCCTGTGCCCTGCAAGCTGCACTGGCTGACCTGGTGTGTGCTATGTGGGAAAATTACTGAGTGACAGGGAAAATGCTGGAAAGCTTTGGGGATTTGATTTAAATCTGATGAAAATCAAGGCTGCTGCCTGTTCTCCTCTGCCAGCACCCCTTGGGATGGCTGTTAAAACGACTGCTGTGAGTTTGTTGCTGTGGTTTTCCAAACCCAGGCTTGTGATTTACCCATTTCCATCCATCCAGCATCAGTGTTGCCCTCCCAGAGCCCTGTGGTGGTCGGTGTGGTGCTTTGGAGGATGTCACTTGCCAAAGTCCCTGGATTTGGCAGGAGCACTCCAGGAGTCCCATGGGAATGAGTGTCCTGAACCACTGTCCCAGCCTTTATCACTGGTGGCAGATGAGCTTTAATTATGGAGATCACAAAAGCTGTGGTTCCTTGGGAGGCTGAGGCAATGTCTGGCTCCTGGCATGCCCTGGGGCTGTCCTGGGATGAAAGTCTCTGACTGTGAGCAGTGAAAGCTGCTCACCAAGAGGAGCAACAGCATCTTGTCCATCTCAGGACGAGTTTGGCTGCTGGGATGGGCCCTGAGTCCACACCTGGCTTTTGCTGACAGGAGCACTCTGAGCAGACCTGAGGTCCAGGCCAGGGTAGGTGTCACATGTTCATTTTCACCCACTGAGGTTCTGCTCACAGCATGAGATCCAGAAAAAAAAATCCCACAAAGTAAGCCGGAATTAAGCCGCAGGTTTTGTTCTCATTAGTGTAAAATCAGAAAATCTGGTGTTTCTGATGCCTCTGAGGAGAGAAGGAGAATTAACTCCCGGTGAATGTAAGCAGAGGATACTTAAAAGGCAAATTGTTCACATACTTTTCTGTAAAATTTGCATGAGTGTAGCAAAAGGTCATCGCAACTGCAGTCTCCTCCTCAGATCCTGCCTGCCGGTGGCTGATTGCAAGAGCCTGTTGCTAAGTGTTCCTGGAAACAGAATAAAGATGAAGCAAGATAATTGAACAAGAGGAGGGAGAGGGAGAGGAGGGGAAAAGCTTGGAGCTCACAGCGGAACCACAGGGCTGCCAAACGAGATGAGTGTGCTGGAGTTTGACTCGGTGGCTGCATTCAATCAGTTCTGACCCAGGGCTGGGGAAGGGGTGACTGAGCCTGAAACTTCACGGCAGATCCTTGGAAAAAGTCACTTGGACACAAGTGGATGATTTGCTTGCATTTCCTGTGGCTCATCCAACTCCAAACATGTTGCTTCCTAGCACTGAGGCTGGAGTGGGGATGGGAAGATAGACCGTGCTCCCACGGTGCTTTTCCTGGATAAAATCTCTATTCTTACAGCATGGATTTAGTTACCCTGGGATCATCTCCTGGACAATTTAGTAATCGTGGAAAGCAACAGGATGAAACAAGAATGCAAACAGACAAATCCAGAGCTTGACTAAGGCAGAAAGCCTTCAACTCCAGGTCACTTGAGGGGTGTTATCTGTCTGTCTCAAGTCAGACTACTCTCTGAGGAAACAACTGATGGTGGTTTTGTATGGTGCAGAATCAAACAAACCCCAGTGCAGCTCCTTTTTATTGCTGAAAAGACAAGGAAGCAAAACTTCCTGCTTAACTTTGGTCTTTCTCCAGTTGAAGATCTTGTAAAAACACCAGGCTTTCTCCAACTCTGTGAATCTATTTCCTGGAAACAGTTTCAGTTACTGTTTCTGGAGTGATTTTTATCATCCCAGAGCATTTTACAGACTGAATATACTAACAGCTGAAATACAGCCCCATCTGAGGAGGGTCGCTGCCAGCGCACAGAAGTTTTCGGCACGTTATAAAAGAACACACAATTTGCTTTTTCTTTGCACAGAATCTCCCTTATTGTCACCAAAAACATGAATTGGCCCTCCTGCCACCCAGCCCTCTGTGTCACCTCCTGCTTTGCTCTTCACTCAGAGACTCAGTGGCAGAGCTGGTGCTGGGTATCCTTGGCTTTCTGAATCCTGCGGTCTCTGAGCATCCCCCTCCAGCTGGGGCTGGCTGTCAGCAGAGGGAATTAATACTCTGCATCTTATCTGACATTTTGAACACCCCCGTGGGATTCACGTTTCATCAGTTCCTGGCAGCAACTCCTTGTTTCTCCACGATTGTCTGTGCCAAATTCATGGTGGCAGGAGGGACACGGTGGCCAAGGCTCTCTCTCACCAGTGTCCTGCCTTCATCCATCTGGAATGAAGCCTGCTGACTGCAGGCTCTTGGCTCTTTGGGAAACTCTGTATTTTCTGACTTTCATTAGTGGAGCTGCCTTTGCTACTGATTTTTCACTCTCTGTGCTATCTCCTTAACCGATTAGGCTGCTGCACAGTGCCTTAAAATGAGGAAGAGGGAGGTGTAGGCTGCTGTCCCCTTCCTCCCCGGTCATGGCTCAGGAGCCTCTTGTGGCTCGGTGCTGGGTGTCAGGGACAGATCGTGTTCCCTCACTTGCCCTGCACCTGGCCCACCATGTGTGTGTTTGTCAAAAAACCCTCAGCCCTGTCTGCTGGCTCTGTACTGACTGCTTGTCCCTCCCCTTCCTCTGTGCCCAGCCCATTCCATTCTGCTCCTTTCCCTGTCCCTCCCTTCCTTGTTCCCCAGCTTTGCTGGAGCACAGTGTGATGCAAAAGCTGCTCTGCAAAAGGAGTGGGTGAAGAAATGGCTTCTCCAACTCCCCGCCTGCTGATTTGTGCTGCAGTTGAGGTGTTGGTGCATCTGAGCTCTGGGCAGCTTTGTTCTGCCCTGGTTTTTTAATGTGTGCAGATGATGAATTGCACATGTGGGACTCTCAGTAGAGTTTTCCCATTTAGAGATCACTAGCTGGGGCAGATTGACACTTCCAGCCTTTCTGCCGAGGGGGCTGAGTGTCACTTTGGGGAGCAGGAGGGACAGCAGTGCTCAGCAGGAGAGCATTTTCCAGCAGCCTGTGTTACATCTGTCCTGCCCGTGTCGTGCCTCACTCGGATGCTCTTCCCCACAGGGCACCCGGTGCTGGCTGAGGCCAGCACGGCTCTGGGGCTCAGCTGTGCTGGTGAGGTGTGACAGGAGGGCACAGAGGCCCTGAAAACACATCATCATCATCATCAGTGGTTTTGCCCAGAGCAGTTTTGGTGGTGTGATGTTTGCTCAGGATGGACTTGGGGCTCCAAAGAAGTCCCCGTGAGCTGTTCCAGGTCAGCACAGGCTGTGGGATCCCTTCCACCCCCAGAACCAAGGAGGAGCAGCATAACTGGGAGCTGTCACTGGCAGGGATTGCTCTTTCCAGCTGGAGTTTGAGAGCACCTGGCTCTGGTTAGTTCCTGGCATATTTTGATCTGTGGTTACCGAGTGAATCCCTTGAGCTGTGCCGCCCTCCCGAGCTGTGAGCAGAGCCTGTTGCATGCAAAGCCCAGAGCTGCCCCCGCAGCTGGGGCTGTGGTTGTGGCCTTTGTAGCTCTGCAGCTGTGTAACCTTTGCGTGAAAATCCTCCTTGGGTTGCAAACCAGGAGTGCTGCCAGAGGAGATTCAGTGCTGTCAGCTCTGAGACCGAGAGGGATGCAGTGAAAAACAAATCATGCTTACCAGTGCACCCTCTCCCAAGATCAGCTGGAGAAAAGACTCCTTTTAAACAGTCTTGAGTGTTTGCAGTAGTGCAAGAGCTGTGTTGAGTGGAGGTTTTAGTAAGGAAGCTTCTCGGTGATAGGATGGAGCTGTTGCATTTCAAAAGCTGCTGTGGAAAAACAAATTTCTCATCTGCCCGGTGAGTACCTAATCAGCAGTGGGCACAAGAGGCTATCTGAGATGACTTGATAGTTTTACAGGAATCTTTTGTGTAGCTGGTCTGGGGGATGTCCTGGTGCTGGCTTGTCACTGCTTGGGAGGCTCCTGGCTGTGGCATCCTGGAGCCCTCACTCCCCAGGGTGTGTTACAGTGCTAACAAATACTCCATTGTTTTCCAGGATTTTGTTGGTCTGATTGTGTAAGGTTCCCTCTCGGATTAACCACTGAAAACAAAACAGAAACCCCACTAATACCTCATTGTGTGCATTAAACAAAACAAAACAAAAAAACAAATCCCGATTTCCCTGCTGATTTAAAAGGCTTTTGTGTTTGGTGGGAACTCTGTCTAAACTCAAGGCTTTTCAGAAGTGTTTGTTTCTTAATGATCCGGGATTGCAAGGTGTTTGACCTTGAGATTACTGCCAGCACTCAAGTGAACAGTAGCAGCAAAGGCAAAGGCAGTGGGTAGGAAACCCATGTTCTGGCAGCTGTCCCACTTCCAGTGACAGATGAGACATGGGACCAAGGGAGGCCCTGAACTCCAATCCAACATCCCAGACTCCCACCCCACCCCTCGCCTTTCCTATTAACAGATGGAAAAATATCCTTTTCCCATGGAGAGACAGAAATCATTATTTTTTCTTATTGCCTTTGTGTTTACATAGCTATTTCTTACTCAGTGTTAGTCATTTGGGGGTGTAATTTATAGGGGCCATGGATGATACACTTCTACATGTGTCTTAAATTTTTCCCACATACACTTAAACTCCTGCTGCCCTCATTGCTTTTTGTATGTTTGCAGAAAGAAAAAATGTTTATTAAATGCATTGATCATGTGCAAGCCCCCTTTTAAGAAGTAAAGCAAGGTGTGCACATGGAGGAAAAAACCCCATTTATTGGAAATACATGGAGGTGTATTTCCTAGTCCTGGGTGCAATGCTGCATCCTTAAATTCTGCATCATCCTTGGGCTATTGAATACAATTTGAGAAACACTTGAAAAAAAGATGTTTGTGGAAAACATCCTCATGGTGTTGATAGACCAGCCTGTCTGGTGGCATGCTTGATTTCCTGCCTGTGTTGTTATCTGTGTGTTTAGTCAAATGCTGCTTCCTCCTGATCTTAGGATCAAATCAAGCTGCCATCCCAGCACCTCTTTGAAACCTGCACATGTAAAACAACCGGGCCAGCTCCCGTGTCTGCTGCAGGCCCTGGGGCTTTGCTCTCCATATATCATGTTAACTGCTCTTCAGCTCTGCTCAAATTAAATGTTTTCCTATCAGATGTGGGCTGCGGAGGATCCAGCCTGTCAGCCTGTGTGTGTGTCAGGGGGAGAGGAGGCAGCTTGTGCTCGGAGCCCGCCACATGCTGCCTTGCCCTCAAACAAAATGCTCAGCTTGCAGTCCCTTGGATGGCACAGCCTGGGAAATTGCATCGAGCGACAGCCAGCGCTGGGGAAACAGGGTGGTGAGGGAAGGAGCTGGGAGGAAACGCCAGGACATGAGGTTGGGCTGGCCCGGGTCCCTCATCGCAGGCCTTTGGATGTGGAGCTCCTCAGGGGAACAAAGAGCAGCCAGAAATGCACAGAGAGGATTTCCTTCCGCTTCGCCTCCAAACCTGCTGCTGCTGCTGTGCTCCCAAAGAACAAAAGCCCAGGGCCTGCCCTGTCCCCCCAGCAGCTGTGGGGTGATGTGGGCAGCCACAAGCTGGACCCTGCTGTGCCAGTCTCCCACCGTGGAGCTGCAGCAAGGAGAGGAAAAAAGTGACAATCAGAACTTGAGGGTCGATTTTTTTAGGTTTTTGCTTGCACTAAGTCATATCACTGGAATGTCCACAGCAGGTGCTGCCAGTCCAAGTGCCAGGGGAAACTGGTGCTGAGGTTGGTTTGAACTGGGCTTTCAGGCATTGCAGGCACTGTGCACACGGAGGGGAGCGATGGGGTCCGTACGGACCGGCAGCCCCGGGGCCCTGCGCTGTCCGTCTCAGCTGCTCACATCAATCTTGTTTATTACAATTCCAAATCCTCCCTCCTCAGCTCATTAACGTTCCCGGAGCAGACATCTCTCTCACCATTGTATTTTGTAATTAGATTTTGATTTGCTTTCAGAGAGAAGCAGCAGCACAATGGACATTAATTTATCCCAAGCCTCGCTCGATCTCCTCCGTGTCACGGGGTCAGACCTTGGCGTGCACCATCTGGTCTCCCCCCACTACTTGGCTGTGTGTTGTTCCCTCACTGTGTTCCCCTTCTGCACAGGGAGTTCCCTGATGCACGAAGGAAAAGGAGCAGTGAGGGAGGGCTGGAAGAGCAGCTTTTACCCAAGCTGAGCTTGAATCGTAGGGACAGGCGTGAACTAGATTTAAATCGACAGGGAGAGGGAGCTGCCTGTTGTCTGCAGAGCCTGGGTGGCCCCTGGTGCTTGTAAACCCTTTAAGGCACGATGTAAAAGCTGCAGTTTAACACTGTCAGTGAGCGAAGACAGAGGGGTTCCCGCAGTGCTGGAGCACTGGGAATGGCCATGGATATCTCAGCCTGGAGCTGCTCTGTGTGACAGAGCTGGGCATTGAGCTCTGCTGGTCCCTGCAGCCCTGGACCAAGGGCACTTTCCCACCTGAGTGCTGCTCCTCTGCTCCTCAGACAGACTTCATCTTTCAGCCTGTGGCTCTTGAATGAGAGACCAGCAAGAGCTGAGCCCACTCTGGGATGGAAACCCCTCTGTGCTCTCACATGGTCACTCACAGGGCTGTTGGAAGGTGAGACCTTTCCAATGCCTCACCAGAATTCTCCAGAGCCTTGGGGGTGAATTTTTTAAAAAGTGGCTTTACACTTGTTTTAGTACAAAGCAGCAGCCATCCACAGCAGGAATGTGTTCATTTTATTGCTGCCTTTGAGTGTTCAAACTGGCTTTATCTTCTGTCGCTGGTCAGGGTGGAAGTGTGGGTTGGAAGATGAGTAGAGACCATGTCTGCCCTCTGCATCCCTGGCAGAGTCAGCTCCAAATGCTATGGAAGAGGGAAGCGTGAGAGCTTTTATGGTCCAGTTTCACACAACAGCAGAGAAATGCAGCTCCCAAGGAGGGTGGGAGGACACTTTCCCAGCAGCCAGGGCTCAGGGCGCTGCAGGCAGTTGTGCTTTGTCTCTGCCAGCATTCACCGCTGCAGCTCAGGATTTATGTGAGCGAGTGAATGTGACCAGGACTGATAAATCAATCAGCACAACCAAAAATAGCACCCAGCAGCTGTTGGAAGTGGGGGATCCCTTCCCCAGCAGAATGAGCAGAGCAGGAGGGGATTTCATCCGCCCCGGCCGGGTGCCAGCCCTGCGCAGAAACAGCCGTGGGCTGCTGGGGAGACCTCTCATCTGACACCTTTATCTGGAAAAATTACTGTGGCTGTCTGCAAATGTCTCCCCAGCCTCTCAGCCAGGAATTCCCAGTCATCAGGATGAGGGGGATAATGGAGCCAGTACTGGTGGGGAGAGCAGCTTTGTGCTGCTGCATGCTCCATGTCTGGGGATCGCCTCAGCCCTCAGATCATGAGTGATCTCTGAAAGCCTCTCACAGCTGGCTGTGGATGAAGTCATGGAGGGAGCCCAGGGTTTGTGGTTTCTAGGATGTCGTGATGATGCTTTTGTGCAGGGATAAAGTTACTGGAGGAATCTGGTGACTCTGGTTTTTCCACTGGACGGCTGCACTTAACTACCTGCACAGGAGCCAGGGAAGTTTCTGTAAGGCTGCTCAGCCTGCACAGAGTCTTGTGAGGGGCTGTATTTCCTCACTCCTTCTCCAGTGGGTGTCCTGGGGTGAGCAGTGACTGTAGCAGGCCTGAACCAGGAGCGAAGGGCGCTGTGAGAGGATCAGCTGCTTTCAGGCTGAATAGTCCGTAGATTATTTCCACATCTGTGTTAGCTTTGGCTTGATCCCACAGATTTGCAACAGCTGTTGGGAAGCGGAGCAGAGATCCCCTCTTTAAATGGATGATCAAATCCTTAGAGTGTGTGGAGTATGTTATTTCTATGTCATCCCCTTCACGGCAGGAAAAACAGCTTTTCGGAGTTGCTGAGGCAGCACTCTGCCCTGCTGCCTGAGCTATCATCCCATCAGCCAGCAGTCTCACAGCGAGTTGTTATTTGCTTTCTGCATCCCACACCCAGCCTGACACAGAATCCTTTGTGAGGTGTGTGGTTGTGCAGGTACCCATACCAGCGATGCCTTTTTTTCTCCTGGATTTCCCTTTCTGCAAGGACTGCAACCAGTGGGTGTAAGCTGAGCTTGTCCCCTTTGCAGAACCTTCACATGTGCAAATCCTTGGCATGTTACCCTGAGAAAAGCTAACTAGCACAATGGTTTGCCACAAGACAGGTTGGGTCATCTCGGTGGTTTCAGGTGGAGATCAGATGTCCTTGCTGGAAGCTGTAGTTTAGGTGCAAAATAGTGGCACAGCGTGGGAATCCCACAGGGAGCTGTCTTCAGCTTGGCTAAAATGAACCAGCCCACTTCCTATCAAGGGTCTGCTCTTTCAGGTCAGACCTGCAGTAAAAGGAGCCATCAGGCTTCCTTCCCAAATGTCTGACAGGCTCTGGAAAGGCTGGGATCTGGCTGATGAGGGCCAGGGTGGTGGGAATTGTGGTAGATCCTGGCACTCCTCCTGCAGCGCGTGCGTTTCTCATTCCCCATCAGCTTTCCTGGTGCACAGGGGAGTCATCAAACCAAACTGCTCCCACTTTAAACAGCACATTCCTGGATGGAATTAACATGGTTAGTTCATCGAGACCACCAGCTTCCAATTCAAGGCTTTTATAGCAGGCTTCAAATGGCAACCCAGTTCCAGTTACTTCATATACAATAACTGTGTTTGTTCACTGGTTTTGTGTGATGCGTTTCAGTGAAAACCCAGGCAGCAAATCTGTTAAAAATAGGAAGTGCTGCTCAGCCTGTATGAAGCTCTAAAACTTGGTTTGGTGTTACCTGGGCTGGTGGGTTGTGTCTGGGAGCTTTTGCACAGGTGCAGGGTAGGACCTTTCCATTTGAATTGCTTTTTCATTCACCCAGGGTGTGACTGAGTGTGACAGGATGTTCAGGAGGTTCAAGTCTCAGAGCTCAGTGATGGACGTGCTCCCCCAGCAGCAACAGATGTCCATTGACCCCTTTTGATGCTTTTTGACCCTTTTGACACCCACCTGGCTTCATGCTTGCTTGAGGCACTCTCCTGTGGACCCTCGCTGATGAGTGAGAAGTGGCAGCTCCTGATTTCATGGGGGAAGAGTGTGTGGATTGCAGATTGCCTGTGCCATCGATGTCTGGGAAGCCAAGAGCTGTGCCTGCTCTTTGGATCCAGTGGGGCCTGAGGGTTTACACATCCTGAGAAGACCCAGGATCAGCTGCTGGCAAGAGTTGCCACATGTGCTGGACCTCGTAGACTGCCTGGAGCCAGCCACGCTTGCCCCAGTGCTTTGAGCAGGTTTGGTGTGCTGTTATCCCCTTTTCTGGGGTGTTCCAGCCCCATCCCTCTGAGCACAGCCAGTCCATGCAGCCTCTTGGCTCCGAAGTGCAGACCCTGCTGCTTCCCCAGCCAAGCAAAACTGCCGGGACCCACCGTGATGCCCCGGGGGAGCTGCTTCTGTATACAAAGGACTTGGCAAAATGAAGTGTAATGTAAGCAACTATTTAAAGAGAACGATCCGATTGCTAGTTGTAATTTCCTTATTGTTTGCAGCACCCTGTTAAATGCCTATGATCCTTATAAAGAGTTTTCCCCCACCCTTTAAACTTCACAGAAGTGGATTTTACCTTCTGTGGTTTGAACACTGTCATTGTGAGGGGGCTGGTTTGCACTGAGTACAGTTTCTTTGTTCTATTCATGCCCAAGGCCATTTGGTTTGTGAATCCATTAATATGTCTGTTGGAAATGGAAGGCTGGTGGGTAGGACACAAAACCTTGCCTCTCTCTGTGTCCCCCAGATCATTCCCATCTCGGGAAATGAGATTGCTTCTCTTTGCAAATCAGGGACAGCAATCTGCAGAGTTCTTCCTCTGGGAACACGTGGGTGCAGTTTGTCCGTGAGATCCTGGTGGAAGCAGCAGCACATCATGTGGGCCCTTTGTGTGCTTCTGCAGTGCCTGGGTTTTATTCCCCAAACGGGAACATGCTCTGAACACACAGAGCCCGAGAGGCTTTGCAGAGCAGAGGAAGGTGGAGATTAGTTTCCTTCCCCATTTGGCTCTTGGTTATGGTTTGGCTTTTGTTTGAGAGTTTGATAATTCACCACTGGGCTGTTTGGGTTGAAATGCTTGGAGAAATGTAAGGAAAATGAGGTGATGGCAGCAGCTGCTCCATGCATGGTGGGGAGAGCGGCTCTGCCAGCCCACACCTGCAGGCTGGGCTGTGCCAACAGCTGTCGTGGTCCTGTTCCTCCTCATCCCAGCCAGCTTCTGTGCATGAATTAAGCTCTGAATTATCCTGTGCCAGAAGCATATCCTGGGGAATGTGAGCCCAGGAGTGTGTGACACCCAGAGGGCTCTGTCACCGATGTCCTGCAGAGCCGAGCAGACAGGCCCATCCAGACTGGGATGCCCAAAATGTGCCCATCAGCCTGCAAAGCTGGCAGTGCAGGATGGATGAGCTGGGCCCCCAGGCTGATGTCAAAGCCCTTAATCAGCTCCTGGGAAGCCCCAGTTGCAGAAGAGTAATTTTTTTTGTGTGTTGGCCTTGAGCTCAGCCTGGCTGTGTCTTGGCAGGGGTTGCTGGTTTGTTTAATGAACATGGAAGTGGGAGGGGAGGAAACAGCCAGGGAAGCATTACAAATTGCTTCAGAGCAGTGGCATTAAAAGTATTTGTGCTTACCACGTCTTCTAAACAAAGAGCTCAAAGCATGGCATGCATTATCCCCATTTTACTTGCAAAGAGGTAAAAGCAGGAGGAGGAGAAGCTTTGTCTGTGCTCACAGGCAAGCCCACAGCAGGTGTGAGACACAGGGGTCTCACCTGAGGTCCTGAGGGGGTGGTGGTGATGCTCAGGGTCTCTGTGGGCACTGGCCCAGCAGCTCTTCCTCATATTCCTTCACACTCATCCCTGAAGCACCAGCTCTGTTTCTTTGCTCACCTCTGACCTCTGCTCTGAAAGATGCTAATGCTCCAAAATCTTCCTCTTCAGGTAGCCAAGTTTACCTTCCTTATCTCCCCTCCCAATCTCTTTTATAGCTGAAGCTGTGGAACAAGTACAGAGTGTCCAACATTCCTTCCCTAATATTTATCGATGCCTCCACTGGGAAGGTGGTTTGCAGGAACGGCCTCCTGGTCATCCGAGATGACCCTGAAGGTAAGACCTGGAGTCCCCTGTGCCACAGAAACATGGACACACAGCTGCCTTTTCATCTCAGTTCATTCTGAATGGCCTGGGGGAGAGGGAACAAAGGACCATTGTCATACTTAACTATTCAAAGCACTGTGCTATTTTCGGCATAAAATTTTCCTGCCAGATCTTGTGTTTTGGTTTTGCTTACTGGAAAGAACAAAGAATTTCCCTCCAGGATTTTTGTCTGGAGTGCTAATGAGGAAAAGGTTAGGCTAACTAAAACATGAAGTTTGGATTTTTCCCTAATGGAGGCACATGGACAGACAGAATGAGGGCCCAGATCTTCCATACCTTGGGAGCAGAATCCTTCCAGAATACCGAGAGGGATTTTTGTCACTGACTTCACACTCAGGTTAATGCATTTCCCATTAATTAGAAATTAAATAGAAAATTATTACTATTCTCCCTTGCTGAGCTTTGCTGTGCTGGGAGTTGGTGTTAAATCTATCTTCCTCCAATTTGAAAAAAACCCCAAATGAGCCAAATTTGAAAAAAAAAACCAAACCCCAAATGTGCCCTTACTCACAGACCCTACAGACCCATCAGTCATCTGCTCTAGTTGCCCATCCATTTCTTTTATTACTCATTGTTCCTCAGTGCAGTAAATACTGACAGAGTCTTTAATTCAGTGGCAGGAGCTGTACAGCAGGAACAAGTTGTGGCCTGAGCCATCTGTGATGTTTCCTCCTCTCTGGCTGAACACATGGATTGATGGCTCTGGGAGCTGGCAGCAGATGATTCAGAGTGTGTTTGTGTGTACACACACAGCTTGCTTTGGGGTGCAGAGGGTTAGTGAGAGATATATGGATATAAACACACCATCTTTTACATATATATAGCTAAGGTTTATAAATAAAGACATGTATGGATGTGTGTAAAAATATATATGGTTAGTAGCAGCATAAGGGCCATAGTCTGACTGCATTCCTGAGCACGTACCACCTTGCCCTCCCTTGCTAAAATAAACATTGTTGATAAGGAAAAGATGCCTTATCAAGCACAAAACCAGAGCAGGCTTTGTCAAGCTGAAGGTGCTGTGACTCGGGTGCAGCCTGCCTGAGAGAGAGGTGACCCTGGCTGCAGGGCAGAGCTTGGCTTCCTCACCTCAGGGCAGGGCTGTGGTGGTGCCTGACAGCTGAGGTCTTCTGCATCCCCCTGGGATGGGAATAAACCCCAGCAGGGTTCCTCAGACAGGAGCCCCTGTATCCTGAGGATGGGATGGTTTTTCTAGTGGAACTTTCTGAAACTGTAAAAGCTTCATTCACATGTTACTGTCCTGTGTCTTCTTTCCACCCCTATCCCGACCCCTCCCCAGGTCTGGAGTTCCCCTGGGGGCCAAAACCCTTCAGTGAAGTTGTTGCTGGGCCCCTGCTAAGGAACAATGGGCAGACCCTGGACAGCAGTGCCTTGGAGGGCTCTCATGTCGGGGTCTATTTCTCCGCACACTGGGTGAGTAGGAGGTGCTGTGCAGAGCAGTTGGAGTGGGCTCAGGGAGAGTAAAGACCCCAGGATGGTTGGTGCTGAAGAATTTAAGATGCTTTGATCATCAGTGAGCTGTCATCCTCAGCTGGCCCTATAAGGGGGAGAGTGGTCAGATTTTAAAAATGGAAGAGATTTTGCTGGCAACTTATAGACCATAAACCCCAGCCACGTTCAGGCACTGCAGCAAAGATGAGGTCACACCAGTTCATGGTCACTGGGTCACCTGGCCCTGCTGGGTGTGGGTCTGCTCCTGAGGAGGAGCCAACATGCTCCTTATGCTTGTGTTTTGCAGTGCCCGCCGTGCCGAAGCCTCACGAGGGTGCTGGTGGAGTCCTACAGGAAAATCAAGGAGGCAGGCCAGAAGTTTGAGATCCTCTTCGTTAGTGCAGACAGGTGAGGCAGCACTGACACCCCGTGCAGGCAGAGCAGGTTGGCTCTGGCACCAGAAAGGCTGCCTGAGTCCTTTCCCTGTTCAAAGGGGGGTCAGCAAGAGCTTCTGTGCTTCACTTGGTGTGCCTCTGGGGTCTGAAGATGCTCAAGCTGCTGCTGTCACCATGGGCTGGCATTCAGATGCCCTGGAGAGAATTTGAAATATTTTACTGTGGAAGAATACACCATGGGCTTCTTCCTGAAGGACTGGGGGCTTTAAATTCGGTCTGACTCTTTCCCAGCTGGTGGGTTTTGGTGGGAGGAATAAAGGGCTTTGCAGGCCAGGTTTTTAAAGAGGAAGGAGCCTGGCAAGTGGAGGGCTCTGCCTGCCATGCCCTGTTGCCCTTGCACAGGTCAGAGGAGTCCTTCAAGCAGTACTTCAGTGAGATGCCCTGGGTGGCCGTGCCCTACGCTGATGAGGCCCGACGGTCACGCCTGAACCGACTCTACGGCATCCAAGGTAGGAGAGGCCACTCTGAGGCACAAATCTCCTTTCCCCCCACCCCTTTTACTGAGCATTTGTAATGTCTCCTCTTGTTTAACTAAACCAAGAAAACAGCAAAGCAAAGCACAGTGCCCCAGGCAGAGCAGCTTCATGTTTCTGCTCTCCACAAACTCACATTCCTACCACCTGCCAGGCAGGCTGTTAGTTGAAACAGGACTTCCATAAACAACCTAATTCTTCCTGGAAACTTGGAAGCTGTTTTTGGCTTGGATGTTTTTTGTCTAATTACTGATTTATTTATTTTTTTTGCTATTTCTTGAAGGTTTAAATTTCATTTTCTTGCTGGTTTATGTAATGCAAAGGCAGGCCATCGTTCTGTGCAGGGGCTGGGGAAGATGGCATCTGGTTTATGTTAGTGACATGACTTACAAAGGAGAGAGTGTTTGATGTAAACCATGGCTTTGCTTTTACTGTACGTGCCAGTGCCAGAATTCCAGCAGCCCTGACTGCCCCTAGGGGCAGGGAGAGACTTTGTGTGTCTGGGTGGCTTCAAAGAGTCACAAAGATGATAAAAGCTCACAGCAGCCTTCCTGGGGGCTGGCATCTTGTTCCTGCAGGGGACAAACTGCAGCACAGAGGTGTGCAAGGTGACTGGCTGGTGAGATCTCCTGTGTGTACAAATAGTTTCTCTCAGTGGCTAAAGGGTCTTGCTGCAATGTGGCTGTTCCTCATCTGTTTCTGTGTGATGTCATAGAATCAGAATATGCTGAGTTGGAAGAGACCCATCAGGATCATAGAACCAACTTCTAGCCCTGTGTAGGACACCCAACAATCCAGCCCTGTACCTCAGAACTTTGTCCCAAGGCTTCTTGAACTCAGACAGGTTTGGTGCTGTGAACGGTTCCCTGGGGAGCCTCTTCAGTGCTCAGCCGCCCTCTGGGGGGAAAATGTTACCCTGATACCCAACCTAAACCTCCCCTGACTCAGCTCCATGTTGTCCAGGGGATGCAGGCTGTGGCATGATGTTAATGTGATCTGCAGGGAAGGAGAAGTGTTGCCAGAGAGGGCTTGGGAAGAGTGACAGGAGAAATAATCCCTCCTTGGAGTCCTCTCTGGACACCCCTTCTGGCATGAACTCGGGTGCTGCCACTCAGCCCTGTTCCCTGACCTTAGCCCAAAAATAACCATGTGCCTGCTTTAAATAACCGTCAGTTTGCTGCTTAATGACCTTCCCATGAGGTGAGAGCTTTCCAAATTCATCCCACTTTTCCCAGCCCACTCACAGCCCTCTCCAGTGCTGGTTTCAGCCGAGTGCTGCAGGACTGCTGCCAGTTTCACTGGGACTTTCTGTAAATAAGGTGTCCAGACATGGATTCTTGAGCACCAGGCATGCTGTAGCCAGGGAAACAGTTACAACAGCTTTCCCTCCAACTCCAGTCACTGCCTTCTTAAAGGTATCTCTCTTTGTTGTGTGCCGACTTGAAAATGTAAATATTGGCTGTTCCCCTGCAGCCCAGTCCCCTCCTCTGCCCAGGTAGCTCCCATGTTATCCCTGAATCTCAGCTCCATGCAGGCTTTGGGGCTGGATGTTTGCAGTCAGGCTTTCCACACCAGCTGGGACAAAAACTTCTGCAAACAGAGCTGGATGTCTGTCATGGGCTCTGCTCATTCACCACACGTGGTTATTCCACCTAAATGGAAACTCAGATCTGTGTAACCACATCTGCATTTCCCCACAGCTGTGCTGCCTCTCTGAAATCTCTCTTTGGAGCTGCACCTATGATCCGTGAGTGTCCAGGTTACCATCCTGGTGCTTGGGTTGTGAGCACATGAGGAGGTTTCCCTCTGGTTTTTTTTGAAGGCTGAGTACTGAAACAACAGAAGAGTTTGTCTTCTCTGTCTGCTTTACGTTCCTGAATGGTGGAAAGCAAGAGAGTCAGATCTCTTGTTGTTTTAGTCCCGTGTTGGCCCCTAAAACATTTAAAAACTCAGTATAAAATGCAAGTTGAGTTATAGGCCTTTATTTGGGTTTACTTGAATGCCTCTATTCATAACTCATGTGCAGTCACAGGCTGTACCATACCACCTCTAGTGAATTGCTTCTGGGTGCAGTGCTGTTCTGAGAAAGAGTCATGTCCTGTGTTGTGGCTGCTGAGAAATAATTCCCCTTTGTGCAGGGGGCTCCCAGTCCTGCCTTGGGAGAAATCCCCTGGCTTTAGCTCTCCTTCCAGTGGGATGGGGAGCAGTGATAAACTTGATGCTTTCATGGGAGTCACCCCTTGTTGTTGTCTCACGAGATCTGAGTTCCCCACTATTCCCCCTGGACTCCCTGGTGTCTCTTTGGGATTTGCAGTGCCTTCCAAAAATTTGTTTTTCCCCTTCCCCATGCTTTATCCCAGACACCCACAGGTCACCCTCACAGCCTGGAAGTCACTGCTGCAGGAGATTTCTGGAGCTTTCTTCTGAAAAAGTGAAAAACCAGCAATAAAATGCACCACCTGTGCTGTGGTTGGCGTGGGGTTTGCTTCACATAGATTGTGATTACTCACCCAACAGACTTCATGCAGACGAGATTCCAATGTTGGGTCTGGGGTTTAATATATAAATATGTAAATGCCTTGCCAGCTTTGGTAACAAACCCTTTGGCCCCTGTGTTTTCATAAAATGCTGGCCCCGTGGGAGCCAAATCCATTTTCTAGTGCATAAAATCCAACCAAGGCTGTCTATGCTAATTCTCATCCAAGCTTATACAATATTCATTGCAGTGTCTGATCGCTGATTCTTCTTGATAAGTAAATTCTGGTGTTATGACTTAAGGCAATTACCAAATCCCCCAAAAGGCACTGAAATAACAAATAGTGGCTGGGACGAGCGGGAATGGGGAATTATTTGGGTTAGCAGGTGTGAATAACATTAAAGATGGTTTCCCTGGTCCTGCAGGTCTGTGTCCCCTGAAAACAGGGTGTGTCTTTTAGTGAAGAAGTCACAAAGGTCACCTGAGAAGGTGGGGATGTGGATTATCTTAAAAAATATTCTGTTTTCTGATTCAGTGTTATATTTGCAGTTGGAGGTTTAATGGCTGGGTATTGGGGAGGAGGAGGTCATCTGCATATGCAAATTAGATGAAGTCTAAAGGAATGCTTTAGTGGATGAAATCCTTGATTGCTGCAGAATCACAGCGATCTGTGTCTAAATTGGGCCCTTAATTTTCCCAGCTCAGCAAAGCTCATTTGAAACCTCTGCCTGGGAGTGCTGCTCAGGCTGCCTGATGGCCTGAGAAGCCTGTCCCTCGTGTGTAATGGATGGAAAGCAGGCATTTGGGGTGGGTTTGGCAATCGTAAAAGGATCAAGATCCCAATCCTGCGTGCTGCTGAGCACCCGAGTGCTTTTCCCGGTGTCAGTAGCACTTTGTGCCTGTAAGGGCAGGGCCAGCGTGAGATTTCCCAATTCCTTCCAGTCTGTTTAACCCATCCCTGCCCTGGGGCTACGTTGAATTACCAGCAGGTAATGAATAAGCCTTTTTGTGATACAAAATGGTTTTCTTGGCGTACCCTAAGGATCTGCAAGCTCAGCCATTGGGCGGGTTCCTGCACTGCTGCTTAGCACCAGCCCCAGCGCAGGCAGGAATGCGCCGGGCTGGAATGACGGGAATGCGGCCGCTGGCCTGGACCTGCAGGCAGGCTGGGACACACAGATGGCCGTGTATTTGTGTATTTGTGTATTTCCTAGAGAAATGCCTCGAATTCAGAGGGTTTGTGAGTAACCCACTGTTGGACAAACACAGGAGCGCAGTGCCAGCAGCCTGGCAGGGGCAAACTCGCTGCTCAGGGAAGGCTCTGCAGGTTATTTCTGAGGAATGAGCTTTAAAATGAGCCTTGGGATGAAAGGCAGGAGTGTTGGAATTGCCTCAGCTTGCCAGGGATGTTGCTGGGTGGACAGGGAGCAGGTCAAAGCCTGGGTGGTGAACAATGACAGCAGCACTTGGCACTAACGCTGGTCACTTCATTTGTCCCTTGGGGCCTGATCCCGCTGTCCCTTCTTCCTTCCTTGTGGGATGTTTCTTTGTCTCCCTGATGGCAGAAGAATGGTGTGCTTTCCAGATGAAGTCACCATCATGAGCCGCTCCTGCTGACCCACCCGTGGCTGTTTTGTGGCCGGAAAGCCAGTGCTTTATCAGATGGGATGGTCACCAGCTGGTGTGCAACCTGCCCCACTGCCAGGGACATTTGGGTTGATGACATGTGCCATGTCTCTGCTGCAACTCTGTTCACCTCCTGTACAAAGCTTCTCCTTTATGACAAAACTTTTCAGCCCCGTAGCTCAGAGCAAAATGCTGCTTTTTCCCAAGGGCCAGACCATCACTGGATGTCCCCTGAGCCACATCCTGCCAGGTTCCTGTAGACCTGGACATTCCTGCACAATTTTGTTAGTCTCCAGAGGGATGTGCTGTGGAAATGGCTGGGCCATTAGTGTAGAGTGCTGGAGGGGCAAAAATATGTGGTGTTCTTCTGGGAAGGAACACACCCTGCTTCCTGGCCACTGTTGTCTGCAGGCCTTGTGAGTTCCTGGGATTTGGGCTCTTCCACATCTCGGCACTGGGATGGTGGTGCAAGAGCGAGGGTCCCTGGGTGGTACGGTGGGATTTGCACCCGTGGGCACCAGACAGCAGCAATCCCTGCCTGCAGCTGGGCAGGGAGAGGCAGGCAATGCCAGAGCTGTCTCTCAGCTTCCTGCTCTGGCTCCTGAATTGTAGTGCTCTGCTAGGACGGAAACAGGATCCAGGGAGCCTGATCCCCACTCGGTGAGCTGCGGAGAGGCAGGAGGCTCGCTGGGCTCCTGCCAGAGCCAGAGGCCATAGGAAAAGGCCTTTCTCCCCACACCCTGTTCATGCTTTGGCTGATCCCCTTCCCTGTTTTTTTCCATTGCAGGCATCCCAACTCTCATCGTCCTGGACTCCAAGGGAGAAGTGATCACGCGGCAGGGCCGGGTGGAGGTGCTGAACGACATTGAGTGCCACGAGTTCCCCTGGCACCCCAAGCCTGTGCTGGAGCTGACAGACTCCAACGCTGTGCAGCTGAATGAGGGCCCCTGCCTCGTTCTCTTTGTAGGTATGGATGGAGCATCCCTGCTGTGACAGCAGAGCCTGTGCTGGGGAAGGGGGCTGGGCGAGCTGCCAGCTTGGCTAGAGCTGGCCATGGGGCTGGGAGCCTGCCTCTGGTGATGACAGTGTCCCTGGGCAGGGATATCGCTTCCTTCTCCATTTTCCATCACTGTGTGCTCACAGAAGGGCCAGTGGGGGGAGAGAGCTCCCTGTGGAAGCCCGTCAGGACAGACTTGGAGCCTTTCCTGTACCACAGCAGCTCACAGGGGTTTGCCAGAGCCTGCTGTGCCCACGGGGCTCCTGCAGCTCCCACACACCACCCTGGGATGCGGTGGAGCAGCGACTGGCAGCGCAGGGGAGCTGTCATAACAAAGGTGTGGTGGTGGCTGTGGATAGGAATGCTGATGAGGTGTTGGGAGTATGAGAAACACACTGTCACAGCTGGTGGTGGTGGAGATGGGAAAAGCCTTTCTGGAGCAGGGACGTCAGGCACACGTGATGTTACAGAGGAGTCAGAGGAAGTGTCTCTGTGAGGGATTATAGATCTGTGCTTGAAACCACAGCTCAGGGCTTGAATCCCTGGGCTGAACAGGGCTGTGACAGTCAGAGCAGCCTTTCATGCTCTGCTGGTCCTTGATTGCCCCTATTCCCCTGGCTGCAGGACAGGGCAAGTTTTTCCTCAAAGTTCCTGCTGTCCTTTCACTGCTAACCCACACATGAAGCTTCCCTGCAGTTAGAAACATGCCTAGAGCTCACCCAAAGCACGGATGGCTCATTCCTCATTGCTCCCCTGCCAGCAATGGACACAATAACTCGGGAAAGGGCATGGCTGGGATGAGCAGTGCTGCAGGCTGAACTCTGGGTGGGCAGCCCTGGGGTGCCCACAGCATCCCAGGGAGGGAGTCAAGGGGTCCTGGGCTCTTGGTGGGGTGCAGCTGTCTCCTGTGTGGAGTTTGGGGGATGTGCTGAACAAGTGAAGAAGCCCCTTGCCCCCCTTGCCTTGCTGGTGTTGAGCCTGGCCCAGGGCAGGGCTCATGTCCCGCTTCCTCGCGTGCCCTTTGTGAGCAGCACACGCTCCTCTGCAGCGCTGATAGCACGGCCCTCGCTCCTTTCCCTCTTCCCTTTCAGGTTTCCTTTTGACCCTGGTTATTTATTCAGCAGAGCCCAGCAGGGGATGTGAGCACAGAGCCAAAAATCCTCTCCTCACGCGGGAAGGACCGGCTGGCCACGCCAAGCTTGATGGATTGGGGCTGGCGCTGCAGGCCTCTGGAAAGAGTTGTTTTTATCTTGCTCTGAGCAAAGTTTTTCTATCACCTTGCTGCAAACAGCTCATCAGGAGAACAGCTGGGGCTCTTGCTTGGTGCTTTTGGGGGTGGATGGTCTTGATGAAATCCACCAGTGATGTGCTAGGGCAGAGATGCAGCTGGTGCTGCAGCTCTGGGAAGGGGGGCTCCTGGTGAGCATTGTCCTGCTGGGAAACCCCTCAGCAGACCAGTGCCTGCACTGCACAGGCAGCAACACCCCCAGGAGAAGGCAGGCTTAGCAAGTGCTGGTGCTGAATAAATCCTGACTGATGGACCTCCTTCCCCAGAGGGGTTAGGGCTGGGTTAGCCAGAGTGTGCAGGGCTGCCTGGAGCGCCGCCAGCAGCCGATGTTTGTAGGAAAATCAATCCCTGCAGACACCCCACAACCCACAACTCGGCGTATTTATCACTGCCATGCACGCAGGACAGACCCAGAAATCCAGCGTGCAGCATCTCTGGAATCTCCTGCTTTGCTTGGAGAAGCCAAGAGAGGAGGACAGGGATGTGTGAAGCAAGGGCAGAGAGTTTTCCTGGCATGGGCATGGCTTGTCCCAGCTGAGTTACATCAGGGTGGTTACATCAGGGACCACGAGGAGAGACAAGGGGCTCTCCTCTGCCTTCTTCCTTTAATGCTTAAAGGTTGTCCCCAAATTGGAATCTTTTAATCTCCACGCTTCCCAAGGACACAGACTCTCCTCTTTCCAGCTCACTATTTGAACTTCAGTGGTGGCTGGTGTTTGATTGATGCTGCCATCTCTTTCTGCCCTACCTCTGTCAAATCAAAGCTGCCTTCACAGCGCTGAGACTGGAGCAGCAAATCTGCAGCTCAGCCATCCCGAGGCAGAGGGATGGTGGGTGGCGGGCAGGGGTGGCAGCAGCCTCAGATCAGCGCCTTTGTTCGGTCTTCAAAACATGCTCAAACCACAAAGCAGCTTTTTTTGTGCCTGTTTGTCCCTGCACATCACCAACAGCACCAGGGAGCGAGCAGTGGAGTATTTGGGGAGCAGGAGTTGCTCTTCTGTTCAGTGTTTCCCCGTAGTGCATTTCAGCTGCTCCCTGACTGCTCCAGAGCTGTGTGGCTTTGAAGTCTGTGTGGCGCATCCGGGCTCTGGCTTCCTGCATGGTGGTGCCGTGGGACAGAGCTGCCAGTGCCCGTTCTGTTTGCATCCTTTGATCCTAACCTCCTTTTTTTGCCTTGCCTCTTTTCGTTTTGTCTCCACGACCCCGTGCCCTGCAGATTCAGAGGACGACGGGGAGTCAGAAGCGGCGAAACAACTGATCCAGCCCATAGCTGAAAAAATCATAGCCAAGTACAAAGCCAAAGAGGAGGAGGCACCATTGCTCTTCTTCGTGGCGGGGGAGGTAAGTGAGAGGAGAGCACAGGGCTGTGTCCTGCTGGGTATGAGGACTGAGCTGGGTTGGGTGCCACTGTTGTTGTTCAGGGGGTAAATTGAGGCACAGAGCTACTGCAGCTGTCAGGCAGCACAGAGCAAAACCAGACTTGAGGCCTGGCTCGGTCTGTGCTCTCCTTGCTGAATATTACTTCTAGCAAAGGGTTTGCTCAGAGATGGAAAAGCCTGAAGGTGGGAGAGGGACAGGCAGAGTGGGGAGGTGGGAGGGAGTGGAGCTGCCATGCTGGGGCTGCTGCTTGCTCAGCCCTAAGGCAGGAAAGTAGCTGGGCAGGGGAAGAGGAGCAGGGTTTGTGTTTCAGCCTGGCCCAGCCAGTGAAAATTGGCTGTTTCCCTGAGCTGACCATGCTTTTCTTGGCTGGGATGGTATTTGAGGCATGTGCGGTGCTCGGAGTCAAAGATCTGGAGAGAATAGGAAAGGGGAAAACTGGACGACTTCAGGCCTCCCTTTCCCCTGTACAGACACTTTGCCCTGCTGCAATCTGGCAAACAAAGGTTTTCTGTACAGGTCAAAAAAGCTCCCAACACCCCCAGGCCTGCAGTTCCCCTCCCACATCAGTGCTCAGGGCCTGGGCAGGTGGCAGCCGCTGCGCCTGCTCCGTCCCCGCACGCCCACGTCACAGCCGCAGTGTTCCATGCGCCGAGCCCTCCGGAGCCGCCCTGCGACAAAAGGGTCCCCACTGCCACACCCAGGCCCCCCCAGCCAGACAGGCCCCCACTGCCACCTCCCACAGCCCCGTTGGCCCCCTCCGTGCAGCCGCTCCCTCTGCCACCACCGTAACGGGTCTCTGAGCATCCCAGCTCAACCCTGCACCCTTGAATAAGTCCCTTGTTGGAAAGGGCTATTTTGGGAGGGTCCAGGACCTTCCCCCCTCCCCCAGAGCCTGCAGAGCGTTTTCCTCCCGCTCGCCGGCTGTAGCTGAAACATTGCTGCTATTCATGCAGCTCCCGACGGCCCTGCGGCGGCCGGCCCGAAGAATGGGGAGCGTCCAGCACATCCCATTCATCCGTCACCTCAATAGCCGGGAGCACTGGCCCCGGGGCGCCGCTGGCCCCCACGCACAAAGCAGCCCGGCCATGGCCGGAGCAGGCGCCTCCCATTGCTCTCCCAGCACCGTCTGGACCGATTTTGCATTGATTAAAAGTATTCCTTGGTGCCTTTGTAAATAAAGGCCGAGGCGTCCCGATACCTGGGTGGGGGGTGCCCGAGGCGACGAGCCCAGCCCTGCTCGCCCTTGCAGCCACGTGGTCCAGCTGCGCCAGAAACCCCTGCAAAGGAAGGGGAGGCGCGACCGCCGCTCCCCAGCGCTGCCGCCACGCGCTGCAGAGCCCCGGCCGCCAACCAGGTGCATGGATTGCATGCCTGCCCCTCGGAAGGGCGCGCAGGAACGCCCCGCGCCGCTGCGGCGCACCGTGGGCTCGGTGATGAATCGCACCACTGCCGCCTTTTTGCATCCCACAGCCTTGGGAGGGATAAATCATTGCCTTTGCCCAAAGCTGAGCCGTGCCTGGGCGAGGGGAGGGCAGCCCTCTCCCCCTGCACGCAGCCTGCTGCTCCTGTGTGTGTGCCCAGACGCTGGGAGCTGCTGGTGGGGTCTCATGGTTGGCTCAAAGCACAAGTCTTCATCCCGTTCCTGTTCTTTGTTTTGTTCTGGGCGTGCACTTGGGTCCCTTTGGTATTCGCCCTTGGTGAGCAGCAAGGCCGTGGCTGTGCTGGCAGAGGGCTGGCAGTCCTCACATTCAGCACTTGTCCCCAGTTGTTTTAACTGTGGATGTCCCAGAGGCTCTGGGGTGGCCGGGGCAGCAGGTTGGTCTGGAAGCAGTGCCTCTGGGTTGGAGGAGTGTGTCCCCCATTCCAGGCTGGGATAAACCCACCCTATTTGGTTCTGACACAAACCATGAGCAGAGCAGGCACCAAGGTGGATGTTGCCTGCTATGTTTGTGGTATTGCAGTGCTGGTGCAAGGCCCATCCTGTTGGGATACACTGTGGGCTGGACTGAGGCAGCAGCAAACTGCTCCTGGTCTCTTGGCTCTGCTCATGACTCCTCTGTCCTTCTCCTTTTGGCCTCCAGGACGACATGACCGACTCCCTGCGGGATTACACCAACCTGCCCGAGGCTGCACCCCTGCTCACCATCCTGGACATGTCGGCCCGAGCCAAGTACGTGATGGATGTGGAGGAGATCACGCCCGAAATCGTGGAAGCCTTTGTCAGCGACTTTCTAGCAGACAAGCTAAAACCCGAGCCCATCTAAGGGCCCCTGCGCCAACAGACGTTATTTAAAACCAGGTCTCTCTTCCGCCGCTTGTGGATTCTCCAGCGTGTCCTCACGCCCGACCCAGTATCCAACCTTCTTGTGGTGCCTTGTTTTACGCAGTGAATCCTCCTCCTAAGCAAACTCCTT
Organism: Polioptila caerulea; assembly: GCA_013397295.1. Classification (NCBI taxonomy): domain Eukaryota; kingdom Metazoa; phylum Chordata; class Aves; order Passeriformes; family Certhiidae; genus Polioptila; species Polioptila caerulea. The sequence continues at coordinate 79,812 of VYXF01004092.1, forward strand.
GAGATGCACTTTCAGCAGGGAGTTGTTGGCGTTTGGAGACTTCGCTTGTGCTTCATGGTGATATATTCTCTAATAACCAGGCCAGAACTGTTACTGTATCGTTATTTTATACATGGCACTAGCTAGCAGGCAAATCTTTTTGCATGGTGTTCTTCCCAACGTATGCATCAGGCAGTGGGTGGGGTTCTTGGGGCTCTTTTCTTTCTCCTCCTCCCACTTCTTTCCTTTCCTCACCACCCCTGCTGACTACATGACTTCCAGGAAGCAATAAGGAAACAGTCCCCATCACCCCTGGCCAGTCCTTTCTCTCCCACACAAGTGCCCTGACATGGCCAAGACAAAGTCTTAACTGCTGACAACCTCTGAAAGACCACGGCACAGCCAAGCTCTTCCTCTTGGGGGTGAGACCTTCCCTTGTGGGTTTCCCACCCCCCACTCCAAGCACCGACAGCCTTAGGCAGCGCTGGCTGTGCGTGTCAGGGTCCATCCCCCTGCCATGGGTGGGTATTCCCTCCGTCCCTCCCACTCTGAGCCAGGAGGAGGATCACCACCGGGCTGCCCTCACCTCTCGTCTCTTCCTTGTGCTCTCCCTGTCCCCTCTTGTCCCTCTCTCTGGTATGAATTGTCCTCTCCCCTCTGTGTTAGTTGATTGAGCTGTTTTTCGTAGGTGTGTCCCAAACTCAACGTTAATGGTGCTGTTCTTTAAAAAAAAAATAACCAAAAAAACCCCCACCCTCAAACCCTAAAAAAAACCCCTCCTTCCCTAACCCAAGCAGCACAGCCGAGCCCTTGAAAAGTGACATTGTAAAAACTGTACATGGTGATTGGAACTTTGTAATAAAACTGTTACAAGGACCTCGTCCCCGGATTGCTGTGTCCTGCTGTCAGGGCGGGAGGAAAGAGGAGCTCACAGCCTGCCCCCATGGATTGGTGGCTCCTGGGATTGTGTGTTCCCCCCGGGCTCACACAGCCCCTGCCTGTGCCGGCTTTGCTGGGGTGGGTCAGAGCTCCCCAGGAGGGCGGGAGCCCTTTGGCAGCCACTGGGGCGTTCCCAGCCTGAGGTCCCAGCCTGAATAGCGCTGCGTTGTGCAAGCCCCTGCTTTTCCCTTTCAGCTCATTAGTCAGCCATGGCAGGATTATGGCCTCCCCTTTTATCCTTCTGCAGCTTCCCACCCTGCCAGGAGCTGGGAAGGGCTGCCAGCTCAGCCTGTATAAACCCAGCCTGTGTTTTGCACGTTTCAGAGTGTTCAGCAGTGATGAACTGACTGGGGAGCGGTTCCAGGAGCAGCCCAGCACCGCCCAGCAGCTCAGGAGTGCTGGAGCTCGGGCATCCCACACCACAGCCACCCCTGGCCTGCCTGGCCCATGGTGGGGTTGGAGTGATTGCTGGAGCACAGGGTTTGGGTAAGCACAGGCAGGACCCATTCAGGGGGCAGCTCTCTGGTCCTTCTGACCCAAAACCACAGCCAGCAGCTGGGCTGGGAAGGACACACTGTCAGCAGCAGCCTGGGCCAGCATGGACAAGGGATCTGAGGTCTCTATGGATCTCCTGGATGAAAGGGCAGAAGCAGGGGGGAACTGGCTGAGGTGAGGCCAGGGCTGCTACCCGGCCTTTCCCTTCTCACTGTGATCAGCCTTCCTTTCTCTCTAGCATCACCGTGTGGCCAACACATCCACTGGGAGCCACACACTCATCCCAGCACTCTCCAGCCTCATTTACTACAAACCAAACAGCCCAAGCTGCTCTTTTATTAACTCTCAAGGGAACCAAAGGCAAGAGGTGCTCCTTCAGCACCCAAACCGCAGCAGTTCAGCCTGGCACAGGCAACTTCTGCCTGTCATCCTGCTTGTGCCTCCACAGCAGCTGCCTCTTGCCCTCAAACAGCACGATGCCAGCAGCAATAGCAGAGTTCAAGCTGTCCACTCCTGGCACCACGGGGATGACCAGTCTCTTCCCCCCCGTGCTGGCCGCCAGCCGAAGCGCGGCCGGGCTCAGGCCATGGGTCTCCCCTCCGATCACCACGGCCACTGGAGCCCGTGCCCAGTCCTCGTAGTAACGCTGTGCAGCCAGCTCGGGGATTCCTGCTGCTCCCTCCTCATCCTCGTGCTCAGGAGCAGCACTGGGGCCGGATTTCACAGGAGCAGAGCCAGCCCTGCCAGCCCCTCGTGGCACGGACGTGGTGCCGGCCGCAGCATCGGGGTCGTGGTTGTCGGCCACACAGACCTGGATGCCAGCAGGGAGGTTGGTGGGAACAGACTCCCAGTCCAGGCTGGAGATGATGGGCACACGGAAATGAGCCCCCATACCTGCACGGAGCACCTTTGGCTCCCACGGATCCACACAGCCTGGGAAGGAACGGGGAGAAACAGTGACAGCGCGAGGATTCCCACAAAGGTGGGACTCAGCAGCCCCAGGAAACCATGCCAGCCACTCCTTACAAACTCTGGGGAACACCTTCAAGCACCTTGTTCCCTCTGGCCACTCAAACTTTTCTCTTACCTTTGGTGAGCAGCACTTTCTCACAGCCTGCTCCTGCTGCAGATCTCAGAATAGTGCCCAGGTTTCCCGGATCTCGGATGTTGTCGCAGATGAGGAGGAGTGGCAGGGAGCTGGCAAGCTGAGCTGCAGGATAGGTCATCTTGGCAGGGTCAGGCTTGGAAAAGATGCCTGAGGAAATGAAGTGTGACAGGTTTATGACTGACCCACCCCAAGGAGAGGCCTGCTCTGAAAGTTGGCCCAAATCTCTCTAAAGATGTGCTGGAGGAAGTGTTAGGAAAAGCATCACCAGTCTGAGCAAAGTTTGTCACTTGGCAAGGAAAACTAATTTTCCAGCAGTGCTACCTCTAAGGAAGATTATTAAGAGAGTCGTTATCCTAAATATGAAAAGTTTCCCTTTGGGCAGTGTTGCAACTGTTTCAGAGGCAACTTACCTAGAAGCCCCTGAGGAGTGACAAGGTCAGACCAGGTCTTAATGTCTTCAAATTTCACCTTAACCAAGCTGGCACGTTTTATCTCTGCCTCAGGCAGCAGCTTCAGGTGCCCCACGGTGCTGAAGAAAAGTGTCTGTGGCACAGCTCCTGCCTCCAGTGCGTCCTTGATCAGCCTGTGCCCCTCCAGCAGAACCTTCCCGTGATTATCCCGAAACTTCTTCGACTTGGCGATGGTCACCACTTTTCTGTGGAGAAATTATTCAGAGAATGTGGCTGTGATGCTCACACCACCTTCAGTCTGACCTTCACCAACCCCTGAAAGCTTCTCTGGGAGGTCGCAAGGATGATCTGAGGGATGGAGCCTGTCCTAGGAGGAAAGGCTGGGTAAGCTGGCACTGGGGTGACCTTAGAGCACCTTTCAGTACCTGAAAGAGAGCTGGTGAAGGACTTCGGCAAGGGCCTGGAGTGCCAGGACAACGGGGAATGGCTTTAAACTGCCAGAGGGCAGGATTAGATGGGATATTGGGAAGGAATTGTTCCTGGGATGATGGGCAGACCCTGGCACAGGGTGCCCAGAGCAGCTNGTTCCCTGGGACGATGGGCAGACCCTGGCGCAGGGTGCCCAGAGCAGCTGTGGAGTGTGGAGATGCTTGGAGCATCCTGGTCTGGGGGAAGGTGTCCCTGCCCATGGTAGGGGGTGGAACGGGATGAGCTTTAAGCTCCCTTCCAACCCAACGAGCCCCCGGTTCTGTGAAGCCCTCCCGGTGCCTTCAGCCTGGCAGTGCGTGCCAGTCCCCGCTTCCTCCCAAGGCCGGAACTTCCCTCCCGCCCAGCGCGGCCGCTGAGGGCCAGCACGGCCGGGCCCCGCTCCCCGCGCTCACCCCAGCCTGCGGTCCCCGGGCGCCGCCTTCTCGTACCACAGCCCCGGCG
>VYXF01004092.1:98513-162937 GCA_013397295.1 Polioptila caerulea
GGCCCGCGTTGGGGTGGCTCGCCGTGTCCCCGTCGCTGTCGCTCCTTGCAGACGCAAAGCGCCCCAGTGCCTGTGGCTCAGCTGCAGTCAGGATAATCGAAATGTCTTGGTTTGGCCTGTGGTGAATGAATACACATGGGGGTTTTTTCATCCGGAGGGTGCTGGGTACTGCCCAGGCTCCTCAGGGAATGGGCACGGCCCCACAGAGCTCCAGGAGCGTTCGGACAGCGCTGCCAGGGATGCACAGGGTGGGATTGTTGGGGGGTCTCTGCAGGGCCAGGAGCTGGATTGATGATCCTTGTGGGGCCCTTCGAGTCAGGGTTTTCTGTGTTCCCTGAAACCCTTCGTGGCACTTGGAGCCCATCAGAACCCCGTGAGAATCCAGGGACTCTTGTCCTCTGCCTGAGCCTGCCCTGCCTGCAGCCGACTCTTCCACCTCCAGGGCTCTTCCCTGGGCAGCAGCAGTGTCTGTCTCACAAAGTATCACTCAAATAAGTTTTTACACTTTCTCGAGTGTTGAGGCTTGCGGGTCGCTCTTGGTGGCCCTCCTCGAAGAGCAAGGGGAGACCTTGGGAGCTGGTAAATTAAATAGCAACTTCTAAACGGGATCTAGAGCCTGTCTTGGGGAAGAATCCCCTGCACGTGTAGACATGAGTTTTTGAGCACTGGAGAATCCACCATGTGCTTGGCTGAATTATTTTAACAAGCAGTAGAGCTGTAGGAAAATATTCACATCCTGAGCACTGGGTGATATTGAGGATGACTTGCTGCTTTCCAGCTTCCTCTCTGGCATTTCTCAACCCAAATAATCTCGTTGATCCTGTCAGTGTTCCTTAACCAGTTTTGGGCAAAACCTGCCCAGTTCTGGTTAAATGAGCAGGGCTGGCTCAGCTGCCCTGCCGGAAGCAGGGTGGGGAGCACAGGCAGAACTGGTGCCCCACCAAACCCGGGCCAGCATTTCTGATTAATAGGTTGTGACAAACTCCTGGGAGTGACAGCTCCTGCAGCTGCTCCAGCTGCCTGCAGCACTGATCCCTATCTGCAGTTGGAGTGGAGTTCCTCAGCAGCCTTTATCTCCCATCTCACCTCTTGTTTCATCTGCTCTTAATACTTGGGGAGGTTTGGGGTTCGTGGAGGTTGATTGAGTGTGAGTTGTGAGCAGGACGGGCTGGGTGTGATGCTGCAGCTGTGCTCTTCCATGGGGTGATGTCAGAGAGTTTTCCTCACTCACCATGGCCTCATGCATGTTTTACTGCTGCCTGCTTCTCCTCGGCCCCAGGAGTGACTGGGAAAGCTTCCCAGGAGGGCTGGTTCAGGCAGAATTTGCTTTTCTCTCACAAGATCACCGATTTTACAGTGCAAAGTGTGTAAAACAGCACAGATGCTTCAGGTGCCCAGGTGTGAAGGCTTTCAGTGAGCAGGGGGATGCTGTGGGGTCAGCTCTGCTTTTGCCAGGGGGTGTTGGCCATGGAGTGCAGAGCTGGTGGTTCTGGAAATATGGGGCAAATGCCAGAATCATGGAGTACTTTGGGTTGGAAGGGACCTTAAAGACCATCTCGTTCCTTCCACACCTTCCACCATCCCAGGTTGCTCCAAACCTCACCCAGACTGACCTTGAACCCTTCCAGTGATGGGACAGCCACAGCTTCAGTGTGGTACCAGAGAGGGGAAAGCACCACTCTTCATTCTGTGGGGACAAAAAGCAAAGCCTGGTGGTTGTGTTTGTGTTGTTTGAACTTCTGAGGAGAGATGAGATCTGTTTGCACCGCAGCTGCTCTTTCCCCCCTTCCCAAATCATTCAGCAGATTGTGTTCCTCTCCCTCCTCTGTGAGAAGTGGCAAACCCAAGTCTCCAGAGAACTTGTAGAGCCACTCCTTAGTTCATCACGTTTCCTATTACACGGCTGTGGAGAGCAATCCCTGTGTCTGTCACCACCAGGCCAGGCAAAGCTCCTGCCAAGAGCAGGGCAGAGCCTCAGATTGTTCCCAGACAACAATGAAAGCATCAGGCTGGTTTGGGATATGTGATTAGTGACTCGTGTGTCTTGGCAATTCCTGGATGGATCATGCCAGGGCTGTGTGTGGAATCATGTGTGAATAATCTGTGTTTATCCAGGCTGATATCCACAGGAATTTTGGGAGGTCAGAGCCCTGCAGAGCATGTGGCTGCTTACTCCTGGCCACTTTTTAGATAAATGCTGTGAAAGCATTGGAAGTGGGTGCTGTGGGAATTAAAAGTAGTAGAAACTGTGGAAAGTTGCAGAAATTACTGATGATGGTTGATTGTGTTTGTTTTCCTCCCTCTTTCCAGGTATTTCCCAGCCAAGATCCCCTGGACAGAGCAGATTTCAATGCTGTGGAGTATATTAATGCTCTCTTCCCCACTGAGCAAGTAAGTAATGCTCCAAATACTCTCAGATTTTACTTTCACACTTTTTGCTATCAGATTTTACTTCCACCTTTTAGTATCAGGGTAACCTGATAGCAAATGACCAAAGCAGTATTTAAACCTGTACCCAAACCTTTTATTTTAAACACTGGCACAGGAAATAAAGCTTTAACAACAATCCCTTCTTAAATTTGCAGCTCACAGGCTTTACTGTCATTATGTGGTCTCTTTCCACCCAGGGTGCCTGCTGCATTTAAAGTCCTGCTTTGATCAGTAGAAATAAATTAATTTTCTATGTAGCTGGGGTAAATGTCACAGCTTGCCATATATCAATCACTGGTGAGTTCCTGAGATTTTCAGCCAAATCAGGCAGGTGTTGCCTGTACAACGTCCCAGGAGAGTTTGAACCCAATTGTTTCTTTTGAGATTTAAAGAATGAGATTGCTGTGGGCCCACATCCCTGCTTTGTGTTCCCAGCTTCACCCCCGGGGGGAGTTTTGGATTAACCTCTTGCAAAACAGAGGTGTTCCTACAGGTGAAGTTTGTGTTGTGAGGCTGCTCCAGCATTTACCACGTCTGAGATCCTCTGCAGCACCTTTGGTTTTGGCTTGCAGCTTTTTCTGCTGCTGTGGCTTGGCTTTTTTCCCTTTGCCAGCAGTAAGGAGCTGTTTCCCCAGCAGTGCTTTCAGTGCCTCTCCTTCCAGGCTGTTTTCTGCGTGTCTGGGCTCTGCAGGGGGGTCTCAGCCCGGAGGCAAAGGCTCTGTCCCCATCCCCACTGCCCACTGGAGGTCACTGTCACACAGTTTTGCTGACAAAAGAAGCCCTGACCTGTCTTTTTCTGCTCTTTATGATGTGACAGAGAAGCAGCTGAGTTGTTGTCTCAGTTCCTCCACCTGTAAAACAAAGCCATTGCTGTCCTCTTCCTCAAGACCCCTGTTTGGGATCACAGCTGACTTGTTCCTCTATAAAACATCCACCATTTCACTTCTCTCTGATTTTTTTTTTTTTTTTTAATGTTCCAGTCTTTGGCAAACATTGATGAAGTTGTGAACAAGATCAGATTGAAAATAAGGTAAATATTTCTCCATTTCATTGCATCTCAGCTGGCCTGGTCTGGCTGTCACCAAGGCTTCATAAATGCAGCCTTTGTGCTACAGCTGGCAGGATTTAATTTGTTTAAAAATTAAACTAGCCTCCAGTCTAATAGTGGCACAGAAATAATTTTTAAAATTTCACTTCTATTATGTGCCCTTCAGGCTGTTTAAGCTGATGGGTTGCAAAGTGCACTTTGAGAAACAACTAAGAATCAAAAAGTACCAAATTTTAGTACAGTTTGAAGGCTGAGTGAGCAAACCACCCAAAAGATTCAATTGCCAGGAATTCGTTGGTTTGGGGGTCAGAATATCAATTGTAAAAACTCTCATTCTGTATTTTTTAATTGTCATTATTGGTCCTAAAAGTACAAAATAAACACAAGTGTGCATACTTAAATTTTCTGTGCTGGCTGATATTGCCAACATGAAATGATTGAGACAGCACTTTCACATGTGGGAAGTTGAAATGCAAACAGACAAGGGAGAGCTGACAATATTGCTTAAGGGAACAGGAATGCAAGAAACCCTGGTTAAATTAGGAAATGGATTTTTATTTTTGCCACAGGCCTTTAAAATTGTGCAAGATAGTGCCATTGAACAGAGAGGGAGGGGGGGAAATAATGAGTTCAGCGTTGGTAACAGCAGCTTTTTTTTAATTTTAAATTGGTACTGTAGCTCTCAGGATTCCCCCAATTGTTGGGGTCAGGCTCACAGAGACTGGGTTTGACACTCTGGGGTTTTTCCTGCAGGAGGTTGGATGACAACATCCGAACTGTGGTGAGGGGCCAGACCAACGTGGGCCAGGATGGCAGGCAGGTATGTGCAGCCAGGGATGTCATTGTCAGCTTGGGATGTCACCCTGAGGAATGGCTCTGGCAGGCAAAACTCCACTGCTGTTGTTACTGAGATGTTTCTGTGCCTCTCACTGAGGAGCTGCTCACTCAGCAGCTGTTCTGAAGGGAAGTGAATGAGGGATTGGTTGAAAGATGAGAAGCAAGAGGCCTGTGTGCCACTCTGAGGGTGATGCATAAAGGAGCAGCACTGAACAGCTACAGGTACGTTTGATGCTGGGCAGGGATCAATCCAAGGCTGTTTGTGCTTTTTGCTGAGGTGTCTCGAGTTGTTGGTCACTGGCTGCCACTTCCTCTTGCAGCTCCTGTTCAGCCCTCAGGTTTTCACTTGTTTTTTTGCCTGACAGAGGTGTTTGCTGGGAGTTCAGTTCTGGTGAGCACAGCCATGGCTGCAGGGTTGTGAGTGCTCACTTTGGCCCCTGTGTCTGTTGATTTTGAGGTGCCACCTGGTTTGGCTGTTTCCTGTCCTGTTTTAGACACTGAATTTTGCACCATCAGTCAGGGTTCCTCAGTGACTTCTTAATACCAGCCTTAAGACTGGCATGGGGTAATTACCCTCTCTGTTTTCCACTCCTTGCTGTCACAGCAGTTGCTCTCTATTTCTAATCCCATTTCTGCCACAGAGCCCTCGAGGGAATTACTTGACCTGCCTATGCTTTTGTATTGCTTGAGAAAAACATGGGTCGTGCTCATCTCTGCTAGCAGAAGTAGTTTAATTGTGGATGTCTAAGCACTGCTATTAAACTGGGGATGTGCTTGGGATGTGGCTTTCCTGGGAGTGGTGCTGCCTGTAATTCCTGTGCAGGACTGAGACAAGGAATCAGGTGGGGAGGCAATTACAGAAATGGAGGAGGGAGTGGAAACTGGTGCAGTGCTTGGAGAGTTTGGCTGTGATTGGAAAGCTGGTGCTGTTGTAGCCTTTTGAGCCCATTGGAGAGGATAAATTCTCTGAGAAGACCCCAAAAGAGTGGGGTTGAGGAGAGCTGTGGTTGAGAATTGCCTGAAGTGCCTCAGGACTTGGAGAAAAGGATGAACACGAGCAGTGCCATGATCAGCTGTGCCCATGGGATAAAAGGGGCATTTCTTTGGCAAGCTTTGTTCAGAGCTCTGTCCTGTGTCTCTGCTTTCTCACTCTTCCATCCCTTTGAAGTTCTCCAAGGCATGGACAGATGGACATGGACACTGTCCTGCTCTGGAGCTCCAGGAAGGCAGAGCTGTCTGTGCTGCCCTTCCCTCAGCCTGGTTGTAAAGGAACCAGTTAAAATCCTGATTAAGCCAAAACCTTCAAGTGTTCCCTTATGTGTCCATGCAGGTCATATTTCAAGTGGCCTGGAGCTGCAGTTAATCACAAATATTCTGTTTTTAGCTGTGGATTTTCCTCTTTTCCCTCATTTTGCTGCTTTGCAAAGTAGAAGCAAACTTTAAGACAGATGCCAGAGCTTGCAGTTGCGTGGGCTGAGGCCAGACAATCTCTCAGGAGCACAACTGTTGTCTCTTACTTTGGGATCCTAACAAATACTGAAACCATTCAATTATTTGAAGTGTTGCTTCTCTGTGAAGAAAAATAGATTGAAATGCTGTGAGCTTTTTCTTTCTGTGTTTCTAATCCAAGCCCATCACTTCACACCTGGATATGCATTTTTTTGTGTGAATTGCTGGAACCAGAGTGTTGGAGTGGCAGGACTTGGCTGAGTCTTGAAGTTTAAAGCAGTGAAGGAGCATCAGCCAGCTCAGATTTTGGAGGTCACCTTACAGTGCTGAGGGACTCCTGAATGGCATTTCAGTTTGAGATGGAATTTTCTATTTGTCACCCCAAAATCAGAGGAAACCTAGAAGAAACTTCTGCTGTTGTTGTCACCCCTGCACTGTGCCCCCTGGGTATCCTGGGTGCTGTGTGGGGGAGTGAGGCTGCCCTTTTCACATGACCACCCTGCTGATAGCAGATTGTGGGGGTGAAAACTTTGTTTTCCAGCTTCAGCTGCCTGTTCCTGTGCTGAAAAGTGCCTTTGTTTTACCAGCATATTCTCAGGGGAATCAAGGATACTTGGAAATGTTTTTATAGAGCAAGAGGCCTGACTTCTCCCACTTGGAGAGGAAGGTTTTTATTTTCCAGTGTGTGGTAAGAAATTGTTTTGAAACAACTGAAAACAAGGTGCTGTTAAGGCAGGTCAGGTCTGTGCTTGGAAGGGAGTTGGTGTTGCTGTTTTCCTTATTTAGTTTTCCTGGTAATTTGGTCCCCGGGCAAAATTAAGTTCTTGTTTCTACTGATCTTACATTCTTACTAAATTTGTAGGAAACTTGTATCCTCAAGACCAGTATTTCCCTGCAAAATTGGATTGACACATCCACATGGATAGAGAGTGTCATCCTGTGAGCCTCAGCCCTAGGCAGCCCAGGATGAAGGTGGTTATTGCATCTTATCATCATAACCACAACTGCAAATCACCCTTGATTAGTCAGGAAACAGTTGGCAACCAGGAGGTTTGAAAACAGGAGGTTTGCAGGAGGTTGGAAACAAAGCTGAAAAGCAGCCACATCAGTAAGTTTGATCTCTAATCTTCTTCCATTTGTAATTCTTACCAGAAGAGATGTCTCCAGCCTGTACTTGCAGCAGGCTGGCTTTTGGAAAAGTTAGAAATTTTTTGAGAATTCCTGTCTTTTGGTTTCCATCCCTTGGCACACTGAGATCCAAGAGGAACACTGCAATCCATTGTCTCTTTGAAAGCATGTGCCATAAATAAAAGTGCATCTGAACTCTGATTTTGTAGCTGCTTGAATTTCAGTGGGAGCTCAGGATCCTGTGTATTTAACTGCAGCACTGGGCCTGGAAGGTGTTTTTCAAAAACCTCTTCCTTTCAGTCACATTCTCTCCTAACAAGCCCTGGTGCTGAGGCCAGTGTTTGCCAGCATTGCCTGACTGTTGTGTTGGAGATGTCCTTGTCTGAGGGGTAAATAATTGTTTGAATAAACATCCTTTCAGTCTCTGGCTTCCTTCTGAAGGAAATACAAACCTTGGATGCAGAGGCAGAAGGGAAAAAAAAGTTGTTTAAGTCAAAGCAAGCTGGGAGGGGGTTCTTTGCTGGGTGTCTGCCCTCAGCTGTCTGTGCTGGTCCCTCCCTGCTGCTCTTGCAGGTGAGGGAGCTCAGCCTTGGCTTTCCCATCTCCTGTCAACCAGAACTGCCCAAAAAATGGTTGGGAATCTTGTGCAGGAGCTTAATTCAAGTGCTGCTCGAATTACTGGGGTTTATCATCAACCTACCCAATCCCTTTTTCAGACACCAGTGATCCAGGCAGATTCCTAGAAGATGAGCTGAGATTGCCAACCTTTGCAGACTGTTTGGGTTTTTTTTTTTTGAGGAGATGGGGTTATTTACCAACAGAGCCCAGCAAAGAGCTTCCCAAAGCTGTCTTGTGGAGAGCTGCACCTTCCCAGCTGTCCAGGAGAGGGGAGCCCAGCCTTGGTTTTGAGAGCAGGATAACGTTTTGCTGATAATTGGTGGTGAGGGAGCGCTGCCAGCAGAGACAAATCCGGGTAGTGCTGCTTGTTACTGTCCCAGTCAGAGGAATCCAAATCCCAGTCTGAGCCAGTGGGGAATATGGAGTGTGCAGCTGTGGGAACGTGCTCTCCGTGCTCCTTAAGGAAAAGGAGACCACAGGGATAGGAAGTCCAAAATCCTGATTGCAGATCCAGCTGCTGTGCTCCCTTGTGATGGAATCTCCTGCCCTGTCTGGCTGGGGTGATGTTTGGGGTAACACTTCTGTGCCCCCCTGCCTGCTGAGGGAATGGAGCAGGGCTTTGAGGTGAGTTGTAGCTATGAGAAGGCATTTCAGTAAGAAATTTTCATCTAAGAGTAGCTTTTTTATTTTTATTTTTTTTTGTCTATCAGCTTTCAAACTGTTTCCCAAACAGTCTTGCTCACGTACACGTGTGTGGATAAATTAGCACTGAGGTGTCTGAAAAACCAGATTCTGAGTCTAAAAATAAAGGCCATCAAATAGATGTGGCCCCAAAAGAGTTATTTAAGCAGCTCTAAAGACAGGAATGCTCCCTTCCCCACAAACTTTCCCAGTTCAAAGCATCTGCCTTTTTGAAATTTTGCCCTAGAATTTCCTCCAAATGCAAAAGCCTTAAAATAGTCTGGCTCATTTGGCTTCCCCTTCCTGGTGCGATATTTCAGTAAAATCTGCAGACAATGCCCTGAACCTCAGAAATTATCTCACTAATGATCCTTTTTTTTTGGGAGGAAACAACAGCAGTGGGTGGAACATTCCTCTGCAGGGCGTAACAAAATTTTCCTTGGGAGTCCCAGACTTGGACTATTTTGGATGCCTTGGGAGAGGCTGGGAATGCAGGAGCTGCTGTGGTTCAGTTGTAACAGTTTCTAGGGAGCCAGTGCTACACGATTTTTCCTCTGGAAGGGTTTTTTTTTTTTCTCTCAGAGCTGCTGCTGAGCTGAGGAGTGTGGGCTGACCTTGCTGAGAGCTGCAGTCCAGTTGTGGCATAATTTCCTCTCTGCCCTAGGGTGCAGTATAAAAAGTTCCCATAGATTTTTCCACTGAGCGTTTAACGCACTCCGTATGGTTTGATGTGTCACTCCCCAGTTGTGTTTATTGCTGAAGCTTCTGCCTGCACTGGCTGTAATTTTTTTGACAGTTTCTGACATGCCTTTACTGGTTGTTTGGCTGGAGCTGCTTCACCTATCAGGCTTTTGTCCTTGTAATGAGTAGCCTCTGCATTCGCTGCTGGTTTAACCCTTGACAGCGTCTGTGCAACCAGGGTGAGGTGCCTGGGTGGGTAAAGGTGAGGTGGATTCAGCTGAAATCCATTTTGGGAAGAATCAAGAGCCCCCAGAGGAGTCCCAGGATCCCAAATGGATTTGTGGCTTAATAGTTTGAAAGTAAATAAAACCCAACAAGCTTCTTTCTGTTATCTCTGGTCCATCTTTCCCTTCCTGCCCAGTGCACCCAGCGTGTGTAAATGACTGAAGTTGCATCAAATAAGGACTGTGTTTCAAACAAAAATGTAGTTTATTGCTTAATGTGTCTGACTCCATTAGGATCTGGCTCAATTAGTGCTAGAACAAAGTTAAGTGTTAACTAGAAGAGCAAGTGGATGTGCCTGGGCTGGGAAAAGCTTTGAATGTTTCTCATGGCTGAAGATACTGGCTGATAACTTGGATTGCTTTGGTTGGCTCCTTCTTTGTTTTGCTCCACGAAAACAGTGATAGAGATTTTCTTTCTCATAACTCCAGCAGTGCAAGAAAAGGGATGGAAGCTGCTGTGGTCAAATAATAGGAATATATCCTTGCTGCCCAGCCTGAGCCCAGACAGTTCAGTTGGCCATCCCATCTCTTGGTCAGCCAGGGCTGTCCTTTCTCCTGGCATGTGAGAATGAATATCTGGGCTCTGCAGCTGTGGGGAGACTCTGCCTGCCCTGCCCCGGGTGTGCTGCAGTGTCTGGCAGTGTTTGAGCCCCTGGAAGGAGGAGGCTGTGTCTGGCAGAGAAAAATGCCCACAGGTTGTGGGTTTGACAAGGGCACAGCTGGAAGTGTGTGAAATACTCCCTTGGTTTTTCTTTTCTTTAAATAGAGATCAGGAAACGCTTTGCAGAACCAGTACAGGGAGGAAGGAGGAGAGGGAGATGGAGTGAGCAGAAGAGAGGGATGCAGAGGGCAGTGGGTGTGGGGTCCTCTGCTGCTTTTCTGAGCAGTGTCCTGAGCCCCAGGGCAGCTGGTGGGTGGTGTCAGCACAATCAGTGGCTTGTCCCCTCCAGCTTTGGAAGGGCTGGGTACAGGCAGTGTCAGCCTGGCAGGCAGAGAGGTGCTTTTGTGCTCTGTGTGCACAAACCTGCTGAAGAAGCAGCACTGTTGCCTCACCCTCCCTCCTTTACCTCCACCCCCTTGTGTGGAGGTGGCTTTTCTGACTGCAGCTTGTGTTTCACGCTGAACTGAGGCACCCAGTGCCTGCTCATCTCCTACCCATGGCACTTTCCTGCCACTCAGTTGTTTATTTAAACACATGCTCACTTCCAGCCACCAAATTCCAGTGCTGCTGCCTTGGCCACAGTGCCCAGGTTTGGCTCACGTGGAAGGTGTTGATGTGTCCCTGCTGCTGGGACAGCACTGACTGTCAAAAGCTCTTAATAACTAATTAATCCTAAGTCTCTGAAATATTTGAGGGGCTATTTTGTGTCACAATCCCTGATGTTGTAAGCACCATCTTTCAGTCGTTCTCTCCTGCCTGGCTAAGCTTTATCTCCTGGATTTTTATGAACGGGTCATTATTCTGAAACGTGAGCACATGAAATATGACTGGTGTTAGATTTCAATGCCTTTTTAAGATAGTGAATGGATTGGGGTTAAATATTGGCGTTTTAAGCTGTGTGACTTTATATATTTCATGAAAAGTCATGCCACAGATTCTGTAAGGCTCCAGCTGAGTGATTAAAGTCCCATAATATTCTTTTGTAACCCATGAATAATAAGCAGGAGCTGAGCTGCCAAAATAAATCAAAAGTGAGTTTCATTCAGAGTCATTTCCCTAGTGAATTGTGACAGCTGGACAATGTCCTTCCCTTGTAGAGACACTGAGCTTTTTGTAGCCCAGCACACGTTCAGTGAACAGGGTTTCAGGTGAATGGCATGCCAGGAAGGACTGGTGCTGTTTAATCTCATGCTGGCATAACTTTGGCCATCTGCTGCAAGGCAGGAGCAAACCTGAGCTCTTGCCCTGTGCTGCCGTGGGGATGTTCCTGTCCTGCAGCCCAGGGCTGGCAGTGGGGTTGTGTTTTGTGTTTGTGCTGGTGTTGAAGGCACTGTGACCAGTCCTGTGTGGCTGTGATGCCAACAAAGCAAGAAACCCAGCCTGAAAATAGAATTCCAAACAGGCAGGAGATTGTGTATTACTGTGGATATTTAATTCCCCCCCCCCTTTTTTTTTCATTTTTTTTTTTTTTTTTTTGGTGGTTGTTGCCTCACATTTTTGGTGTGTGGTCATATTTATTCCAGCTGTGTTGCTTCCATGGTTATAGCAGGTAAACTGACAGGAATTCCACTTGGAAGTCCCTGCTTGCAGGGTTCCTGGTGTGGTTGTCCTTTCCCCTCATTTGTATTTGCCTTTAAAATCTTAACCTGTGCTGATTTTTGACTGGGACAGGGAAAGAGCCCCATACTTGTGATGAAAACCCCAACCCAAACCAGCATTAGTGAACATGGATATGAATTCATCTTGAAAATCTGATGTAACTCGAGTGGTTGCTAAACTTACCCCCCAGAGAAGTCAAGCTCTGATATTGCAGATGTGGCTCTGCTATTGCAGATATCACCCATTGCAGTGTGCAAACACATCAGCACACAGATCAGCTGGAGTCCCTCAGTCATTTAGAGCCTTCCCCAATAAATTCCGTGTGCTTTCCCTCCGACCAAGCAGACACAGGCAGCTCCAGGAGGGAGGGAGCTGAGCAGCATTGCCAGGGGCACTCGGTTATCCCAAAGCCCTGCAGGACAAGGCGTGTCCTGGGCACAGGGAGGTGCAACAAACACCTGCAATCAAGGTGTCAACAGAAAGGGAGGGCAGAGACTCCCAGCTTGGCTATTCTGAAATAGATAAGGACAATAATGAGTGTCTGCACGGGGAGTTTTTGCTCCATGATAATAGTGTTTAGTGCTGGGCGTGGGGCAAGGCTGTGGCTGCTCACCTGCCACGTGAGGAAGCTGTAGTAACCTGCCATGAGGTGATGATGAAGCTGTAGTAACCTGCCCTGAGGTGATGATGAAGCTGTAGTAACCCACCGTGAGACCCAAGCCTGATGAAGCTCCAGAAGCTTTACTTTTTAGGTTGTGCAATGCCCACAATCAGCATTTAAATGGCCACACCGCCCTGGTGCAGATTAAGTGACTGTAAAACTCGTGTAAAATTACTCACTGGAGCAAGGCCACTCAAACCTCAAGGCCACAGCACAGCAGCACCTTTCTTGAGGTGCAGGCACCCCTGTGCAGGGCTGGGTGATGCAGTAAAAGCTGAGGGTGGTGCAGATGTGCAGGTCTGGGTGATGCAGTAAAAGCTGACAGCTCAGAGAGGTGCTGGACCAGCCCAGGGATGCAGTTCAGGAGTTAAGCTGCAGGGTTTTGCCCAGAACTACCTGGAAATCACCTCTCACTTCACCCCGTGTGTCTGTCAGTGTTTGTGCAGCTGTTGGGAACGTGGGGTTTGATTTCCAAGCACGATTTGGGGTTAAGTGAAGGGGCAGTTACAGCAATTTTAAGCTTCATGCAGTGTTGGATGTAATCTGCTGATATAAAGTGTCCTGTGCAGCCTGAGTGGTTGGGATTGGAGCTGATGACACAAAAACTCTGCTTCAGTGGCAATTGTAGTAGTTATGTACTATTTGCTGAACTGCCAGGGTAGAAATCTGCTAAAATCAAACCCCAGGGTGATGAGCCCTTCAGGTTTGTCTGCTCAGGGAAATCAGCTGGCACTGTCCTGTGCTGAGACAAGCCCAGGCTTCAGCTGCAGCGGTTTAGCCCTGGCTGTAAAACTTAAGGGTTTTCTCTAAAATGAAATCAGTCTGAGAATCAAAGTAAATTTCCACCCTTCCCCAATCTGGAGGGACTCGTTTGTATGAGGTTTCAGCAGCAGAAAATGTGAGCTTGGTTCCAGTGTGAGAGGTTTTCTTTGAAATCTCCACAGCTGAGGCTCCTCAGAGAATTGGGGATGGGAACTTATTTTTAGTCGTGGTCTAGATTTTCATTGATCTGGGCTGTGAGTGTGGCAGCAAATGAAAGAAGCATTAACACTCGGTATTCAAGAGCAGGGACCAGGCCAGGAGCATTAAATTCTCAGTATCATGACCACAGCCCTATTTGTAACATTAAAAATACATTTGGATGCTGTGAATTTGGCAGATGTCAAGTGTCTATAAAACACTTGGTAGAGGGCAGCTTTCTGATGTGAATAACAACGTTCAATTGAGCTATATATTGGCTAGAATCAAATAAAAATAACATGTTTCTAGCACAACACCAGCAAGCAAATAGAAACCATGGAGGTATTTTAACCATTACAGAGGAAAAAAAACCCCAGTGTTAGTTCAGTTAATCCCCAAGCAAGGAAACTTCATCTGAAAATTTGCTTTTTCTCCCACTTCCATGACATTTTCTAGTAACACACAAGACTCTGAATTCCTATTTGCATATTTCCTGGTACTGAAGTATTTTCTTGCACAAGATTCCTGATAGGATGCATAAAGAGGTATTCAGAAATTAACACACCCACTAATGAGCTGCTGGTTGATGGGGTGATGTGGCAGCTCCGTACCTGGGCTGGGAGGGGAGGAGGAGGCTGAGTCCATCTGCAGCACTGCAGGGATTTGGAGAGACTGACTCTAATTCACTGGGCTGGTTTTTTTTTTGGCTGGAATAATTGTTGCTAACACTGTTTTTGTGTGTGTGAATGTCAGCCTGGTACTGTAAGTCACTGGAACATAACCTTTTAAAGAATGCATCGCTTCCAAATTTAACAAACAAGTCATGCTCTTGTCCCACCTCTCACTTGGGTTATTTTCTTCCCTCCTCGTGCTGCTTGGAAGATGTCGTGTGAAAAGGTGACACAAGGAAAGATGTGTGGTCTGACCTCAGGAGTTCCTTGGGGCAATGCCAAGGAGAGCTGTTTTTTAGGCAGTCTCTCAGTGATTCATGGTTTGCCCCTGCTCCCTGTTGTTTTACACCGACGCCTTGGAGGCTTTTCCTGTCGCATCTCAAGGTGAAGGAGGTTGCAGAGCTGTGGCTGATTCATGGGCTGGTTTTTTTTCCCTCCAGCTTTGGAGGATTTGGCAAACAGCAGAGCTGCCCAGCTTACCTGAGCTCAGGCTGTGAGCTGGAGCTGAGTTTTCCACCTCCCCTGTGTGGTGTCTCAGCTTTCTGCGTTTCCTCTCTGCTGTGAACACGAGAGCTCCCACTGCATAAATGCTGGGTGTAAAACAGAGATGGCTGAAAACACAGAGTGGCCTTAAACTGGGGGACTCCCTTGTGTGTTCCTCTCCACAAATTGTTTTGGGAACTTGCTTCTGCTGGGAAATGCCTGCAAGGCAGCCCTGCATCCAGCCCACATCCCCTCCTCACTCCTGCATCCAGCACGTGTGGGACACACTACACCACACAGGAGGAAGGTGATCCCTGGCTGAAGCCTTGCACCAAGCACTCTGTGTCTGGAGCCTTTCCCCCCGTGGCTGCTCCTGCCCTCTGTGCTAAATTTACACTTGTCAGGGCCTTGGGAAGCCCGGGGTCAAGCCTTGGGGGAAAAGCCTCGGACGGCGCTGACCGCTGGCTCTGCCTCCTCTCCACACCGGATTTCTCAGCTGCTGCTGGGACTCAGAGGTTGCATAAAGTTGAGTAAATAATGCTGATGGGTTAATTGTAGCTTGCAGGCTCAGTTGTTGATTAGAGTCATATGTTGTTTTTCCAGTACGTCGCAACCTTCGTTTCAACATCCTTGTTTCGTACAACCACAACAGATTATGTCTCCAGTCTCTTTATTTATTCGTGGTCCTCTGCCCCAGGAATGAACTGCTGCTGGAGGAAAGGAAATGCAGTAATTTCACTCCTGGTTGCTGTTTGGGGTGTGTGCATTTACATGTTTCCCAGTTGCACTGATGAGGAAACCAATAAATCAGTAACGCAAGGTGAACCCAGTGCCGGGCCACAGCTGGGAGATCCCTGCCTGTCATCCAGCATGGGAGCCACAGACACTGGAAGAAAAGCAGTTCCTGTCCTCTTGCTATTGTTTTTCCTTAGAATTTCTATCCAAAAGAAACCTATTAATAAAGCAGTGACAAAAGCAGTAAGAAAATGCTTTTCAAATTCGGGATCCGCTGTTGTAGCAGGAGCAGGGTGTGAAGGGAAATGCATTTTTTCAGTACAGTGTAGCTTTCAACGTGGTTTTGTTTCCCCCTCTTTTTACAGCTGAAAGAAGTCATTAATTACATTAATAAACTTCTGTATTGCACCTTGAGCAATTAGACCTAGATGAGCAATCATGCCCTAGATGTTGGTTTCTTATCCCCTAATAACACTGTTTATTAAAGATGAGATGTTTTCCTTTATTTAAAATATAGTTTTCTATTTACTCTGTCTTTGTAGTGACTGGGAAAGTGATGGGTTTCTTTCATTGTTAGTTAATTCTCTTTATTTGTTTCCTCTACACACAGTATTTTACTCTCAGATGCTACAGTTAGAATGTATGGCAAAAAAAAATTTATTTGATTTCTTTAAATTGTCTTCTGGTTCTTTTTAATTGTACATGTGCATGAAATAACATTTTTTATTCAGTTCTGAACTTCCCACCAGATCTGTCTGACAGAGCCCTCCTGACTTTAAAAAAAAATAGGTTTTCACATAGTGTTACTTTCAGCAAATATTTGAAGAAATGTTTCATCTCTAAATGTAAATCATACAAATGATATATTCATTATATAAATATATATATTATATAGTGAATTAGTGTGTTCTGACTCATATAAGGAATATGCAGCTTTTTATTGAGGAGAATAGATAAAGATTTATGTCTTAATGGCTGAGCAAATATTTGGAAGAAAGTTTTAAGGAATGAAACAAGTGTTTATGAGCAATTCTGATTTACTCAAGTTTGCTGTTGAGTTCCCTGTGTATTTTTTTATTTTTTTTTTTAATTTTTTAACAGTGGTGGCAATGTTTCCCTTTCTCTGAGGGATGTGATGCAGGACTGGAACAGAGCAGCAGCTGCTGTTTGGTCTCTCCCCCTGGCCCAGCCACATTTCCCACAGCAGCAGGAGGCCACAGCTCTTGAATTCATCAGATGGGGCAGAGCACACGTTGTCTCTGTGGGTTTTTTTGTGTTTTTCCAGAGTTTTGATGAGGTGAAAGTGGCAGGACCAGGTGATGACACCAGCTTGCCTTATTTTTGGCAGTTTTAGGACAGAATCCCATTTTTCACTGCTCAGTGTTCCAGGGGCAGTTTTTAGGTGGGGATTTTGCCCACCTTGAGTGTGCTGCTTTCCCCTGAGCAGCAGGAACATGTTCTTCACCCACTTTCCTGTACAGGCTCTCTGCTGGCTTTTTAAATCACAATTATTAAATATCACCATTAGAGAAAGAGATTCTTTTGAAGAAGCTCTGAATTCCTGGGATCGTGCAGAAAAATTAACATTTGCCCTTAGTGCTGAAGCGAAGGGAAACAGCAATTGGCATCTGTGAAGAATTTCAGGCTGATTCTTTAATTTCTACAGACCTATCCAAAGCTCAGACCATGCAAGACAGTTGCTGCTTGCTTAATAACCCACTTGAGTAATGTGCTGCATTACAGAGACAGAGCTAAATATGTTGAAAAGAGCATTCTTTGCTTTGCACTCCATCCACAAGCCTTTAAATGGAGGAGAAAATGGAATTCTCAAAGGGGGCTGGAGCCCCAGGGAGAGGCTGCTGGGGAGGTTCAGCCCTGGTACAGGCAGCCTGCAGCACATTTTTGTGTGTTCATGTCCCCCTGTGAACATCTGGCAGCTCTGTGCCACCAATCCATAAAGTGTTAACTTTCACATGATTCAGAAGATTTTTTCAGAGGAGACTTTTCTTCCCCCTCCCCTCTGGAAAATGAATTATAAACCGTCTCCAGCTTTTATACTTTTATTATAACCCAGCTATATTCCAGCAAAGGCTCCTGGCAGATAGTTTCCTCATCCATTTCCAAATGAAGATGTGTTAAATTTATTTGCTGAAGGAACTTGTAGCTTGTGCTGTAACCTTGGTCATGGGACTGGATATAAAAACAGAGGGATAGAAGCCCACTGAACAGCGGGGAACAAAGTGGAGCTGGAAATGTTATCAGGCTGGGAAGGCAAAACGTGTTGAATTACTTGAGAAAGCAGATTTTGGACATGTGATTTTGGACATGTGGCTTTGCTCCCTGAGTCCACGTGTGGTTCACACTGCTTGTGTGAGGTCAGGCTGTGCCGTGGTTGTGTAAAAGGGACGGGTCCCCCCAGGAAATAGCACCAAAATCCAGGTGAGGGCAATTTCCTGGGCTCCACCTCTTTACCTGTGCTTAGAAAGAGCCATTCCTCCTGCAGGTGGGTGGGAGGCTGAGCTGCCCATTCCAAAGGAATCAGCATCATGTTTTCCACCAGGATAATGTGCTGCTAATTCAGCAAGGGGGTTGTGCAAGCACTCAGTGTTCTGTAGGTGTATTTTTTATTTATAATTAATGATGAGCATCCAGGTCTTGTGGAGGTTTCATTTTTCTGCTCTAAATATGTGTTAATCAGGAGTAAGCTGTTTTCCACACTTAGTATGTCAAAATATATTCCAGTAACCTTAAAGAGCTGCTTTCATAAAATATCTTGATGGAATTTTGCCAAAGCATTATTGTAAAATGGATACTGAAACCTTGGCCCACTCAGGTTCAATATTCCAACCAGTACATTGACTTCTGTTGTGCTGCTGGTATTTTCTTGTTAAGAAAGCTGCTCCCCTCCACTGCCCCAGCCCCAGGGACTGTTAAGAGCAACTGTGTGTTTCTTAGAAAGGTGAAAACTGAATGCAGATTTTCTTTCCACTCTGACCTTGTTTCTTTTCCAGGCCCTGGAAGAAGCCCAAAAAGCCATTCAACAGCTCTTCGGTAAAATTAAGGATATTAAAGACAAGGCTGAAAAATCTGAACAAATGGTGAGCAGCACTTTCTTTCTGGCCTTTCAAAGGGAGGGGACACTGACTTTTCCTGACAGCAACATTTTTGTCCTGGCTGGTTGGTAATTTCCCAATGTTGAACCTGTAGTGCTCACAGGGCTGCTGAGCTGACACCTCTGCAGTCCCAAAGAGGAGAGAGAAGCTTCTTCCCTCCTCAGAATTTCATTGCTGGGGCTTGATGTTTAACCAGAGTGCTTTTGCATTCCCCAGGTGAAGGAAATCACCCGGGATATCAAGCAGCTGGACCATGCCAAGCGTCACCTGACCACCTCCATCACCACCCTCAACCACCTCCACATGCTGGCAGGGGGGGTGGATTCTCTGGAGTAAGTGTGGCAATTCCTGGGGGTGCTTTGGCACCATTGCTGAATTGTGAAGTCTGTGCAGTGTTCTCTGTGGGTCAGTCACAGCCTGCCTTGTTTTTTGGAGGGAATTTTGTTTCCAAGTCTGGATTTCTGCTGGCAGATCCTCTCCCTGTTGCTCTGAGTGCCCCTCAGCCTGTGTTGTTGTGTTTAATAGTTTGCAGCATCGATGGCTTGAATGGCTCTGTTGGTCCTTGGTGATAAGGAATGAGTCTGCCTTCATTAATGAGTAGGACAACTCTTTAGGAACCCTCATTAGGGATGTGCTTGTGGGAATTTGGGAGGGTTTTTGTCAGTCTTGCATCTAAAACTGCAATGAGTTTTGGTGAAGGTCTACTCTAGTTTTCTTAAAGCACGAGTTTAAGGCAACCTTGCAGCTTGTAGTGTGTGTGAACTGGGGGTTAAATATTTCTAATAATCTTTGTGGGTTTTTTAATGTGCTTGAGGAACACACAGTGTAGGAAAACACAGTTTTTGTACATGTTACATCTGTGAAGTTGCACAGCCTGTTCTTGGTTTGAAGCAAATCCTGCACGAACGCCGGGTCCTGGAAGTGCTGAGCCTAAAATTCTGCTTAGCTGCTGTCTCCCCACTGGAATGATCCTGAAGGATGATATAAAAATAAATTAACCTGATTTTCTTTTTCTTCGCTGTCAGTTGCCTGTGAAAGTTATTAACAGAGAAGTCAAGGCTAATGGCTTTTCAGCATCGTTCTCCTCCAGAGAAGCTTTAACTCACACTTTGTGTGTGATGACGAATGGCTTCACTCAGGTCATTACAGTGAAATAACATTGACTGCCTCCGGACCCATACTGGGAAGCGGATGCATTCAGTAGTTTACATGTTCCTTGCCAAGTGTTGCTTTTGACATTTATGTTTTTTTGAGGCATTGTTAGATGTGTGCCAGATTGGTTTATTTTAGCGTCGCTTAAGTGAAGTTTTAATGCTGCGTTGGAATGTTAATGAAGAGCTGTGTATTTTAGAAAAATAAATGTCAATAGGGACCAGCGTGACCCAGTGGGGGGATGAAGTCACCTGTGGAGTTACCACCCAGGATTTTCATTGAATCTGCCTTTGTAAAGCTTTAATTTCCTCTGCAGGGCTATGACCAGGAGGAGACAATATGGGGAAGTTGCCAACCTTCTCCAAGGTGTCGTGAATGTGTTGGAGCACTTCACCAAATACATGGGGATCCCTCAGATTCGACAGCTCTCAGAAAGGTAAAAGGTTCAAACCCTGAGCACTTCCTTTCCTGCTGGGGAGGAAGGGTAGGAAATGTGTTAGGCAGAGTGTGAAGGATGTGAAGCCTGGACATGGTCCTTGGAGCTTCTTTCCAGCCAAAACAAACAGCTTAAAACTGGACAGAGTTTGCTCAAATCTGGAGCAGCCCATTCTGTTCCATGTGGATGTCACTTGCTCTGTGCTTTTTACTGCCTGGCTTTTCATTTGCTCACCTGGAGGAACCTGTGCAAGTGCAGGTTGCTGTGTGTGATGTTCACGTGCAGGTGTCTGTGGTGAGCCCTGGGGTGATGCTTCCTCCTGCTCTGTTCAGCTCAGGGATGGAGCTCAGCAGCCTGGCATGAAGCACAAGTCCATTCATGCCCGTGGTGATGTCTGGGCCCCTTTGTGCCTCACCAGGGAGTCACTGCTGCTGTCAGCCTGCAGTGCCCCAGGGCTCAGGCAGGCAGGATTTCTCCTCTTGCCTTTGCCAAACTTGGTTATTCTCAGCACCTTAAGTTCCTTCTGCCAAAACCTGCTCCAGTTGCCCAGTTCTGCTGAGATCTGAGGCTTATAACCAATCTTCTTCTGCTGGGCTTGTACAGTTTTGATTTTCTGAAGTGGAGTTGCACTAATTTGGTGAGTTTTGGTGCAAGTCCCTCCCACCCTCAGCAGTAGCAGGTGAAGGCTCGGTGGTCACTAAGCCACCATTTCTCCTTGATCTTGGCTTCATTTGGGATGGGACAGCTGGGAGTTGAGGGAACAAGGTCCTCCCTGTTCTAGGGGACATTGCTGTCCCTGCCTGAGGTGACTTTGCTCATTACTGAGGTACTCAAAGGAGTCTTCCAGGCACAGTAATTAATTTTTTGTGGTGACTCCCTTTGCTAAGACAGCAGCTGGCTCCCTGTGTTGTTTAGCGGTGGAAACAGAGTTGGAGTGATTTGTTTGTAATGTTTTCATGTAAATCTGTTGGACTTTCTTTATAGTATAGATAACCTCATCCAGAAAACACAGATGGAATCCATGAAACAGAGCAGAAGAAAAATCCACTCTAAATCTAGAGAAGGGATGGGGCCTTGTTTAACAAAGCATTTGACCATAAGCATTTGCTTAAATGAACATGAACATCAAGGAAATGTAAACATATGTCAGTGCTTTTCTGAGTTGAGGCTGTTGTCTATTCCAACCTTGTGCTCACAAAGATTGTTTGCTTCATTTTCTTCCAGAGTGGTAATGCCCTTTGGGCAGAAACCTGCTGTCATTGGCCATTTTAAGGCCAAATATAATTTAAACCTTGGTGCAGAATTCTGGCTGGTTTTCCCTTTCTGGTGGATGATTATTTAATACTTTTGTAGCTGCTGATTGTTATAAAAACCAATTCAGGCTCCTCCTAAAAGGCGGTTTCGAGTCACGCCAGCGAGACTGGCAAGGACATGGAGGAAAACTTCTTTTGTTTTATTCTCCCTTCAAGATAAGGATCTGAAAAGCTCAAGAAAGTCTGTTCCTCCTATTTTTAGAATTGCCTCGGCAGGGTTTTCCTTCCAGTGTTTATACAGGGAGAGCTGCACCATCTGGTAGTGATAGAGGAGGCTGGTGTGGGGTGAAAGGAGCTGCTCTGGGGTGCTGCTGGGAGCTCTTTACTGCTCCACACCCAAGCAGAAAATTCCTGCAGGGAGGTCCATGGCACCATAATTCTGCTTTTGGAGTTTGAGCCCATGGCTGTGTGTTAGGGCCTGGTTTGGGGTTGGCTTTTCTCTCTCTTTTGCTTGGAAATCCTTTCGTGATTCATGAAACATCAGAGGAGGTTTGCCTGGCTTCTTGCAGGGATATTTTTAGACTGTGAAATTGCTGGGGTTTGATATCTCATGGATTTGTTTTAATGGTACAAGTGAAGCCTCTAGGATGTTTGGGAAGGCAAGAAATGCTTTAGTAGATGTTGGCACAGACCTGTGACAGTAACCAATGTCTGTTATATACAATAAGCCCATTATATATGCTGCTAAAGGAGCAGATTCTGTTGCTTTCTGAAATAAAAAGCCTCTTTTTTTCATGGTGTGAATGGAGTGAAGCCAAGTATGAATGGGAAACCATGGGAAGGAGAAGTGCCTGCTTGGTGGTGTTGGATGTGCTCTTTGTCATGGGGTATTCAATTTAAGTTGCTGCTCCTGGATGCTGTGAGAAGTAATAATGTGTTTTTAATGTTGTTTTCCACCTGTTCTGTCCCTTTGAAAGTAACCAAGCAAAAATCCCACAGCAAGGATTCATTGGCAACCTGGGCTGAACTCTCAATTAGTTGGCTTCTTGTGCTGGTCCTGCTGAGTATTGATGTGAAAATGTCACAGTTCACAGCCAAATGTAAATATTTTCCTGAGAGTGTTCCTAAAACAATTTCTAATGCAGTAAACAGGAATATTTTCTTATCTCTCCATCCTCTGCTGTTTTCTGTCTGTGGAGGGAGGAACAATTAGTGGTCCCAAACCCACCCAGAAAAGTGATCTGTGGGTCTAGCACATAGTGGAAAAAAGCCTGGAAAGTATTTAGGAGAAAGAGAATTATAAGTTTGCCACAGGAAAACAGGCTGGCTCAGCCTCTTTTTATCTCAGCAAGCTGCCAGGCATGGTTTAAGGTTTCTGGTAGCTTTGGCTAAAGGAATTATGGTTTCTAGTAATTGAATGTCATTTGAAACATAGCAGTGGGTTTTCTTGTTTTTATTTTTTAAAGGCAGGGGAAACGGAGAACAAAAGCCACTAATAATAAAACAGAAGTCAGAGAAACAGAAATCATTAATAGTTGGATAACCAGAGGGTTTGGCAAGCCCAGGAAAAGGCAATTCCCTGCTGTGTGGGATGGCTGCTGGGATATCCCAGCACGTTTCTGGGGGAAAGTGACCCCTCCAAACCCACCTGAGGCCCTGAGAGATCCTAAATCTCTTACCTGGGCTTGCTGAGCCACTTCACTTGGTGAAGTGGTCCCCAAACCCTCAGGCACGTGCAGGGAGGTCCTTCAGCACTGAATGAATGTCAAGGCTTTTATTGCTGCAGTTCCCACTGCATGGAGAATATTCTGAATTATTGAAAAATTGTCAGCTTTGCACGGGGGCTAAAGCAAATACCCTCCTTGTTCTCTGCCTAAGGCAGCTGAGCTCTAAAGAGGTGGCAGAAAGGTTTTCTTGCTTCTGGGTGTGTGTTCATAATTGTGAAAATAATTGAGTGTGTCTATGTGTGGTTACAGAAAAAGTTATATTATAATATAATATAAATAATATATATAATATTTACTGGGGGAGCACTGGGGCTCCCTGTCCTTGCTCACACACATCTAAACTTTTGGCTACTTGGATGGCTCTGCCCTGTCCCTCTCTTAGAAAATATGAAGGGGAAAAAAATAAAGATATTCAAACTTGTTCTCCCTGCCTGCTTTTGAGTGATTTTTATGCAGGACCTATTTTTTAAAAATCCATATTTTAAACATCCCACTTGAGCAAGGCATTCCTGCAAGTTTCTTAATTTAAGGATATGAGAATCCCCATTAAGACTGTCCTTAAGTACTTTCCTGAATCAGAGCCTAAACCAACAAATCTCGTGGACAGGGTTTTTAACTGCTTGACAGAGGCTCTTTTAAATTTGTTGAGTCTTTAGGAATCTGGCTGCTGCTCTCTTCAGTGCCTCCACTGTGCTGCACTGCAGCTGTTGTCAAACAGAAAGGTCCCCACAGCCACTCCTGAGGAAAGAAGTATCCCTGCTAATAGCTTCCAGTTGTTCATACAAACTCTTTAATTTCTGTGACTCCTAATTCTACACACTTCTTGTTTCTTGATTATTCAAAAGATAAAAATTTTCAATCTGTGTTCAGTGTCTTTTTTTTTTTTTCCCCACTGTTTTTGCTGGAGAATCAAAGGGTTTGGTTCTGTGATGTTTTCTCACTCGAGCTACAAGTGCTTTTCTTGTAGAATTTCAGCAGGAGTAAACCTGTAGCTGTGGCTTCCTCCTTACTGATTAAATTTCTCACTCCTATTCCAACATATTAGTGAATTCCTTTTGTTTCCCAGTTATGAAGTTGTTAACTGGGGGATCTTTACCTGGAAGAGTAGAGGAGTTTCTGAACATTCCTGTGAAGCAGAGAGCTTAAGTGAGAATTATTTTTGACATTGCAGGCAGGAAGCTTTTCCAACAAAATCCCCACAAATAAATCCTGGGGAAGGCAGGTCGTACAGCCAGTTAAATCACAGATATAAAGTTATATTTCAGCCATCACTTTTAAAGGACTAGAATTTTCTGCATTTGGCACCATGAAAGAATCCAGCATTGTCAGATCATCTCGTAGGGTTTTGCTACTAATGGAACTCAAATGGGAAGATTAAAGAAGCAGATCATTCCTTGATAAGGTTGAGGAGTCTTAAACAAGCACAAAAAAAATTCCCAAGTCCTCTCCCCACGGTCTGAACAAACATTTTCACAACAGTAAATGTCTCCAGTCTTGCTAAAGTATCAATCTCAGTGGAAAAATCCTCTGTTTGAGTGATCAGTTTAGACCTGAGAGTGTTTCCAGTATAATAAAAACTGATGGAAGAATTCAAGGGCTGCAGAGGGGTATAAGTGCCTCACTGTTTGCTTTGGCACTTTCTAGTGTGTGTAGGCATTTCCATTTCCCTAGAAGTATCAATTAAGCTGTATTGACTTTTATTTCTGGAAATTGGAAGCTTTATTCTCTCAGCCAAATAAAGAGCAAGGTTGTGGTTTATTCTACTCCCTCTTCATACCTTTGCTCTTTTGTGCTTCTCTAAGACATGGAGAATTTATGGGATTAAGCTGCTGCCAGCAGTATTCAAAGTGGATCAGTACACCTGGAACTGTGAATGGTTCATGGTGAAGATTGAGACATTGTGAAGCTTTTTACGTGTTAGAAACGTACTTCTGTTGAATTTAAAAGCAGATCACACTGGCATTAGAGGATTTTCACACAGCTGATTTCTCTGCTGATTCACTGTCCCTTATTGAAACATGAAATCACAGCAGGGCCAGGAGAATCCAGGGGGGTCAGTGCTGTGGAGAGCTGTCATTCAGGGAGCAAACACTCCCCCAGTTTTGACACACAGACCTTCTTAGCGTGGATGTTTTCTCTTCAGCATCCTTTTGATCCCTTCCTGCAGCTGGTGGTGTTGCAGCCACTTTGCAGGGAGGTTTTTGAGCCACCCCCAAAGCCCTTCCTGTGTCCCCCTCAGGGTGAAGGCAGCACAGAACGAGCTGGGGCAGCAGATCCTGGCTGACTTCGAGGAAGCCTTTCCTTCCCAAGGTACAAAGGTAAAGTTCTCACTTTCCCTCTTCCTCCCATTGAAAAGCATCCCTGAAAACAGCTCAGTGTGATTGTTGTTGGGTTTAGTCTCGTTTTTCCTCTAGGTTTGGTCTCTGCCTGTTTCAGGACTTTGTTTAGAAAGCAAAGGGTGATTTCTGCCTTTTTCTGTCAGGGGAGAAGTGCCACCCTTCCCCTGTCACACTGCACACAGCTATTGCAGAGAGGGCTCAGCCAGGCAGGGAACACCCCAATAAATCATCTGTGGGGTTTCCTTGGGGTCTTTCCCAGTCCCTGGTTATTGGTTTGTCACAAAAATTTGTGTTTTGTTCAGAGGAAGCCAAGCACAGGCTGGCTGTTGACACAGTGCCACCAAGTTTGTCTCGGGTTTGCTCAGCACAGATACAAATCTGGGCTGGGGCTGAGGCACCAGCTGTGCTTCCCCAGCATTGTGCATCCAAACATTTGCAAACAGTGAGGGGAGGAGGTGGGAATTTGAATTTACTTCCAGGAAAACACCAGTTCTGTCTTTCAAAGTACCAGCTCTGTTGGTTTCTTCATACAAGTGACAGAAATGAGGAGACTCTGTGGAAACAGTTGGTGAAGGGCAAATCTGTGTCTGAGTGAAGTAGCACCAAAACAGCTTTTTTTTAAGAAAAAAAAGCTTCTAAATTTTCTACCTTTACCATGGAACAACTTCATGGCCAGTGAAATGGAAGCAGCTCAATTTTCATGCCACAGAAGAAAGATGCAGCAGTAAATAAAGAGTAGCAGCAGAAAAGAGAATAATAGGATAAACTCAAGATAACCTGGATGCATTTACAATCACCCATTCCACTTATTTAATCTGAAATCATTTTCTTCCTGTTTATTTTGACAGAGGACTGGTGGGCCCAGCAATGTCCTACGTGATGCCTGCCTGGTAGCCAACGTCCTGGATCCCAGGATCAAACAGGAAATCATAAAGAAATTTATTAAACAGCACCTCTCAGAGTATCTGGTCCTTTTCCAGGAAAATCAAGATGTAAGGGCTGCTTAGCAAGCTACATTTGGATTTCACATTTTGCTCTGCTGGCATTCCCAAAATTCACGCTTCCACAGGTTCCTGTGGTGAAAAGTTTTTATCCCAAGGGCTTGGAAGCTGTGGGTGTGATCTGGAGTGGCTGATGAGCTGGGGGTTGGTGCTATCTCTGCCAGGATCCTCCCATCTTAGACCTGAGTTTCTCAGATCATCGCTAGAAATGTTTTCTCTCCTCCTATAGAAAATAAATAAATTCATGTTCAATTTATTTCCTGCCCTGCAAAGGGTTGAAAAATGAAATTTTGAAAGTTGCAAACTCAACACCACCATCCCCCAAACAATCAAGAAACACCCCAATATTCTTAGAAAGCTAAGGGGGGAGGATTTCTGGGAAGTTAATTAGCTTTGTAGCTGATTTTGAAACTTCCTGTCCTGATACTAACAGCTTTTTAAAAGTTTACCAAAACCTTCTTGAATTTGGAAAAAAAACCCCACACATACCAAAATCACCTTTAGATCAAAATGTATTTTATCAATTTCAAATGTTTGACATAGAATAGAGAAAGGCTAAAGTTTAAATAACATTTTTCCATCAAAATTTTCTGGATTAATCTTTTTACTTTTTGACCAGAAAGCATGATTCTTGAGGGGAAAAAAAATCTCATCCTGCTCAGGTTGTAAGAATTTTATTTGGAGTTTGAGTGTGAGCTGAATGTAAGAATCCAGGAATTCCTGCACTCTCATCCCACTGTTCACTTTAACCTCTCTGTCTGCGAAACAAAGAGGGTGGGATCAAATGAAATATTATTGGATTGAATTTTCAATAATCTCTGCATGATTTAGGAGTACTGTTATCCTCATTTTCAACAGAACTTGCTCTCTTAATTCACACAAGATAGGATTTTCAGTCTGGCATGTGTTTAAGCACTTGGAATCCCAGAATCATTTAGGTTGGAAAAGACCTTTAAGATCCTTGATTCCGCTAAACCCTGTCCCTAAGTGCCACATCCACACATCTTTTAAACCCCTCCTGGCCTGGTGGCTCAGCCAATTCCCTGGGCAGCCCATTCCAGTGCTTGCTAACCCTTTCAGTGATGAAATTTTTTCCTAATATCCAATCTAAACCTGGGAGCATTCCAAGGATGTTGATCGAAGTCAAATCAGCTCCGATCGATCGCCGGAGCTCTTCCTTAGAGCTGCAGCAGCCCAGTTCTGAATATTTACAACTGCTGCTGCTAAAAGTTGCTAAAAAGTCGTTGTCCACGGGGTTCAGGTGGCCTGGCTGGATAAGATCGACCGGCGCTACGCTTGGATCAAGAGGCAGCTGGTGGATTACGAGGAGAAGTACGGGCGCATGTTCCCCACGGAGTGGTGCATGACGGAGCGCATCGCCGTCGAGTTCTGCCACGTCACCAGGTGAGCCCCACGCAGCTCCTGCTGCCTCCCAGCACGCCCAGCTTCCTGAAAATAAAAGCCTGGCTTGGTTCCTGCCACGCTGGTCAGTGGCTAAAGGCAGGCTGCAGGTGTCTCAGTGGAATTGTTTGTGATTAAAAGGAAAAGCCTGAGAAGCGTCGCTGAAATGGTGAGAAATTGGAAGTGGTGTGAGAATCAATTTGCAATCTAACAGAGGTAAAAATCAGTAATATTTCAGGCTAAGTGGAATAGCTTGAGCTGAGTGTGCAGGGAGTGCCTCAGAGCAGGCTCTTTGCCAGCCAGAGGCAGGGAAACAGAGGAAGGTGCCAAGTGGAGTCCCAGTAGCATTGTTGCCTTTGTTCTGGGACCCCAGTGGGAGTCACTGTGCTTCCCAAGGTTGGATCCAGAGGGCTTTCCCAACTGGCTGCTAGGAGATGGGGTCCTGTTACCCACAGAGCTCGGAACAACTGTGGTTGTGTTTGAAATGAGATCTGCAAAGCAGTTTTATGTTAGAGAGCCTGTTAGGAACTAGCCTGAATTGTGTGATGAAAGTCTCTCTGGGGAATGGACTGAGTTCCAGGGTTAGGTTTCAGATCTTCATAGAAAACCACATTTGTTTTTTCTATATCCCCTCTCTCTTGCAGGGCAGAGCTCTCTAAGATCATGCGCACGAGGGCGAAGGAGATTGAGGTGAAATTGCTTTTGTTTGCAATTCAGAGAACAACCAACTTTGAAGGGCTCCTGGCCAAGCGCTTCTCAGGCTGCACTCTTGCTGATGGCACAGTGGTAAGGGGATTTCTGAAGAGCTCTCCTTTACTCAGCAGCTTTCTCAGGAGGCAGAAACCCCCTCACACGTAGCTCAGGTAGTGGAGACTACAAAAGGTGTCACCTACAGCCTCCCCTTGCTCAGGGTGTTTCATGTGACTGCTCAGTGGCCTGTAGTTGGAAAAGGGATTTTTTAGTTGTGTAGAGAAGATGGCACAGGGCTCCCAAGAATAAAAAATCCACAGCTTGTGTTTTTTTTATTCTCATGGGGCCCTGTGCTGTTTGAAGCCACACAGCTATGGAGAGCCACAGAGTGATTATGGTGTGGTAACTGCCTTGTAATGTTTGTTTTCTACATGTCAGTGGCACATAATAACTAAAAGTCCCCTCTTCTCCTCATTTCTGGGTACCACACATTCATCACATGGTGCCAGCTTTCAATCCCACATTGTCTGTGGGGTCACTCTGGCTTGCAGGGACATTGGTAACTTCTGCTTTGTCTCTTTTGGTACATTGTAAAGACAGAACCAAGAGAAAAAACTCAGTGAATATTTCTGGAGCTATCTCTGAGCTTTTCCTGCCTGGAATCTCAGTCCAGAGCTCTGCCAGCCAGGTGCCCTGGCAGCACAGAGCATGTGTGGCTCAGAAGCCACTGGTCTGAGGTTGGCTTCTCTGTCCAGCTGGTGTCTTGAAGCCTGCTTGGATGTGATAATTCAGCCTCAAAGGAAAGCCTGCTGGACCCAGTTGTCATTTGCTTTGGGTGCTGCTAATTAAAAGGGGTAGTCCTGTTTTCCTCCTGGCTGAATTTACATCTCTCAATACATCTCTTGTCCATTTATTCTGACAAATTTCATAGAAAATTTGCAGCTTTAATTAAATTGGCTTCACTGGGTTGTTATAAGTGAGAAAACCAGGGAGGGTGTGGTTTCAAATGACAGAAAATCCTGTGTTTCCCCCTTTCTGACATTTCTAGAGGCTGTGACACTCTGGCTGTCATTTGCCCTGTTTGATACCCACAATGAAGGCCACCATTATAAACAGCTGGCTAGTGAGTGCAGAGGAGGGGGGGCAGCAATTTGGGGTTTATTGCAGGGCAGAGTTTTGGAGCTGCTGTTGTGGGTTATCCCAGTGGAGACCACACACTTTGGAGTGAGTTTTGGGAGAGTGGAAATGCCACACTGGGCAAAATGGTCCTTTCAAGGAGGATTCAGGCAGTGTGGCTGCAAACAGAGCAGGGGCTGAGGATGGAGGGATGGAGAGGGAGCCAGGATCTGATCACCTCTGCTGGGAGAGGGCAAATTGCTGGGCAGTGCTTTGAAGGGCTCAGGAAAGCAAAATGTGGGTGCAGCTGTGTGCCAGAGGGCACAAAACTGGCTCTTCTCTAAAGAGCTTCTTCTTTTCCAACAGAAAAAGCCAGAAGTGCCACCTCCCTCCACCAACCCCTTTCTGGAGGATGAAACTGGGGCAGAGACAGATGAAATTGTGATGGAGAAAAGTGATACAGACAAAGTAAGTCTTTGAAGTTGTCAGCCTCTGTCAGATTCTCCAGTGGGGCCTCAGCTTTTCCCATCCCATTGATTTGAAAAGTTTGTTTTCACAGCAATTAATTTAGTGCAGTTTTGATCCTTTGTGCAGCATTCAGGCTGCCAGTACCACCATGCTTTGCTCTGGCTCACTTCACTGAAACCAAAGCAATCTTTATTCCAGTTAATAGTGCAGAGACAATCCTGCCACGTGAGAGTGAGCTGGATTCTGTTCCAGCCTGTACAGCAACAGCCCAAATGTAACTACAGGATTTCTGTCAGAGCAAGATGAAATAGCTATTTGGGTTTTCAGATCCCCAAAGAAGCTCCTCTACAAACAGATGCAATTCATATTTTGCCCTGTCAGCCAAGCAAACTGTCTGGAGTCACCAGGCAGCTCCTTGAACTTTCAAGTGTCAGCTTTAGATTTTCACTGCAGATAAATCACTTCTGGGATTTTTATCTTTACAGTGCTTTTCATCCATTACCTCTGCAAAGCAGGCAGCACCTAACTGCTTGTACAAGCACAGGGCTTCCAAAGCCCTCTGCAGACATTAAAGGATGAATGGTAAATGCAATTGTTTTAATTGGCACCAATATCAAAGCCTGTATTTTTTATACACCAGATGGATGTTTTCTAAATGTTCAGTTGTGAGTTACTTGTGGCTGGTACTCTCCTCTTCTTTAGGGGATTTACAGCCCTGTAAATGGGCCATGTGCAGGTGTATCCTGATGGGTCTCAGGGCCTCAGGACCTGCTCAAATCCATGCCCCTGGGGAGATCAGGAGGTGGGAGCTCTCCACCAGCACAGTCTGGTGCACTGCATCCCTTCCCTCTGCCTTCATCCACAGCCAAAGTCCTGAAACAGAATGATTTGAGCAAAGTTTTGCTCTTTTCATTAAAATACAGCTTGGACAGTTGATGTGGTGTGGACTTTATCAGTGAGACAGAGTTTGGGAACTTGGGGAGACACCTCTGATGCATTTTTTGGGAAGAGCTTGCTTTCCAATACCTGGAATGACTGGAAGCTTGGCTTGGATGTGCAGTGTTGAGATGAGAGGACATCCTTGGAGAAGCCAGTGATGTTAGGAGGTGAAGAGATAATTGCAACAATTAGGGTTGGGTGTATTGAACAGCAGAATGCAGCAGTTCAGGAGCTCCTGAGAGAGGAGCTGCTGTGCTCCCTGTACCTTGTGAAGCCATCCATGGAGACCTCCCTGGAAATGCAGTTTGTGGTGAGGCTGCCCTCTCCTTGGAGGAGTGCCCTGTGTCAGTGTCACCGTGCTGGGCTCTGCTGCCCTGCAGCCTCCTGTGTGCCAAGGGGGCTCCAGCATTTCAGTGCCAGCAGCTCCTGGTTGGTGCTGGGAGTCTGCAGGTGCTGCAGGTCTCACCTGCTGTCACTGCCTGAAGAGCAGAAAGGACACAAAAGAGTTGAAGGTGAAGGGTTTTCAGTAAAAGAGCCCTTTTTTCAAGGCACCAGTCCTGAAAATTCAAGACACTTGGGAATCTAAGAGAGTGCACAAGAATTTTTTTGGGGGGGAAATCCATGCTATAGAAGCACCTCTTTTGGTAATCCTAGCAGTTCGATATAATCTGTTTACTTTGGATAGTAATGAAAGGAAACTGGGCCAGCTGCAGACCTCCTTACTGTGACAACAGTAACCTTTTATTATTTCCATCAAACTCAAGGAGGAAATAGCTTAAACATCTGCAGCTTTTGGACAGGGCTGCACACTCAGAAATACAGCTTCACTGCTACTGTTAAAAGATTTAGTATTCCTTCCACCAGACACGCTGGGAGCAGCGTGATGCAGAGACACACAGAGAGCCAGGCCTGCTTCAGCAGTTGGCTCTTCCAGCCTGCTGAGTGGTAAACATGGTGAGTGCAGCCCTGTGCTGGCACTGCCATGCCAGGGATTTGGCAGCTGGGAGCTTTCTGTGCTTCCCAGCCATTTTTTTCCTCCCAGCTCCAGTGCCTGTGTGCATCCGGCACAAACGGGCACTGGCAGAGGGATTTGGGTGGAGGATGCCTGGTAATGGTTCTGTCCCAAAGCTCTTAAAAGTTAAATTCTTCATTCAAGGCTCATGGAGATGGTCTGGCCTCCATAAAACCATTTCCTCTCGTTAGATTTGTAGCCATAAGTTGGGATTCATCATTTGGGCCTGAATTATGGCTGAGAAATGTTTGCCTTGTCACACTCTGATAATTCTGCCAAATTCTTAGTGCCACCTCCTCTGTCTTTTAGGAAGGAAAGTCCTCTAGGCTCTCTCATTTTGCTTCTTTTGTTTGGATTTTCTTGCACTTAAAAAAAAAAAAAAAATTCAACTGGAAAAATTCATATCTTCATTGGCTGGGAGCTGATCTTGGCTTTTTGTGGAGAGAGAAGCAAGAATTCCATTCCAGAGTCACTGCAGCCCTCTTTGCAGCCAATGAAAAGTTGCTGGTTTGCTGGGAAGCAACAAGAGAAATGACCTATTAGTAAAAAAGAATAATAACAATCTAGCTGTAGGGCAAAAAAGAGCTTAAAGGCCTTGCTTAGGCTGGTACTTAAACATGCACAAATTTAAGTGTGTGAGTAGTCCCAGTGGCTTTGGTGAGCTGTGCTTGGCCGTGGTTAGAGTGCAGCACTAAACTCAAATGAGGGTAAACAGGATGGCTCCCAAATGGCACATGTGCTTAAAGCTCTAAATGTGATTTAAAAATAGAAATCTTTGCATCCTCAGAAATATGTTTCACAGGGAAAGCAGGCCTGTATAATTCTGGCTCCTCCAGTAATTACATGCTGTTTATCTAAATAAAATTCATTCAGATGAAGCCTGTAACTTTGAGTTATTGCCCTCGATATTCTAAAATGTAAGAATTCTTATAATATTTGCTTCCAAATAACTGCTACATTTGATTTCAGAGGGGACTAGTGGAGCCTTGTTGCTGCTTGAAGGATTCAGGGAGATTTTATTTGCAAACTGCATTAAGGTTCTTCAGCTGAAATCTGTTAGCATGGAGCAGCCTTCTCTTTAAGGCTAAGAATATTTTACAAGTGGAAAGATAATTCCTTGGATTGCTAACAGCTCTCTAAGAAGGAGGGAAGCCTTGGACATAATGACATTTATATGCTTCGATTATTTGACAGCAAATTTCTGTGTTACAGCATCTCTAAAGATTTATATCCTTCTGTGTTGTTGCATTGCTGTTCCTTCCAGGTCTTACAGGACAGGTTTGAACCAACCTTCTAAATGTTTTCTTGCAGCCAAAGAAGCCAAAGGTCCCTGACAATCCTTTCCATGGCATTGTTTCCAAGTGCTTTGAGCCTCACCTTTATGTGTACATCGAGTCCCAGGACAAGTGAGTAACCAGCCCGAGTTTTAGGCTTTGTTTGCTTTTGGATGTGTTGAGTCCTGCTGGATTCTGTACCCAAGCTGTAGAAAATGAATTTATTGAAACTCTGCTGCCCGATTTCAACAGGAGCAGTGTTTGTGGTTCAAGAAACTTTGAGTGGGCCCTTTGCTTGGGCAAAATGAGTGTTCAGAGGGCTGTGGAGGTTGGTTTTGTGTGTAATTGCAAAGGGCTGCAGGAGTGGTGCCCGCTGCCTTTCTGGGGAAGAGGCTTACAGTTCCTGAAATTACTTCTGTTGCCTCTGCAATTCCCACTGCAGACATGTGTCTTTCTTTCATCTCGTGCCTTCCACAAATAATAGGGTTGGGTTTTCTGTAAAATACACATGTGGCTTCGTGGCAGAGGAGTTGCAAGATTTGCTTTGTAGAAATAAGTTATTGGAGATCCATAGATGAAAGCTGCTGTAGATGAGCTGGCTGTGAGATAACATTATCATTGCTCACAGATTGGGACTCTGTCAGGGGCTTTAATCCCTGGCACCCTTCCTCATCTTCCTCTTTGACTTGCAGCAAAACAATTCCAATGAAAGGAGCTTTGAGCTTTGGGCTCTGAGAAGTTTTCAGGGCTTTCACCACACTTCCTTGTGCACCTCCATTCACACCAGGGTTTAAACAACATCTCAGTGACAACTGCAGTGCCACACTGTGATTAGCATTAGCTGAAGAAGGTTCAGTTTAGTCTTTTAGCACAGATTAGTGGCTGGAAAGGAGGAGGTACCTACTTTGTGTATCTCATCTGTGTGTGCCCTTCTATCTTCCCAGGCTTCACACATGAGAGAATGTGTAACTTGAGGCTTGTAGTGTCCTGATTTTATCCAAACTCTGTGATTAGCATCTTGAAAAAGCTTTTCCATGTCCCATCAACTTTCTATACTTAAAAAAAAATCATTAAATAGCTGAAACCTTGCACAGTGCTGTGTCCTGCTGGGTTTAGGTTCTGCTCTGCAATATAACAAAAGGAAACTGATATTTCCCCCCTGCCCTCAGCCAACTGAGCACAGACTTATTTGAGATTTCTTCCCTTTTCACTGGGGGCCAGTTTAATCCCCATTTTGGTAATTCTACCCCACTGTGCTCCTAGCCCCTTCAGTTGCCTTTTTTTTCTCTCTTCTCCTTTTCCTTTACAATCATGAGATGTTTTATATTAGCTTTATAGCCACAGGCTGCAGAGAGTTCAAAGAAAAACTGCCACAGTATTCCCCATGCTGCCCCTCACTGCCAAAAATTGCTTTCCTTCATGATTTTCTCTGTTCTTCTTCCTTTGATTGAACTTTGCAGAAATCTGTTGCTGATGTCTGAAAATGAGATGTTGCTTAGATCATTAATTATATGTTTGAGATCTGAATAATGAGAGCAGCGTGATAGTTTTGTTCATCCTTGCCTTAAGTTTGTGGCAGAAAAAAGCCTGGACATTTTCTGCCAAAAAATTGTTTCCATACCTATTTAAAGAAACACGGTGCCAAAATCTGTAGCAGTTTAAGAGGAGACACCTGAAAGAAAGAGTTTAAAGGTGCTGCTCTCCACCCTCAGCTGCAGAGTAAATATCAGATTTCTGACCAGCAAAGCAGATTTCATTACTGCCCCTTTGGGGATGTGTGTCTTCAGCTCTCCTTTGTGGTCAGCAGGAGCACACAGACGTGAGCTGAGCTGTTCTGGAGAGGAGGAAGAGCTCTGTCAGGTCTGCAGGGCTGAGAGTGTGCAGAGCCCTCCTTAAATCCACTCAAAGGCACGTCCGAGTCGAGAGCGCTCGGAAAGCTGGCACTTGGTGCTGTGTGTTTGCAGCCTCATCAGCAGAGGGGCTTCCAAAATCCCCAGCCCATGGAAACTGCTCTGCAGAGCTCCAGGTGTCTCAGTGCCCAGCTCCGTTCACACCCCTGGGCAGACCCAGTTTCCTGAGCATCCTGTTCTTCTCTCGTGCTGCTCGTGAGTTCCTGGTTCCTCTCGGGCTTGCCAGAGGTGCAGAACAACCCTGAATAGGTTGAGTGCAAGGGGAAAAAAAAAAAAAAAAAAGGAAGAGGAATGTAGGAATGAAAAGAAGCAGAATAAAATTCCCTTTATGTGATTTCATTTCATTCTTTCTCTTGGTTAGATTTGGCGAGTTCTCGCTCCCAATAAATATGCTACTGTTAGGAAATACCACATCTGCACACTACCAGAGAATTTTCTTGGAGCTTTTCCGCAGAGTCTGTGGAGAAAATATTCATTTTCTGTGGCTCTCCTGCCTTCTTCATGTTTCATCACCCAGCAGCTTCTCCTGCCAGGCTCTCTGTGCTCCCACTGTACCACACAAAGATTTGTGGCCTTTGTGCCATATTTGGGCCAGCTGAGACTCATGTGAAAGCTTGCCATCAACCAAGGTGTGCATTAATGGTGTATTAGTTCTTTTAGTGCACAATATCCTGGTGTTTTACTTGCACCAGTCCCATGGCCTGGTCTGATGGGCAGCTTTATCCAGGTTGGGATCAGAACAAGCGTGAAGCCCCAGCACTGCTCTCCCAGCTCTTCTGAACAGCTGCATTTTCTCCTGCATCCCAGTTGACAAGACCTTGGGGGACCAGGAAAATGCAGATCCATTTCACTTTGCCTCAGAGAAGAGGAGAACATGTGGGCTAAGCATAAAGAAACAAAAGCCATTGACATTCCTGACCGTGTCTTGAGACTGAGAGAAGGCAAAAAAAAAAATCAAGTGACTGGTGACTGCTAAGAAAGCTCCACTTTGTTGCCCAGCTGGAGCCCAGCACAGATGCAGAGGTGGAGATGCAGCTGTTGAATTTGACAAGGAGTGAGCCACGTCCTCTTTCCTTGAGAAGCTGCAGGAATCTGCAGCCTGCAGCACGTGTGAGCCCTCCTGCAGCAGCCATCTGTTTGGCTCTGCTACAGCTACAGAGGGAGGTAAATTCTGCTTCTCTGTGGCCCAACACAATCAATGCTTTGCTTCAGCCTTCAATTGGTGCTGCCAGTGTGGGGATTTATCACATCAGTGCAGCAGCCTGATGTTTTTACAGTGCTTGTAACACAGCTGAGGAGCTGTGAGTGTGGAATCAGAGCTGTGTGCAGTGCTCAAGCAGCAGGCATGGAAAAAGGGGCTCCTTGTCTTTGAAACAGCCTGGCTGAAGCCAACCAGTGCTGCTCCATGATTGAAAGTCCTGATATTCCAAGCACATTTCTGGAGATAAGCTTGGCCCAGCAAATCAACCATGGTAAGAGCTCATCCATTCTGAGGCAGCAACCTCTGAGGTTATCAGGGAAGAAACTTGTGAGTTCTGGTGAGCTGGAATCAGAGGGGTTTTCTCTTTTACAAGAGGGGAGGCAAAAAAGGGTAGGAACTGGATTTTTCTCCTTTCACTGGCAGAGCTGAGAGCTGCAGAGTGTCAGCCATTCTCCTGAGGATTTGGCTTTCTCCTTGGGAGCCCTGGATCCTGGCACAGCCCAGCCCTCAAAGGGATGAACGTTGTGCCATGGGAAGGGGAGAGCAGTGAGAAGACCGTGTTCAAAATAGGAATATAAAATACAGGAACTCCTTCTGGTCAGCTGAGTCCCTCCCTCCTCTGAAAG
Organism: Polioptila caerulea; assembly: GCA_013397295.1. Classification (NCBI taxonomy): domain Eukaryota; kingdom Metazoa; phylum Chordata; class Aves; order Passeriformes; family Certhiidae; genus Polioptila; species Polioptila caerulea. The sequence goes on from VYXF01004092.1 coordinate 135,098, forward strand.
GCCTGTGTGTTTCCCAAAAGCCAAGCTTCCTTGGGAAGGCTCTGTGTGTGTGAGTGTGTCTGGGGGAGGAGGTTTATTGCTGGAATTCAGATCATCTGGCAAAGGTTGTTCCATGGAGCTGAGCTGGGCTTGGTCTCTGACACGGATGTGCTGTCTCTGGAGGAGCAGGACAGAGGAACTCCCCAAGATCAGAAGATTCTCTGGTTCTGTGTTGATGGCTCTGGCCCTCTGCCATGCTCAAAAGCCTTTTTGTCCAGGTGAAAGGATGGAGTGAAGTTTATTGTTGCCTAAAGACCGAAATATTTGAGTGAGGACCAGGCTGTAATGAATCACTGGAGACAATAAGAGGGCTTTTTGTGCTTTATGAAAGAGTTTTAAGTAGGAAGTGCACTTTGTGCTCATGCTAAATAAAACTTCTTTAAAGGATGTGTGAAGTTGTGCAAAACCAGGTGGTATCCAAATGGGACCAAGAAATGGCCAATGGCACACACCATTTTGAACACATCCCTCCAAAAATCCATATTCCCTGAGGTCTTCTCTGGAGATGGGAAGCCTGACTCTTCCTTTTCCTGGTGCCAGGAATGAAACTTGAGCACAGGCTTAATGCACTTGCATCAAGTGTGCTGAACCGAGTCCTGGCAGAGCTGGGAGCTTTTATGTGTGGCTGGAGAACAGATTTGAAGCTGCCACTAAAACTCCTGAGCACAAAAGGTTCAGGCTGTGGAATTGTGTGAGCTTTGTGCAGGGAGCATGGAGATATGAAAGGGCTGGGAATACCCAGCTGCTAAAGCTGACCTTGCTGCTGTCACAAGACAGGGCATCTCATTGTGAGCATTATTCCCTCTTTTCACTCCAATTCCTCCCTCAACAGACTCAAAGATTATCTTTTTGTTCCCCACACCAGGAATCTGGGCGAGCTGATTGACAGGTTTGTGGCTGACTTCAAGGCTCAGGGTCCCCCCAAGCCCAACGTGGATGAAGGAGGAGCTGTGCTGCCCAGCTGTGCTGACCTCTTTGTGTACTACAAGAAGTGCATGGTGCAGTGCTCCCAGCTCAGCACTGGGGAGCCCATGATAGCCCTGACCACCATCTTCCAGAAGTACCTGCGGGAATACGCCTGGAAAATTCTCTCTGGAAACCTGCCCAAGTGAGTTTGGCTTCCTCAGTGCTGCAGACATTCCACTGCACTGAGGAGCAGGTGATTTGTAAAGATAATTAATAAATACGTCCTTGTGAACACTCATTTCCCTGTCAAACACCCCAGGTAGCAGCAGGATCGCTCCATTTACTTCGTGGTTTTCCCCAAAGTTCAGTTTCTTGCACAGAGAAAAAAGCAGGAGAGCAAATGGGCAGCCACACGTTGTTATTCTTTTTAAGGGTCCCTGGAGAATGGCTTCGTGTTTGGCTTTGATTAGCAGCCAGATTTGCAGTTCTTGAAGTTCCTTTTGAAATGCCAGCCCAAGTCTCTTCGGAGAGGCCTGGCTTTCAGAATTGCTGCTTGGGTAACCACCTCATCCTGGGATTCACAGCTACCTTAGCCCAACATCATCTAGATGGTAATTTATAATGAAGGTGGTTTATTTGTGAGATGCTGAAGTGCTTGCCTGTACCCCCCTCTGCTCTGGAACATTTTATCTCTGTATAAATAAAACCTGTAGATGGAAATCCAGTGAAAGGAAAGGAAATCCTAATGAGTTTGCACCAATGTGTATCAGTGTACAGGCTAAAGGTGCTCCTGAGATGTTGCCAAAACTCCACTGCAGATAATTTTATTTGCTGTTTCACATCTTCACTTTGTTTCCTTTGTGAACCTAGGAGCAGCAGAATGACTTTCTGAAACCAGTAAAATCTTTCACAGATGGAAGGAGGAGAGGGTTCTGTCCAGACAAGTGGAAAGATAAATTAATGTGTGTTCTCCATCAGACCTCAGTTGCATTCTTTATCCACATTTTTTTGAGTGCTCCATTTTTGCTGTCCAAGATAAATATCACTGTCCTATTTTTTTTTAATGGATTTGGATTATAAAGAGTTGAGAGGTAGGGAATTTCCTGCCTCTAAACTGCTCTCTCTTTGTTGATACATAAAAGTTGCTCACTGTTGAAGACAGTGGAGGGGAAGGCACATCTTTTATAATTTACTTTGTTGATACCATCAGCTTTTAAAACAGGTTGCCAAAGTCTCAAATGCATGTGGACAGCTTGTTTAGTGCTGCAGAGATAAATATGACAAGTTTCCTGATAGTTCTGAGATTCTTCTGTAATCTTTAATTAGATTTTGAATAACTGGCAGTGAAGGTGAAGCTACCTGGGGAAGGCTCTGTTCCACTTGCATCCTAATCTATTTTCTTGTCAGTGAGTGAATTGTCCTTTGCTTGAAGACCTGGTACAAAGCTCCTTGTAAAAGAAATTCCTTCATCAAAATTAGCAGTTGTGGGTTTGATGCCCTATGTTGCACAGGGTGTTGAGTTGTGGTCATAAAGCCTTTTTATGGCTTTAAAATCCAGCAGTAGTTTTGCACCTTGAGTGTCTGTACGCTCAAAAACCTCACAGATTTATTTTTTTTTTTTTCCCCAGGACAACCAGCAGCAGTGGTGGGCTCACCATCACAAGTTTGCTGAAAGAAAAGGAAGGCTCTGAAGTGGCCAAGTTTACTTTAGAAGAACTCTGCCTCATTTGCAGCATCCTAAGTACTGCAGAGTATTGCCTGGCCACCACCCAGCAGGTGAGTTTTCCTCTGAGGAGGCACCAGCCCCTCTTGTGTGTTGTAAGTAAAAGTACTAAAAAATCCATTGATTATTGAGCTCTGCGTTATTCAATCTGTACTTCAAAGAAAGAAAAGTATTGATTTTGTTATTTCTACCTGAGGAAAGTAATTTGCTTGTAATCCTGCTTTGGAGCTCTGGTTTTGGGTTCAATCTTTTTCTATTTGTTAGGTAATTTATTTCGGATTGGGGAGCAAATTTTATTTTATTTTTTTTTTTAAAGATTCTCGGTTTATTATCTCCCCTTCATAAAAACAAGCACAACAATATTTCAAAACACTTTTAGGAAAATACTTGCATGAAATACTGGGGCAATGTGGAGTGGGGAGAGGAGGAATTTTATGCTGATGTGATTTGCAGCCGCACTGCTCGTTCCATTCAGGTGCTTCCAAAATGCCATGGGTCAGGAATGAGCTGTGATGTTTGGCTGCATCCAGGCCTCTCCACCACTAGGTCTGGCAATCCTCCTCCTCCTCTGCAGTTTGGGCACAGGCAGAGTGTTGAGAAACATCTTTATTAGCAGGGCAGATGCCACAGTGTTAAGCTAGTACGGTAGCATGTCATACTAGAGTTACATATTTGACCTTGGAGCTTTAATTCTTTGAGGACGTGGAGCCACCATGGCAGATCAACAGGTCTGGGATGCCAAGAAGGAAAGATTTGCAGTGCCACTGGCTGAGTTTTGGATATAGTCACAGATTAAGTTTGAAGAAGCTGACCTTTCCAGGGCATAAGTTTTCAAGAATGATTATTTTGAGTTAGAAACCTGATCTCCCTGTTGCTTGTTTTGTTCCCCAACAGTTGGAAGAGAAGCTCAAAGAAAAAGTGGATGCAAGCCTAATGGAGAGAATCAACCTGACAGGAGAGATGGACACTTTCAGCATGTATGTCCAGCACATGCCTCCTCCCACAGTGTGTCAAACATCCCCTTTTGTCAGCCAGATGGTGCTGGAATGATAACAATCCTGAGATCCCAGAGTCACAGGATCCCCCAGATCCACAGCCCTGCTGAGGGAATGGGATCCTCTGGCTGCTCCAAGAGCAGCACTAGCACAGGCTTTAGCTGCTCCCCATGGTCCAAGCCAAAGGAACCAGAGCACTGGAAAAGGGAAAGGAAATAGTGAGTTTCCATTTGAAACATCATTTGCATCTTGGCAGCTCTGCGAGGTGGCTGTTACATTTCAAGAAAGGAAGCTATTTCAGTACATTCCTTCCTGCTTTAACTTCCCCCTGTTAATCAGCAGCCTTGTCAGTATGATCAAACCCCATTTCAGATGACATAAAAGACTGATCCAATCTTATATTTGGGGATTATAATTGAGAGAAGATTATCATTCATTAAAATAACTTTCCATGTAACGGTGCTAAAAATATTCTGCTCTAACATCCTTTCCTCTCCAGCCCTGACAGACAGATTGAATATATTCTTTGAGACAAGAAAATTGAGGCAAAAGTTGTTTTGCCTCATATCAGACAAAAGAATATCTTGGCAAGACTGGGTAAATAATCCCTGCCACCAGCTCCTTCTCTCCCTAATACTAAGATTCAGCCCAGATAGCAGTGAGATATTTTTTTTCAGACTTCCTTCCTGTGATTCCTCTTCTCCTGCTGCAGTGGACTGGATCCCACTGAATCTCCATCCAGCTCTTTCACATGGTCTCAGGCTCCATTCCAGGCTGCTCCCTTCCCTTCAGGCTCTTCTCAGACCTTTTTCAGAGTGAATCCCTGCCTGAAATTCAGCATTGCTGTGTCCACTCAGCCAAAGCAAGCAAGGCAGCAGGGAAGGAGAAATAAAATGTGCCATAAGGTGGGGGTTTTCTTAGCATGGACAAGTGGAGGGTGAGTTTTGCCAGCAGGAATCAGCACCCTCGAGTGGCTGCTTGATTTCCACAGTGGCTGCCTCACGAGGTGGTCGGTCCCAGACAGGCAATGTGAAGTGTTTTGGAAGTTGTTTAATGTATAGCTCACGTTTGCTGCTTTGGACAGGTTTAAAGTCCAGCTGACAGGGCTGATATATCTTGTAACAAAGGCTTTTAATTGACTTTCATTCTGTTCCAGCTGAGGGCTTTGTCCAGCCTTCTGTCAGTGTAAGTCAGAGCTATAAACCTCGCTGGCGTTAGCTCATTCAACATCAAACAAGTTGTTTCTTCTGGGATTTGATGTCTTGTTAGGCACAGTCATAAAATAAGTGATAAAATGCTGTTTATGCACCCTGGAAAGTGTTTCTTCTTTTAGAGAAAGGCAAGTGCAGAACCACCTCAAGTGTGTAGAAAAGGAGGGTTTTATCCTTGGGGTGACAAAGCAGTTTCCTTAGGAAAGTGGGAGAAATTAGGGGAACTTCTTCTTGATGCTCAACAAAAGAAAAATTACTGTAATGTAAATGCAGAAATCCATCATTTCCCTGTTGATCTGTTTTGTGAGATTATGGGCAGCACTCAGAGAACCCCTCAAGTGCTGGGCTCACTGTATTTGCTGTACTGCTTCTTTATGGCCTCAGCTTCCTGATCCATCCCTTCTGTGCCTGTCAGGGATTGTGTGAGGAGTCACTGCTGCCTGGGGTGAGGATTTTAAGTGTTTTCCTGCAGAGCCAGGCTCCAAACCCTCTCAGCATGTCGTGGTCCTTTGTGTTCCCAACACATTTGCTGCTGCACCACCATCCCTCCACAGCTGGTGTTTATTTTGAGGTGCAGACAAACGGGTTTCCCTCCCTGTTTGCAAACCTGTGGCTTTCAGGTGAGAGCCTGCACTTGGTGAGCCAGCTTCTGACAGACCCCTGGCCATGGACACACAAGTGGTGGAGTCACTTCCCATGCACTCAGGGCTTTGTTTTTCTCCTTGGTGCTGAAGCACAGCTCTTCCCTCCCAGTCAGTGCAGCAGGTGCCCTGCAGGAGTCAGCTGTGCCCACTTATTCCAGCCTGGCTCCCTTGGCCTGGTGGAATCCCCCAGGGAGTGGATTCTGGAGTGCCCAGCAGAAGCAGAGGCACCAGCAGAAACAGTCACAGGCTTTTTTTATCCCAATGCAAGTTTTAGGTCGTGTAACTCGAAGCCTGTAGTCACTTCATCTCCCATGTTAATTCTTCCAACTAATTTTGGATGAGTTTGCCTTTATAAACAAATTAATTGCTTTGAAGGAAGTCTTTTGCTTTGCATCCTGTTCCAGGCTTTATGTGCTGGAGCTGTAGGAAGGGGGGGAAAAAAAAAACCCAGGTCAGAATTAAGTGTGGGTGACACAATATCTCAGTGAGAAGGTGGACACTTAAAAATATTTTGAACAGTAAGGCCCAGGGTAGTATCCAAAACTTCACAAAGACAATGAGGGGGAGGAAGGATGGTTTGAGGAAGCATTGCTGAGATTTCTCACAGTCCTGTGATTCTCATCTGTGCTGCCATCATGAGAAAGAGCAAAAGGAAAATCCACTTCTTACAAATATAATCCTGAGGTTGTAAACACGCATCTGTGGCAGATTTAAAGTTGACACTGTTTTTAAAAACTGTGCTTAGTGAAACAGAATCAGTTGTTGCTTCTAGCAGAAGCTGTCTGCAGTGGGAGTGCTGGTCCTGTGCCCCTGAGGGGGTCTGAGCTGCTGCAGGCTGAGTTTCTTGGCTGTTGTTTTAGATTCAGCTGCACCTTTATGCACACCATGATATGGTGGCCTTAAATATGTCTCTAAGCAGTATCATGCTGTTAAAAAAAAAAAAATAAAGGGAGAGGGAGGAAAATATGTTTAACTAATGTGTCCTTTAGTCTGGTATATGTCTCAGGAACTCAAACAATGGATGGCAGCAGTCCTAGACATAGTGTAAATAAGACATCTGCCTTCATCTTCACACATGGGAGACACAGAACTCATGCAGATGTCATTTTTTAAATCCTCTGTGCAAGTTCCTGTGAGCAGTAGAATATTGGCTGTGAATAAATGGAGAGATGATAAAATGTTGGTGTTACACAGACTGGATTAAATTTGAAGCTGAATCCCAGTCTGGGCTTGATACTTGGGGATTTCTCCTCTTCATCTGCCCCCTTTGATCCCCAACCCCTTATTTGTGTTAAACCAGAGAAAGGTCAGCTGTGAGAACATCCTCTCTCCACTGGAGCCCTTTGTGCAGCTCCCTGCAGGATTTCCCAGCTCCTCCTCAGCACAAACTGTAGCTGTGTGCATTCACATCACAGTGCTTCTGTCAGCCAGGGGAGGATTTTCCTCCTCTCACAGTCAAACACTCCAGTTCTGGCACTCTGTTACTCACTGGGATTCTAGAACTCATGCTTGATTTTTTTTTTTTTTTTTTCCCCTCTTTTGCAGTGTGATCTCCAACAGCATCCAGCTGTTGGTGCAGGACCTGGATGCAGCCTGTGACCCTGCCCTGACTGCCATGAGCAAGGTAGGGCTGGATTTTCAGGAAGAGGTCACCTTAAGATCCATGGGGAGTTCTTGTGTGCTTTGATTGCTTGATTTCACCACTGATACATTCCTTTACTCTGATTTTTTTTTTTTTTTGTTTCTTACTTTTTAGAGCAGCAATTGCTGTATTTATAAATACATCCCTCACTCCAAACCCTCTTATTATTCAGATTAGAGCTTTCAGGCTTTTTGCACCACACTAAAACCTACAGACAATGAAATACATTCAGTAAGTACTCAAGGCTTTCTCTTTCCACTCCCAGTGCCAGTGAGAGAGTTTAAAATTGGAAAAACTTTTGTCAGCGTGAAATTTCAAATACACCTTCACGTTTGCTCTCCCCTTTGTCTTCTTTGGCAGGGAGTTTTACCAGCCTGCTTGTTTGGGGCCTTTAAATGGAGGTACTCAAAGGGAGGTGATGTGGAATTGAGATTGAGCCTTATTGCTTCTGTGATCCTCTCAAGGACAGATGGAGCCATTCCTGGAGAGGCCCCTATGACTGGAGCTTAAGGATTTTGTTGCAGTTACACTGCTGGCTTTTATATGTTTGAAATGCAGAGCTGTGTTTCCTTGCCAAAGTATTGTGAAAACCCAGACTTGCTTTAGACAGAGGTGAAGACAACAAAAGTGGATTGAACTATTTTTTTTTTTTTAATTAGAAATATTAAACATAGAGCTCCATTTTTGTAGGATCAACACACTGTCTCGCTGCCATGAATTTTAATAGCTTTCTGCTTTATGATGTATTCCAGCTGTAACCAGCCCCACCACCCCCCAGCTAATATTTGAAGTGGAATGCAGCTGGTAATAGAGCTTGTACAGGTTCCAAATGGAAAGAGGATTTTTTTGCCCAGTCAAATAACACCACTAGGAACTTCAGGTGTTGCCTTTGTGCTGTGGCAGCCCCTCAGATCTCCTGGACCTACAGAGTACAGTAATATTGGAATCACTTAGCTCTGGCTGTTTATATACCCAAGTAAACCACAACCTTGAGGAAGCAGCAGCTGGTAGGCCATTTATTTTTGTCTTTGGAACACTGGTAAAATGCAGCACATGTGATGGGACTGATGATACATAAACAAGTTTAAGTGTTATGAAATTAGCTAAATAAATACTTGTCACTTGTGCACACACTCCACTATTTGCATCAGACAGAGTTGCTTTTATGTGATTTTTATTAGACCTGGATTTGGTGCAAGAGGTTTTTTTTTTTCCTTCACCTTCCTCCTCCCTTTCCTTCAGGGCTGGGTTATTACTCTGACACTTGAAGAAGAAATGCATGTAATTATTTAAACACAGAGCTAGTGTTTGGAAATGTAAAGTTTCAGCCTATATTAAAGAAATAAAGATTGTGTGGCTGATCCATTCCAATTTTGCTCTCTCAAGATCCATACTCCATTAGGACTCTTCCTTTGTTTAGCTTCTTTTCATTTCTCTGGTGTCCTCCAGGATTGAACATTCCCAGTCCTTTGCTGAAGTCTGGCTTTGGCTTTTTTTATTTTGTTTTTTTTTTCTTTGCAAAAATGTTCAGGAACTATAGAGGTAAATTATGAAATGCTTAAACCTCTCAATCCACTTTGGCTGCAGGCCACGTTGAGAGATTTAACACAGAAAGCAGCATCAGGAATATTGCTTTCAGCTGGGAATGCTGCTCAGTTTCCATGATTCTTTGCTTTGTCTGCTCTGAAAGAAATGGTAAATGCTGAGAAGGCCCCATATTACAAAACTTGTAGGTGATAATCCTTACTCAGACTTTACAGCAGTGTAGGATGATTAAACGTGACTGTAGGACAGGGAGTTGGGATATGGGTGACACTGCCCTAAACCCCCTGTTGTGATATTCTGCATAACTAAGAACTGTTAATGTGTTTGTGCTGATCTGTAGCAGGCACTCACATTGCCTGGTGTGCTTCCTTTTTAATCTCTGGGATGAGGCAACTGCTAATCTGCACGGGATATTTTCATCCCAATTACGTTTATGGATTGCACTGGGTAAGGCTTGATTTACATGCTGAATTAAACATCGATTTAGATGTAAAACTGTGCCTGTAAGTGGGGCTGGGGGACGTTTTAGTGCCTCACATCGATCTCTTGCTGGCTTTTTACATTTTCCTCAAACCTTTTGGCACAGCTGCAGTTCCCAGTGTCCTCACAGCCGAGTGGACAAAGCGAGGCTTTAATCATTTCTCCACTCCACACACAGAAAACCCCGAGAGCAGAGCAATCAGAGCTGCTAATTAAAAGCCCCCAGGAGAGTGTTTGAGCCCTGGAACCCTGTGCAGAGTGTGACAGTGCAGAGCCCAGCTCATGTCCCCAAACAGGGCCAGAGGCGCTCTCAGCTCCCCCCGCTCCCCTCCCAGCCCTCCAGGGGCTCTGGATCCCAGCCTCTCAGGGCTGGGATGCTGCTGGGAACAGGGAGAATTGGAGATGGGGTCATCCTCTGCTCAGTCACAAAGCAGCCCCTCAGGGGAGGGACCTGGTGGCTCTTTGGGGACACAGGACCATGCCACTCCTGAGCTCCCCTCCCAGCCCTCCAGCTGGCAGTGGGATGCTGGGAGCAGGGAGAATTGGAGATTTGGTCATCCTCTGCTCAGTCACAAAGCAGCCCTCAGGGGAGGGACCTGGTGGCTCTTTGGGGACACCATGCCCTCCTGAGCTCCCCTCCCAGCCCTTCAGCTGGCAGTGTGATGCTCCTGGGAACAGGGAGAATTTGAGATGGGGTCATCCTCTGCTCAGTCACAAAGCAGCCCCTCAGAGGAGGGACCTGGTGGCTCTTTGGGGACACCATGCCCTCCTGAGCTCCCCTCCCAGCCCTCCCTGCAGGAGCAGCTCCAGGTCAAGGCAGCAGGACCCAGTCTGGAGCCTGCAGGGAGCAGTGGGATGCTGCTGGGAGCAGGGAGAATTGGAGATTGGTTCATTCTCTGCTCAGTCACAATCACAAAGCCCCCCTCGGGGAGGGACCTGGTGGCTTTTGGGGACACCATGCCACTCCTGAGCCCCTGCCATTCCCAGGAGGCAGCAGAGCTCTTGTGAGGTGCCAAACCACTCCAGTTTTGCTCAGTTTCTCTTTCCTCCTGCCTGTTTTAACCTAAACCCTCTGTTTTGTTGTGAGAACCAGGAGGTAGCACCAGCTCTTCCAATCCTTGCAGACCCCTCCATGTTCTCCCAGCCTGCAGGTGCCTTTGGGCTTCTCCCTTTCAGGGAAATCTCACTGCTCCTGTTCCTTGGACTCATTTCCAGCTTGTGTATGTAAACTATGTGGATATCCCAAGAAAAACACAGGACAAGGGGAAAAGAGGAATAAATTGAAAACGACAGGAACAAAGCTTTACCAGCAGAGTTGGGCTCATATTTCTTTTGATGACTTTTCAGTATGTGTGCTATTCCTTTCTCTGCAGCTACTGGGTGTTTTTTTTTTGGGTGAAACACACCCACATGCACACACACACACACAAAAGGGCTATTTTTACTGTTCATGCTTTAAAGGTTTGGTTGTAAAGTATTGCTTTTGGAATGATGACCAACAAAATGAAAAAGCTACTGTTTCATTGTTGGTGCAATAATTCAGCTCAGCAGTCCCTTCCCACTTTCTGGCCATTCCCACTCTGTGGGGATGGTGTGTTGGGGGAGGATTGCTCTGTCAAGAAGGGAGTGTGTGAATCCACCAGGGAGAAAGGCACAGAATGTTTTGTTTGGATGTGATCAGTACCATGAAGAGTAGAAAAGCAGGTGACCACTGACAGGACTTGAGGGAATGGCTGGAGCTGTGTCTGGGAAAGTTTAAGTTGGATATTAGGAAAAGGTTTTTCCCCAGAGGGTGTTGGGGCACTGACCAGGCTCCCCAGGGAATGGTCACAGCCCCAAGGCTGCCAGAGCTCCAGGAATGTTTGGACAACACTCAGACACAGGCTGGGCTTGTTGGGGTGTCTGTGCAGGACCAGGAGTTGAATTTGCTGCTCCTTGTGTGTCCCTTCCAACTCAGGGTGTTCTGTGGCTCTTTGAAAACCTGTGGAGCAGGTGATGAGAGAGATATCCCTTCCAGCACCCAGCTGATGTGAGATCAGCAGGCTGGGGGTTGGTTTGTTTGGTTTAAATAAAGACAGCTTTAGTGGGACATGTGTAGACTCAGACACTGTGGTTTTGCAAAGAATTTGGCTTCTCTTTCCCACTAAGTCACTTAGGCTGCGTGTTGTTTGGATGGAATTGAGTCAGCTGAGTTACAGGGGGCAAAGTAGCCATATTAAATTAAATTAAAACCAGGAATAAAAAACTTCATATGCAAAATCCAGAGCTTGGGAAAACAAGTTTAAGGACAAACAGCCCCTCAAAGGAAAAAGCTCATCTTCCATATGTGCCCAGTTTCCTCTCCTGATTTCCTATGAGTTTTCCTCCTGTCTCATCTCCAGCATGAGGAACAGATCTCCAAAGAGTTATTGGGAGATCACTGAAGAATTCTGAGCAGCAGCAGAACTGAGTGTGCTTTTCTGGATGCTTGTGTTCCTCAGTGAGGCTCTGGTAGATACAGAGGCCAGGCCAGACCCAATCAGCTCTTTTTTGATTTTTCCACTTGACTTAAATTGGGAGTACCCTGTGTACTGCAAATCAGGCTCAGAGAAAGTCAAGGGAGCCACACATCTGGCTCACAGGGGCTGTTCTCTTGCAGTTCTGCTGAGAATAAATGAAAACAAAATGGGAGATTGAATAACTCTTCTTGTTTTGTACTTTTTACTTGCGTTTGGAAGAGCTGGAGTTGGGCATCCTGGCTTTGTACACCAGCAGTGTTTTCAGTGAGCTACACTGGTGTAGAGTGCTTTGGACTTTAAGACTTTTTACCTCTTCCATCTATCTGTCATCAGTCTCACCAGTATTAAAGTCTTGGCTGCCATACAGGAATCCAAACTTTGCAAGCTTGCAGATATTTTCTCAAATGCCTGTAATCAGGATTTATATGGGCACTTCATCCCAACAAACTGGAAACTGTTAAATATTAAAGCAGCCTGGTGTGTTCCAAAGGCTTTTTGAGTCCTAGTGGTCCCCATTTGTGTGGGTTACTGGTCACAGTCTCTGCTCTGGTGCAAAAGGGGCTGCTCTGGTTTGTCTCTGTGTCTTCTTGTGGAAGGGTTTTGCCCGGTCACTTTAATGCTGAAGAGCTTGACCTTGGTGGTGAATTGCAGAGGCAATCTCTAAATAATTCCTTAGAGATCCCCTGGCAGGAAGTTTGTACAGTTTTCCTTGCCTGCTAATGAACGTTAATGAATTAAACAGTCATTTTTTATTGTTTTTTCCCCTTTGTGCAGATGCAGTGGCAGAACGTGGAACACGTCGGTGACCAGAGTCCTTATGTCACCTCAGTGATCCTCCACATTAAACAGAATGTCCCCATCATCCGTGACAACCTGGCCTCCACGAGGAAGTATTTCACTCAGTTCTGCATAAAATTTGCAAAGTAAGTCACCAACATGCACAATTTATTCAGGTCATCCCATAAACCAGTGTGCTGATCACTGTGAGTTGTTTGCCAAGTGTAGAAAGTTTTGGGTTGGGCATCTTTAAAAGACTTTGAGTATCTGACTTTAGATGACTCTTGCTGTGGGAAAACCTACTTTTCTTCCTTGGGGCTTCCAGCTACTGAGAAATTTGCCTCAAAATAACATTTACAATAAGCCCTATAAGGAGAACATGTGTGAGAAGTGTATTCGACCTTCACAATCTAAAAGCTGCTTTTCTGTGCCAAAATAGCTCTGTCAGGAGGGGAAATTCCCATTTAAATTTTGAGGGGCACTGAAGTATCCTCGTGGCAAGTCACTTAAAGTTAAGCAGCATGAAAGAAGTGGCAGATGAGACAGAAATGCCTCTTGCTGCTGGATTCAGGGTGGGCATCCAAACTTTTCACTTCTGTGTCTGAAACAAAAATTCAGTTTTTTTTGGAAGATACCTTGAGCTCTTCCCTGCTTGCCTGTGGCCTGCTGAGCTCCACATGGCAGTGGCCCAAGAAAAACCCTGGGGAGGGCTCTGCCAGTTGTAGCTGCTGCTTTTGGTGTCACATGTGACCGTGCTGGTGGACTTGTGAGCAGTGGCGTGCGTGTCATGTGTCACTCTAAAATACCTTAACGTTTCATTCATCTCTGATAAGGTAATCACCCTGAAATAAGCTCTGTGGCCTGGCAGGGGCTGTGTGGGTCGGAGATTTGAGCTGCAGCTCCTGCCTCAGCAGGGTGGGATGCAGCAGCTATCCTGGGAACTGGGAGCTTTCACAGCAGGGAACTCCTGAGAGTTTCATCCCCCTCTCTGTCTCAGGGTACTCAGAAGGTTGCATTAAGGAGCAGTTGCTGATAAATCACGTTATGATGTTGCCCATAATCACTGTTTGAAACGTTGTCTCAGTGAGAATTCATTGTACGAAGACCTTCTGTGTGGTTACGCTTGAATTTTATGTGATAAATAAAACCCCCCATTTATTCAGCTGTTCACAGCACACTCTTAATACCTCAGCTTAGTTGCCTCCCTTTTAACTTTATTGCTAGGCACATACCAAGTAAACTCCAGATGAAACAGCTCTCAGATTTGAGTGAAGTTCCCATCTAAGCTGTGTCCTCATCCATGGGCACAGAGGCCACTGCTCCTCTCCAAAACCTTTTTTTTAAGACAACTGCAGCTCTGATCTGCAGCATGTTAAAATTTAGACACAGCCCTGAACTCACTGTGCCACGGATGAGATGTAGGAGGGTAAAATGGGTTCCTGAAGATTGATTTTGCTGGATCTGTGTAACTTGGTGCTAAGCAGAACCAGCCCAGTGGTAAGGGAGCACTTAAAATGCCTTTTAATGCATGCAAATATTTGTATTTTTGAAACTCTGAATTCTTATGGAATATGCTGCTGGGCCAATATTAATACCTGGCCTTTTGTGTGCCCCACAATGCTGAAAATCCTTTTAAGAGGCCTTGTGCTTCTCCACATGTTAATGCCTGTGTCTTTGTGAGCTGCCACTTCTCAGCTCTAATGGATTGTATAAAGCGTGAGTGTTGAGTTACAGGACCACAGGGGAGAAGGCAGCTAAAGTCACTAAATTTAAAACAGCGGGATCTGAGCCAAGTTTGGAGAGAAGAAAAATGGCCATCAGAAATTGCATCAATCCTCTAAGCTAATTTGTCATTTTTGCTTTGTTTTGACCGATGTGCGAGCGGCGCTCCCTGGGGACAGCGAGCAGCCGTCGGCGCTGGCAGGCAGGGTGGGGGGCTCAGCTCTGCCTGCACCTTATCCTTTGAAATCAAACCCCACAGCAGCCAAGCCGTGGCTGCTCTGCTGGGATGTGTTTGGGAAGTCTGTGACCTGACCTCAATGAGGAAGAGATTAGAACTGAGAGACAGGAAAAACAAACAGTTCTCCCCCTCGCCGGGGAAGCGGCTCCTCCGTGAGCAGCAGCCAAGCGTGGTGGGTGCTGTGTCCTTCCAGGTGCTGCAGACAAAAAATGAGAGTTTAGTGCAAGAAGGTGGTGATGTGGAGGCTCCTGGAGGTTTCAGGGCTGAGCTCAGCCTGGGCAAGGGCTGGCTTAGAGCAAAACCCTCCTTGGCTGCAGTGACTCAGCGACACCAGAACCTCTGAGGGATGTCCTGCAGTAGCTCAGGCTGTCAGACAGACAGACAGACAGACTGTGGTTGCATGTCTGTCTGTGCCTCACTCAGCAAGGCATTGTGTTTGATGCATCATCAGTGCAGGGGATTAGGAGAATGCAGGCTTTGGCAGAGCCACTCCTGTTGGATTCAGCCTCTCAGATGCTGTGGTTTCTGCCCTTTAGGTTCCTCATCTGCCTTGCACTGCTTTATTATTACACTGGGGACTTATCTGCTTCTAGGGAGGCTTTGCTGGGTTCAGTTTTATAGCAGAAGCTGTAAATGAATTCTGGCATCCAATCTAGCTGTGATTGTGCAGGGACTAAAGGCATTCAGAGCACAGAGCCTCGTGCAGAGCATTACCCCTGAACATGCACGTATTATTCACATCAGGATTGCCTGCTGTACTCTGACAGCACCAGGCATCGAGTCCAGCCTAGGCAAGAGGCTCCAGTGCATTTTTCTCTGAAGTGCAACTGCTCTTGATGGTCTCTGCTAGTCCAAAAAAAAAAAAAAAGGGGGAGGGGGGGAAATTCCAGAGCAGCCCTTGGCTCTTACAGTTTGTCTTGTCTGTCCTGCTGGAGTTGGGAAGCTGTTTCCAATAAGGCAGCGTGAAATAAGAGGCATGTGGGGATGGAAGGTCACTTTACCCCTCTGCACTGATGGTGGGTGGCCATCCAGAGGGGCCTGGGAATTGTTTCATGCAAGACAGAATGCTGTCTGTGGGAGATTGTGTGGTTATGGAGAAAAGGAGATGAAAACCAACAGGGGAGGGGGTCCTTGGGCTGCCAGTCTGCCACCCTGCAGAAGGAAAAGCTCACCTTGTTTCTTACACACGTGAGCTTTAGCTCCATGCCTGACCTTGCAGAGGGAGGGACAATTGGACCTACACTATCAAAGGCACAATTAATTTCTTGCACTGTTCTGCCAGCAGTGAGCTGCTGCATCCAGAGTTGCTGCCAATTTATCATTTTCTAGGATCACCTCAGCTCCAGCTGTGCTCATCACTCTCTAATTGCTCTCTGGGAATTAGTTATAGACCTGAAAAATGGGCTTTTAAAACAGAGAGGTTAAATCTCCACTGTAATGCTTTTGTGCAAGAGGAGACAGGGCTTCTTTTCCTCCTCCTCTTTCTGTTTTGTTGCCAAGGCTGTCTCTCTGGTGGCCAAATTCAAAGCTGCTTGGGGCAGCCCAGTAGCTGGTTCTCAACAGCAGTTTGAAATAGTTCTCCTTGACACCTCTCCAGGATAAAATGATTCACTGAGAGAGGTGGTGACTGTGTCTGAGGGAAGGGAAGGAACCTTTGCTTGTGAGGGCTCTTCCTTGAGCCATTCCTTTGGGTTTGCTCAGCAGCTTGGCACACTCTGTGCCTGAGCTACACTTCTGTCACTCTTCCACGAGAAAGGAGGAGAAATAAATGTCCTGGCTTGGAAAGCAGGTGGTAGGACAAACAAGATGCTGCCCATGCCCCTTGCTTTGTAGGGAGAAAAAAAAAAGCTCAGCAGATGCAAGGAGGAAACCACGCTGAATTTAGATCAGCATCGTGAACAGCCTCAGCCCAAAGCACAGCAGCCAGAGTGACTGATCCTCCCTTAGGACAGAGCCATTAAAACCTAAGAGCTGCCACCAGGTCATGGACAAGTCCTGGAAATGTGAGCCCTGCAGGCATTCAGCCAAAGGAGGACATGTGGAAGAAGCAGAGTACATTAAAAACAAGGCAGCAAGAGGAAGACTTGTCCAAGTGGTGTGGTCCTGACAGAGTTTGTTGCTCATGCAGCTCCTGAGCTTTCCTGCTGCTGCTCCTTGTCCTGCAGGTGCCCAACCAGTGCTTCTGCTGGGAGGGAGCATCTGCTTCTCCTCTGAGGAATGAAACTGCTTCAAAGCCTCAAATCAAGAGGCAGAAAACTAAAACCAGCTAAAAAAAAAAAAAAAAACAGAAAAGCTAAAACCAGAAAGCTAAAGCTGATGCTCTGAAGTGATGAATATTGGGCTTCCATCCTCATCAAGCTCTCTCTGCTTGGGCAGTCATTTTTCTGAGTCTGAAGTCCATGACAGTAAAATATGGTAATGGTGTTTTCCTTTTCACAAAACTTTTTCTTGTCTTGATTGTGTTGGCCAGGAGCTTTCTGGAAGGGTGCCTCTGTGTGAGTGTCCAGGGCCCAGCAGACCTCCAGCCTTGGCTGGACCTCAAGTTCAGTGTGTAATATGCATGTTATGGAATTACTTGTGTGCAGGAAAATGTAGGTTCTGGATACAGTCAAGATACTTCCCCTCATGAGCAGTGAGACTAATCCTGGTGTGTTGCTGTTTTTGTGATGCACAATAGTTTGTTTGCTGACCTTTTACTGTATACTTCATGTTTAGTTTATAGCAATTTATTTGCCTAGAGTATGTGTGCAGCTTCTCAATGAACTTTGAGATCAGGAGGGATTAAAGCAAAAGAACTGTGCCTAGGGGTTGGGATTTTTTTTATTTAGTGTATTTGACATGTCTGGAATCAGCTTGGGAAGCTTGCAGTCAGAGTGTCTTTGTGGAAGCCATCCTGGTTTGGTTCTGCATGCTTTGTCACCACAGAAGACTGGCTGAGTGCAAATATTCTTATGTAATTGTATCATTTTGTGTCTCTCCTGCAGCTCCTTCATTCCCAAGTTCATTAACCATCTCTTCAAGTGCAAACCCATCAGCATGGTGGGTGCAGAACAGGTAAGAAGAAATAGGTGCTTTGGCTGTCATATTGGATGGCTTTTGGGTTCAAGAAATTGAGGCATCTCCCACCCTGCCTATGGGCTGGGCCCTGCTGCTCTGTGAGGATGGGATTTGGAAGAGGCAGGATTTCATCTGTCCCCTGCACACAGAGCTTATTAGCCCTGTGGGCTCTTAAAAAAAAGCAAAAGCAAAAAAAAAAAACCAGAATCATCTCTAATGGGACCATCATGAACTTCAAATGGGTGCCTTCAAAGCTGCTTGGGTTTTAGGCATCAAAGATGGTTCTGAGCAGTGTCTGCAAAACGAAACAGGAGCTTTACATCAAAACCTTCCTCATCCTTAATGGAAAGCAAATGAGTGAAGCTTGGTGCCTGCTCGTCTTGTGTGATGAGCAATAACCTGAGAGTGATTAAAGGGAGTCTTTTTAAAATAAGCTTCTCAAGTGATTAACCAGCAATGGGCTTGTGTCTAATGTTAAAAGCTTTCAATATTCCTCTCTGGGAATAACGGCCCAATTTGCTTCTTTAAAGCAGACTGGGAAGGTTTTTATTAGCCTGATTCCCAGTGAATACATCTCATTAGAAGTGGGACATACCTCCCTGGGGCTGGGGGTACAGAGGTCTCAGCAGCTGATCTCTCTCTCTCTCTGCAGCATGGAGAACCCCAGTTCCCTTAAAATCTTTTAAATCCCCCTGGTCACCCACCAGCATCTTTCCATGCCACTTTCTCCTCCCTGGTGCAAATGTTGCTGGGGAATACATTTTCCTGGCCTTTCTGCTTTTACACACAGCTTTTCCTGCTGTTTGCCCATAATTACAGTTGGAATATGAATACTGGGGTGATGTTTCTGGAGGCATTCAGTGTTCAATACAGGGAACAAGACCTGTGGGGTTTTGATTTCTGTGTTTTCCTCTCTGACTTAACAACTCTGCATCCCAGTGATGTAGAGTGAGTTTTGGCAGTGAGTTAGCAATGCCAGGGACCTGGAATGGGTCAAGGGGAGAAATGGGGTGAGGGGACAGAGTCTGCAAGAGCTGTGCCTGTGGGAAAGGGCTGCAGAGTGTGCAGAACTCCTGTTAGCCATGGGAGAGTTTACGTGGGAAAGATTTGAATTCCCCAACCGTGGAATCTCTCCCTCTCTGAGATCCCTGGGAGACACACAGGAATCCAGCTATGGCAGCCTGAGCTCTGGGCTCCTGCAGCCTGGGGTGCACAGAGCTGCTCATCTGTGCTGTGGTTTCCTGGCTTCCCAGGAGGAGGTTGATGGCATCAGTTCTTCTCATGCAAAGCATGGAGAGGCAGCACCCAGCAAGGACACCAGATAACAGGCTCCAGATTCCAGCTGGCCTGCCCTGCCTCTCCTCCTCCTCCACAGCCCAGTCCTTTGTGTTCCTTTGAATTCCCACATGTGCTGAGGCCAGTGTTCACGTTGTTGTGGTCACTGCTGGGGGTTCTGCAGTGCCCAGGATGTTTTGTGTCCCTCCAGAAGGAGCTTCCACCGTCTCCCCTTTTGAGGCAATGCTCTGGGTGTGCCAGCAGCCCAGCAGGCTTTCACACTCACTGCTGTCTGAATAAACTGGGCTGCTCTTCCTCTAGTTTGATTTCAGGTTTCTGTTCTTCACTGGTCTTGTCTCTTCAGACATACTTTGTGCAATCAGAGGAGTGTGCTGTTTGGGGTGGTTTTGCTCTAAGAAACCCTAACCCACAGCATTTTGTCATGAGACAGTGCTGCTCTGTCTGGGCTCACTTTCGTGGCTGCTGCTCATTTCTTTGTTGGGGTAGGAACAAACAACATCCAGGCTGTGAGCAGTTCTCAGTGTAGCTGTATTGTGAGACAGCTTTTAAGGAAAGAAACCCCAATCAAGGGGTTGAGTAAATGCAGAAAACCTGACACTGTGGGTGGCTGGGTGCAGGAGGAAGCGTGGGGTTAGTTCATCTGACCTTGGTATCTAAATCATGATACAGCTACAGGTAATAGAGATTGTTTCACTTCATACTGTTGAGGGGAAGGACTGGAAATGTGTGCCTGATGTGCCAGATGTTGGGCTGCCATAAGTCATTTCCAGTCAGCAGAGCAGTGCTCTGTTAAAATCAGCCACGATGCTGATATGTAGCCATGGGTGACCATGTCTCCTGGATGGGTCATTACATGGGTCAGTCCCTCCTGTTCCTGCAGTCCAGTTACCAGGAGTTCTTCCTGGGAAGTGTTAAACTTTGAAGGATGTTGGGTTACAGCAGCTGATGGATCTTGGTAGAAGGAGCCCCAGTAACAGAGTGTGGTTAACTCTTGCAGCTGCTGCTGGACACTCACTCTCTGAAGATGGTTCTGCTGGATCTGCCCTCCATTGGGTCCCAAGTGGTGAGGAAGGCTCCTGCCAGCTACACCAAGATAGTGGTGAAAGGCATGACTCGGGCTGAAATGATCCTGAAGGTAACTCAAGACTTTTGATAACCTGCCAGCCAGACTGCTGGACTGGGAATCGGAGCAAGCGAATTCCAGGGGGCCCTTCCTTTGAATGCAGCAATCTGCAATTGCACATGAACGTTTGTGAGCCTGGCTGGGGGCTCTGCCAGCTGCTCTACAGAGCTGGCTCACTCCCCTTGGGTTTGCCCCCACTCTCTTCTAATACCACTTCTGAGTTTTCACCCTCACTTTTCAAGGCAACCCAAGGCTCGAGTTCTGCTTGCTAGGAGAGTTGGGGCACCAGGTTCCTTCATGAGCTGGTGAAAATCAGAGTTTGCATCCATGAGTGTCTGCTGTGGGGCAAACCCCAGGGTTCAGGTTACTCCAGGCCTTTGTGCAGACTCCATCACGCAGGGGAGCCAAGCCGTGCTTGAGTCACCTGTTTACTGTCTAGTGTAACAGCCAGTGCAAACATGTCTGGGTTACTGTATTCACCAGAGCCCTTTTTCATTTTCCAGACCTGGTGCCTGGAAAATGACCCAAAAGCAGCATGTTGTCTTTGTAAAAAGCAACAAGCAAAGCAATCTGCCCTTCCCAGTTGGTGCTGGAGTGAGAAGTCAGGTTTTATCCCAGAGGAGCTGTACAGTTGTACACTCCTGGGTGATGGGATTGTCCCCTGCTTGCCAGCAATGCTGGGAGGGCATTCCTGTGAGGGAATTAGTGGGACCTGGGGTCAGGCAGGACAGGCAGCTGCCAGCCAGAGCCTCCTGTAAAGCACAGCCAAGGCAAGGGGGGGTGAGGAGCCCGAGCTGTCCCTCCTCACCTGCTGCTCCCATGCCCAGGGGAATGTCACAGCTGAGTTTGTGCTCTGGATTCAGACATTAGCTCCAAGCTTTTGGAGTAAGGAGACTCAGATGTCAGTGAATTGTAGTCCAAAATTTCTTAGAAATTACTTGGGTAAAAATGTCTTGGTTTGTGCTAACAGGGGTGCCTGTTGGGTACAGAACAGATCTTTCCTTGGAGCTTTTGTGTGAATCAGAAGAGTAATGGAGTTAATTTGCCTACCCTTAGCATCACATTGGAGAGGGAAGCAGCACATGGAGTGTCACACAGCCCATGCTGGCCCTGCTGCTGCACAGGGCACTTCTGGCCCCAGGTGAGGGCTCTGTGTCAGCCTAACTGCAGATCAGACAGCCACAGGCTGACGGCACTGCGAGCTGCAGTGTGTGTTCCCAGGCTTGTTCTGGGGCAGGTAATTCAGGAAGACAAACTTTGGGCCCACGGGCAGCACAAACAAATCCATTCAGCTGAGCCCCACGAGGCACAGATGGGATGGGGAGGAGGCTCTGGGCCATGCACATCCCACAGAGCTCTTCCCTTCTCCTCTGGCTACGCTGTCTGAAACTCCAGCTTTTCATCTTGGCAGAAGATTTTTACAAGGGCTGTAAATTAAGGATTTATAAGTGTATACATGGCTATGATGTTTCAGTGGTCTGAAGTGCAGGGAAAGAAAGAAATGTCTTGGTGACAGAATACAGTGTGGGGTGAGCTGGGTCAGTGCAAACATATGGAAATGTTTTTGGAGGCAGGGAAGAGTCTGCTCTGGTGCTGTTTCTGCCCATTTACACACACACACACCCTTCCCCAGAAAGATGGTTTGGCTGACCAGTATTATCAAAAGATGTCTTCTCAGTGGAGCTGGCTGCTTATGCAAGAGAAGCACACCAGTGAGGGATCATCTTACCAGCTTTGAGGCTATTTTGATTTTTTTCCTGTTTTTTACGATTGCTCCTGAGCAGATGTTGTGGGGGATTCCCATCCTTCATCCCAGTCTCTCCAGAGGAGTGTCCTAGAGGAGCTGCACCCCGAGGACAGAGTGGCTGCCTGTGGCACTGCTCACCCACTGGTGCCATGTCAGGAGAACTGCAGAGCAGAGAGCTCTGGCCCTCGCTGTCCTGGGGACCGAGGGAGTGACCAGAGTGCTGTCACATTCCCCTGTGACACACTGTGTGTCCTGCCCCCAGGCAGGAGGGAGCAGGAGGGACACGCAGCCAAAGTGAGGCTCTGGACTCTATCCAGGCTGCCTGATCCCTGGGGACTTTGTGAGTGTCACCACCACTGCCAGCGCTGTCCCTTGAGCAACTCCCCAGCTTGTCTTCTCCATGCAACGAGATCAAATCTTGAGCTTTAACAATACCCCCGTGCCTGCCAGCCCTCAGGGCACAAAGTCCTGCTGCTCTTTGAAACATGATGCAGAGCCCATGAGCACCACTGCTGGGCTGCAAGAGACCCAACTTCCTCCCTGCTCCTTCCCCTGCTTCTGTTCACTCACCTTTCTCTCTCATAATCAGGCTCTTTCTTGTTCCTTAAGCATCTTATTTTGGGAGCCAGTCCCGCTCTCACTCCTGTGCCAGAGTTGACTGAGCACTGCCTTTAATTCCTATTATTTGTCTGATCTCTTTTTCCTTGTCTTGGCAGGTGGTGATGGCTCCACATGAGCCCCCAGTTGTGTTTGTGGACAATTACATCAAGCTTCTCGCTGACTGCAGCACTGACACATTCCAGAAGATTCTCGACATGAAGGTTAGAACCTGTCCAGGGCTTCTGCTCATCCCCTAGTGCTGCTTTGGGATTGCTGGGGACTTAATTTCAGTGTGAATTCAGAGGGGCTTGGGGATGGGAGAAGCACTGCAAGACAAGTGTATCTTTACTCTGAAAGTAGAGCTGCTACTGAAGAAATAAGTTTCCAGTTCATTTGCCATTTTCATACCTGCTCTGCTCCTGCGGCTGAGCTCGGGGTCATCCAGAGGTCTCCCTGCAGCTCCTGGTGGGTGAACAGGAGGTCGAGGTTTGAAATGGGCCGTGCTGCAGCTGCTCCCAGATCAGTGAAGGCTGTCCTTTGCTCCCCCAGGGCCTGAAGAGGAGTGAGCAGAGCAGCATGTTGGACCTTTTCCGCCTGCGCCTGCCCGCTCCGCCGCCCGGCGGGGACGGCGCCGGCTCGCTCTCGCTGAGCGCTCCCACGCCCGAGCAGGAATCCTCCCGCATCCGCAAACTGGAGAAACTCATCAAGAAGAGGCTCTGAGGGAGCAGAGGGGAAACTCCGTGGCTCGGGAGCTCGTCAGGCTTGTGATTTACAGCATGCTGCTGGAACGCCCGTGTGCTGTCACTCCCAGTCCCTGTGATCTCTTCACCACCGCCTACTGCCACGCTTTTGGACCAAGGGAGAATCAAGGTGTTTGCCCTTAGCTTGGCAGGAGTGAAACCCAGGATGCTGCCAGGTCCACGTGATGGAGAAAATAGAGGCATTGGAAACCAGCAGCTACAGAAATTATTTAGGTGGATTCAGGGACTGGCTGTGATGCGCTTGGTGTCGCAGCTTTTACCCTGGCTGAGCTCCTGCTGCAGCACTGAGGGTTTTGCCTCAGTTCTGTGTTACTGCTCACTCCCTGCTGCAGAGCTGTTCCTCTGATTCATTATTTATTGTGGGGTGGGGGGAACCAACCCCAAACCATCACCACCACCGAAACCCCAACCCTGTAACAGCTGGGATCTGGCATCTGCAGCTCCACTGGATCAATGGGATGCCCAGGAGGGAACCCCAAGGCAGACTTCTCCTCTGCTCCCAGGACAGGCATGCATAAAGCACCGTGAAACAGCAAGGCAAATCCTTTTCAGAACAGGAGGAAAGGGCTGAATTAATGCCTTCTGCACCTTGGCAAAGCTTCTGCCAGCTGGCTGGCAGCCTTGGCTGCTGCTAAAGCTTAAAGGCCAAGCAGGACATTGGTGGAGCCCTCTCCAGCTGCTTTGGTGTTTCCCTGGCATGTGCTGGGCTCCCCCACTGTCCCCAGTGGGAGTTCTCATCCTTCCCGGCCAGCATCTCTCCCTCTCTCCACAAAGAGCCCTTCATGGAGCAAGTGTCACACTGCTCCAGCCCCTCTTTCTCATTCCAGCTGGCATGTCCCGAGCAGGGATGTGCCACCTTGGCACCTCTGCTGCCCTGCAAGGCGAGGTGCTGGAAATGTTGGCTCTGTCAGGGAGCCAGGGCCACTTGCTGGGGCAGGAGGCTTTCATCAGCCTCAGGCTTCAAGGCTCTCCTCCTCCTGCTCCTCTGAGCTTCAGCATGCAGCAGTGCAGAGAGGAGGAGAACCAGCAGTGAAATATTTTGGATAACCCAGGCCCCTTCTCCTGGCTCCAGCCACAGAGCCAGCGTGGAGCAGGGTTGGGATCAGTGGCTGTTCCCCCAAGGAGTCTCCATGCAGGGAGNAGGAGGAGAACCAGCAGTGAAATATTTTGGATAACCCAGGCCCCTTCTCCCATAGCCCAGCTCCTGGCTCCAGCCACAGAGCCAGCGTGGAGCAGGGTTGGGATCAGTGGCTGTTCCCCCAAGGAGTCTCCATGCAGGGAGGCCTCACCTGGTCATTTGCACTGCTGGATTTCTTCCCAAACTCCTCTGGGCCCTTTCTGGAAGACTTTGAAGGCGTATGCCCAACCATGAGTGAATCCCAATGGGTGTAGGGCAGATCAACCAGTCGTGCCTGTGCTATTGAACTCAAGCTTCACTTGAATGTGCAGGAAAGAGAAGTCCTGTACCAGTGTGGCAGGTGAGGAATAACCATGCTGTCAGATGCCTTCCTGGGAGGGTTGTGTTCCCCACCAGGGCATGTTTGGGCCTTAGGACTGTATTTATTTAGGGGCTGTACTCACAGGGATTGTAAAAATCACTGCTGCACATTAGGGAGGGGAGATCAGACTCCAGGACCACGAGCTCCATCCACCCAAACCCAGAGCTCCCCTGGGATGGGGAGTGAAGAGCAGCAATAACACCTGTGGAGAGGGACAGCAGTTTCTCATCACTCCAGTTTTACAACTCTGCTGTTTCCTTGTTTACTTCCTCTCCTGCTTCCCTGTTAGGTGACCAAAGAAGGAACGGTTGGAGGCACATTGGGATTCTGAGATTGTCTCAAGGTGCAAGTGCAGGATGGCCCACGAGTCACCACACTGCAGAGCTGGAGGGGAGGGAACATGGGTTTGCAGAGATTCATTATTCCCATGAGGGGATGAATAATTTATTTTAGATGAATTTTTTCTTTGCTTTGTCTAAGGCTAAGTCTCTCACTAAATTATGAATAGCTGAAGACAATGTTGGAGTTATCATTGTGTGTCTTACCCAAAGGCTTCCCTCATTTCATTCTGTAGATAAGAGGAAATAAAAGGAGAAATGAATTTTTAGTTTCAGCCTTTGAAGAATGCTACAGGGCTGAGTGTTTGGAGTTCCACTTTCAGAGAGCAAATCCACAGTTTTCTACTTCTGGTCTGAGAGTTTTGTGCCCCTGGCTCTTGGGTGTTCATTAGATTTGGCAGGTCTCTATTTGTGCATTAGCTCTTTGGAGTTTACAGCTTTGGGGAATAAAGGATGATTATGTGTTTTCTGTACAAAATGCCACTTTTTATGGTTTCAGGCCGGGGTGTAATTCTGGCTGTACGTGGGGTGTGACACTAACATGAATTAAATGGTTACTGATGCTCATTGCTGGGTGTTTTCTGTACGGCTGCAAATCCCAGTGGCCGGGATGGACCTCACCCAAAACGTGCTGGACCCAGCACTCCCTGCTGTCCATCTGCTCCTGCAGCTCCTCTCTGCCTTTTCCACCTTCTCTGGCACCATCCTCGTTCACAGCAGCTCCCTGCACCGCGTGGGTGGCTCAACGCTCCCGACCTTGTGCCCCTAAATAATCACATCATTTCTGCTGTCTGCCACTGCGGGAGCGATTTCCAAGAGATCCTAATTTTTCCTTTGAAATTAATTAAGGGGTAGTGCCTTTTTCCACACTCTGCATGACGCCGGAGCAGCTCCTTTCGCTCGGAGAATTTAATGACTCATTTGCTTCTCTCCTGCCGGTCCTGCCCCCTCCGCCCTTGGGCAGGAGCAGCCTGCGCTGGGCGCTGGGTGTTCCTTTCTTTCCCCTGATTTACAGCCAGCACTCTGAGCATCCCAGTGACGATGTCCAAGCCTCCACGAGCCTTTGCTTGGCTCCACGAGGGCGGTGGCAGCAGGGCTGTAAAAGCTGATGAAACCTCGGCAGCTTCGGCCACGTGCTGTCAGCACTCGTCCATCAGCTCCTCTGTGACACAGCCTGGCATTTCCCATCCTTTGGAAAGAACTTTTCCATCGGTTGCAAATATCACAGGATCCTTTTGGTTTGCTTCTCCCAGCGACAGCCCCCGCGTGGCATCGCCTGTGGTTCGGTTGCTGATTAAGCCAAGCACGCCCGGCCTGGTGGAAAATCCTTTATGGAAGGAGGATCTTGATAAGAGACTTTTATCTGCCCTGTCCTGCCTGTGTGTGGGCAGTTAAAGAGTAAATAATGTGGTCAAACAGGCAGGGGAAAAGATTTCCAATGCCATCAGGGATGGCGCAGGTTGGTACGGTTTGAGAGACTTAAAAACAGTCAGAGTTTCCGAGAGGGCAGGGTACACTCAGGGAACCAGAGCCCCTGTACACAGTGACTCAATAGTATTTGAGTTATTGAGCAGTTAAAATTCTGCTTAAACACTTCCTTTTCACCCTAGCAGGCAGATTGGCAGGCCTGGATGTTGGTGCTGCAGGAAACCCTCAGGTGGGCTGCAAAGCCTAGAAATGAGAACCTGGAAGGGCACAAAAAATTACCCTTTGTGTCAAGCCACGCCAGAATGGGAGGGGGTTTTTGGTAGTAAATAAGGAGCAGAAAGATTTCCAGGAGCTCTGCTTATCCCAGGCACTAAGATCCCCCTCCCTTGGACCCTGATCCCCATGGGAGTGGCTGTGGGAGCACCCACAGCTCTCAGAGGTGACTGCTGGGATGTGCCACGGGTTCCCCCCTCCTGAATTGCACTTAATGAGTTGTTGGCAGCGTGGGTTTTCACCCAGGAGCTGCACAGCAGCTCTGAAATGATGATTGTGTTCATCTGGAAACTGCTCCAGTGCCTTCCAAGGCGTCTGATTTCATAAAGAGCTTTTATGGGAGATTTTGGAGTGAGGAGTGATCATTTTTCCTATTGCTTGCAGAGACCAGCATCTCTTTTCTGTGAGGTGGGGGGGAAGGGGTACACTTAAATTAGAAGGAAGAAAACACCTGTCCAGCACATTTGCTCAGACCCCAAAGATTTCAGTCAAAATTCTTAATGTTCTTTTTCTTTCCAGCTGCATTTTTCAGCAAAGACAAACAGCCTCATAGTATTTCTTCAAAGGAATGTAAATTCCTTGAGGAAGTCTCCGGAGTTCCCAGCACCGCATAGCTGCAAACCACAGACGCCTACGGCTGAAAGTTCTGCTCTGCTTTTAATTTTGGGGCAGGGAAGGAATTTTTTTCAGGGGTTTGGGTTCACTTGTGCTGGGCCCGTCAGCCCAGACTGCTGCTTTCTGTGCAGGGGAGTGTTGACTTTGGCCGGCTGCAGAGTTGCTTTCCCTCCACAAGAGTATTCCCCCACCGAATCTGATGACATGGCGCAATTATTTCATTAGGATTTTCCAAAAAAGGTTCCCTCGGTCTCCCGTAGTGCTAGAAAGACCGTTTCCTTGTGTTCTCTTGTTTCGGCTTCGGCAGCTTTGCCTGAAAAATGCAATTAGGGGCGGCAGCCCGAATGCTCGGGAGTGGGGAGGGAGAAAGAGCAGCCTGCAGGGAGAACTTGGGGGGCTTAACCCGGCTGCCAAAATCCCTGCTATTGGGAAAGCACCGCTGGAGGTGGGGGCAGCCCACCAGGATCTGGCAGCTCTCTCAGTGCCCCCCAAAATCCCTGCTGGCGGCACACTGGGATGGTGCACTGTGGGTCGGAGCAGGATGCGTGGAGCGCAGCTCATCGGGCACGGTTTCACAGAATCCCAGAATCATTTGGGTTGGAAAAGACCGCCGAGATCATCCAGCCCAAGCCGGGCCCCATCCCCACCTTGGCAGCCACACCAGAACACGGCGGGCTCTACCC
>VYXF01004092.1:163600-177819 GCA_013397295.1 Polioptila caerulea
GCGGGGCCCGGCCGGAGCCGCTGCCCTCCGGAGCCCGCCGTGCTGCGCCGGCCGCCCCGCGCATCCCCGGGGAAAGGCGGGGGGAATCCCGGGTCTGGCCGCCGTGGGAATGGGTCGGAACAGCCGCCCGCCGTTCCCCTCCGTTGTAACAGAGCCCTCCGGCCGCTGTCGTGCCCCGGAACGGGTCTGCACCGGGAGGGAAGGGTCCCGCCGGGAAGCGGGGTGGCCGGGGCTTTTCGCAGAGCTCTGCCTGCAAGAGAAGCTTCTCTGCCTCCTGCCCCAGCTCGGGGTTGGGACGGCATCGCAGCGTCTTTGGAAATCCCTGTGGAAAGTGAACTCCCGTTATGCCGGAGTGACCCGGAGCAGTAACTTTATTGTAGCTCCCGGGTGGTTTCAGTTAATTTTGTTTTTCATCAAATGGCTTTTGGATGTTGAGCTGCCGCTACAAGTGCTTTGGAGGCTGCAGATTTAGAGGAAAAATCCTTTTTCTACAGGAGTGCTGCTGTGGAATTGGAAAAGGCCGTAGGAGGGGAAGATGCTCACAGCCCCCGAGCCCCTCCATAGTAAACACACGTGCAGAGGTGGCTTCAAAAACACACACGGGTTGGGTTCCATCCCTTCAGGGCTCCTTCGGTTTCCTCGGGCTGTGCGATTCGGTGTCAGCTCCCGGTGCTGGGTGTCGACAGCAATATGGTAACACAGGCAATGAATCACCACTCAGCGGGAATGAGTTAATCCTTCCCCACACTTGGTGCGTGAATTAGGTTGGATTTAATGCCTTCAAACATGCTGTGCCAGGGCGTGGCTGTGGAGCCAGGAGGTGGCTCCCGGCCGGGTGCCCTGTGATAATTTCCTGCTGGGGTCTGCCCGTGGGTGTACGGGGTGAATTCAGCAAGGAGGGAGCTCTCAGACACCCAGAAAATTTGGTTATAACTTGAGCGTGGGTTAATACAGGGAACAAACTACACTGAGGGGTTGCGTTCCCCTCTCATTTCCCAGAGTGGCTCCTCGGAATTAAGCTCCTGAAGTGAAGCCCTTGTCTTCAAAGAATGCTCCTGGCCACCTCTAGGATGCTTTAGTGTGGGGTCAGGCCTAAAGGATGCACCTGTAGCACATCTTGGTCCAGCAGATCCTCCTGCATGTAAACGTGAACCTCGACAGCTCCATACCAAGGGATAAATAAATCTCTTTTTTTGAGGATGTGCTGCATTGTAGCATAAAATGACAGCAATATGGTAACATGAAGCATTTTGCTTTTTTTTTTTTTTTTTTCCAAAATCAGTGTTCTCCCCCAGCCCCGTTCTCTCCAGCTGCCCTCCAAGACTGTGCCCTTTATCCTTTGGCGAAGGAGTTGAGTTTGACCCTTTACCACCAAAGGAAATAAGGTAAATATTGTGTTGCAGTTGTCTGGATTGGAAGCAGTTAGAGGAGTTAGCCTGTAAAGGAGCAGTTAGGCCTTATCAGTGCCTGTGAGTCAGGTTAATTTATTTGCAGAGCCATTGTTCACTGCAGCTGTACATTCCTGGACCTGGACATTTGTACAGGCTGAAGGAGTGTTCAGCCTCTTTTAATCCCACCCATATGGTTGTGTTGTTGGTTATTTTTCCAGGAAGACTTTCCTTATATTTTCCTCTCCTGCTTTTCCTTGCTTGCTCCAAAATGGTGCCCTTCCAACTGATTAACCAGGAGGTAATTGTGAGGGAAGAGCTTCAAAGATCTTTCCAGGACTGTTTCATTAAGGGAAAGGAATTTTGCTTTTGCAACCTCATGGTTTTATAATAAGCACTTTCTATCTTAACAGCTGTGCCTGGTTGTGTGAACTAAAAGAAATGGTAACATTCAGAGGAGTGCATAATTTTTTTTTTTAATGCACTGCATCACTTCAGAGCCTGTGAATTATTCCTTTGAACACCATGATTTGCTGTAATGAGAAAAGAAGGCTCCCGGTTGATGAGTGTGCAATTAGAGGGAGGCTGATAAAATCAAATGGAAGCCTAATGCAGGGGAGGGCAGGGAGAATTATGTCCTGGTGTGGGGAAGGAGCCTGTGCTGTGGCTGGGATTGGAGGCAGTGAACTCCTCAGTCAGGGCAAAAGCCAGCACAGAGCTGTCGCAGCACGAAGGAGATGAAAACTTTCTTTTGCAACCCAGGCACAGAGGATTTGTGAGTGCAAACTGTTGTGTTTTCCTGCCAGCTGAATCTTCAGGAGTCTGTCTTTGGAGAGTGCCCCGTGCCAGGGGTGATAGCAGAGCACTCCCGTGTGATTCCTGGCAGAGGGAAGCGGAGGAGATAACGCGCGCTTCCCTGGGCTCGGGGGAGTTGGGCTCTTTGTGTGCCCAACGGGGATCAGGGCCTCTGGGTTTAGGAGTTTGCAGGAGGTTTGGAGGTTCTCAGAGCTCAGGGCTGAGAAGAAGTTTTGGTGGTGCTGGCAGCTGGGCTAAGCAGTGATAATCCTGGGAATGCTGCTGGCATGGGGCTCTTTTCTCATCCTGTGAATGTGTGAGACACCAGCAGTTGGTTCTGCGTGGGGTGGGATGAGGAGACACCCCAGGACCCGACAGCTCCTCTTCCCAAAAACCCATCAGCTGAGCTCTCAAATCCCCTACAGCAGCCCATCCTCAGCCCTGCTTCATCCTCCTCAGATGTCCCACGTTTTGCAGGACATCAGTCATGCAAATGTGAAACCTTGTCCTTTTATTGACTTGAGTTATTTACTAAAAGTAAGGAATCATTGGCCTGAGATTACACTCAGTTATTTCTCTGGATGAGGCCAACAATGTTTTAAGATTGTGTTTCTGTGGCTGGAGCTTGTCTCCACAGAAATTCTGTCCTGGCTGCAAGGTACAGTTGCACTGCTGTAGTTAAACCTCTGTAGTTATATTAGAATTACTTCTTCTATTGCATATAAGTAAAAAACCTTATTAAAAAAAAGCCTTATAAAATAATAACTTAGCCCTATTATTTCAGCTAAATACAGTTAAAAGCCAGCCTAATAAATTCCCATAAGAAAAAATTAAAGGAATAAGAATCAATTAGCACAGCAATCTGTTCTAGTAAGAATATAATATAAACAATAAATCTACGCCAAGAAAATCAATAAACAAAAATATATAAACTACCTAAAGAAAGAAAAAGCTTAATAAACATATACAATGATCCTTACCAACCAATAAACCAAGTTTCACTAAATTACTAACCAGCTAAATTCAACACAGTGCCTTCTAATATTTCCTATAAAAGATAGACTTTTCTGCATGAAGAAATATCTGTTTACATCACAACATCCTTCCTCTGCTGTAACATCTCTTATTTCAGAGAATAAGGGGCTCTGTGTGTTGCAGGTATTATCTAGAGAAAGAAAAAGTTTAATAAACATATGCAATAGCCCTTACCAACCAATGAACCAAATTTCACTAGATTACTAACCAACTAAATTCAATCAACAAAATATTTCTAGTATTCTAATCTTCTAATATTCTGATTCTATTCTAATCTGATCTATTCTAATCTTCTAACACTTCCTGTAAACAAAAAAATTGGCTTTTCTGCATGAAGATGTGTCTGTTTACACCACAACACCCTTCCTGCCCTGTAATGCCTCTTATTCCAGGATAAGCACGGGCTCTGTGTGTTGCAGGTACTATCCAAAGAAATAAGGGGTTTAATTAACAAATACAACAGCCCTTACCAACCAATGAGCCAAGTTTCAGTAAATTGCTAACCAACTCAATTCCCTATGTCCTATGAACAAAATCCTTCTAATATTCTGATTCTAACCTATTCTATTCTAATAATCTATTCCATTCTAATCCTCCAACACTTCCTATAAACAGAAAATTGGCTTTTCTACGTGAGGGCGTCTCCGTTGGCCCCGCGGCCCCTCTCGCCCTGGAGTGAGCAGGGGCTCTGTGTGTTGCAGGTACTATCCAAAGAAATAAGAGGTTTAATTAACAAATACAACAGCCCTTACCAACCAATGAGCCAGGTTTCAGTTAATTGCTAACCAACTCAATTCACTATGTCCTATGAACAAAATCCTTCTAATATTCTGATTCTAATCTATTCCATTCTAATCCTCCAACACTTCCTATAAACAGAAAATTCTCTTTTCTCCGTGAGGGCATCTCCGTTCACCCCGCGGCGCCCTCCCTGCCCCGCGGCCCCTCTCGCCCTGGAGTGAGCAGGGGCTCTGTGTGTTGCAGGTACACCTCCTCGGTGCGCTACGACTCGGAGAAGCACTTCATCGACGACGTGTACCTGCCCGTGGGGCTGAGCGTGGCCTCGTGCAGCCAGACCGTGGTGTGCGTGCCCGGCTGCTCGTGGCGCAGCTACAAGGCCGAGGTGCGCTTCGAGCCGCGCCGCCGGCCCCGGCGCTTCACCAGCACCACCATCATCTACCCCAAGCACGCCAAGACTGTCTACACCACCACGCTGGACTACAACTGCCGCAAGGCCACGCGCAGGTTCCTCTCCAGCGTGGAGCTGGAGGCCTCGGAGTGTCCCGGAGCTGACGGCTGCTGACCCGCGGCCTGGCCCGGCCTGGCCCGGCCCTGCTCGGCCCCTCACGGATCACGGACTGTGCCAGCTCCACTCGCTCCAGGCAGGTCCAGGCCCTCTCTCTCAGCTCTCAGCTCCTGTTTCCCGGCCTTGCCACGGCCCCGGTGTGGGTTTTTCTGTGGGAACGTAACGTGGCGAGGGGTTTGGCTCTTTGCCTCCAAAAGCCGTGAGTTCCCTCCCCTTCTTCCCCCCTCCCCCCGCTGTAATCAGGTGAAAATAACTTTCCCAGGGGAAAAGGTGACAGGTAAGGAGGGGTGTGGGGTAGTGCCTGGCAGTTTGGGGTCTGTTTGATGTGCGGAATGTGAGGGCAGTTTGCTCTCTTGTGGGGAATCCACCCGGCTGTTGGGGTACGCACAGAGCTGCCAACCATTTCAGTTTAGTGTTTTCTCCAGAAGAACCATCCCCTGGAAATTGCTGGGAAAGGCTAACGGAGAAAAACCCAGAACTGTGCATTTAACACGTACAGAAATGTTAACATATGGCATTCATGTCTTGTGTGACGGTGTAAATTGGGAGGAACAGGGGTTCTGAGCAGAGCAGGAGACAAACTGCTGCTGCAGCTCCAGGCAGCAGAGACGGGATTGTGTGAGAGACAGGATTCCAATTCTTTGTGTGATGGGGAACCTGTGTTCTGTGTGACACACGAGTGTTTCTGTGCCTGCAGCAGGGCTTGCAACAGAGAGTACCAGGCCAGAAATGATCGCTGTGTTGTTGGACGTTGGTGATGTGGAGGTGGAAAACCACAAGTGCCTTGTTTTCACCCACACTGGCTGTTGTGCACTAAAGCAGCTGTAACCAAAGCAAAGTTCAGATAAAGTGCTGGACAGAGGGACCCAGAATGGCAAAGGAGGTGCTGGATTGGGGGTGAGACGCCCTTGTGGTGGCCTTGGGAGGAGGTAAACAGAAGAAAGCCACAGGCAGGTTTGTAGTGCCCAGCAAAACCCACAGCTGTAGCTCTGCTTCCCCGCTGAGCTTGTCATGGCCTGGATCCGTGTCCTTGGGATGGGGGATGTCACTGGGATGGGGCAGCCTCTGCCTGTCTGCAGGCTGCTGAAAAACCTCTCCTGAGTGCCTGGTGAGTTTGGGGACCAAAGGGAATAGCTTCAGATACTATGAAAGTCTGTCTGGATGTTACGTGCATTTGTTTGTCGTGTGCCTTGATGAAAATAAGACAGAGAGGTTTCCTTCTTTTCTCAGATTTATATTTTTTTTTCCTGTGTTGACAGAGCGTAGTGTGGAGAGCATCTGCTTTGGGGAGTGTGGGTTGTGCTGGTTTTTTTTGTGGTGTAATCTCTCAGAAACACCTGACAGACCTGTCTTAGCTGGACACAGCTTTTCCATGTATTCCAAAACTCCTCCAAGGTGTGGGTGTGCAACACCAGTCCTGGAGCAGCTTTTAAAGAGGACTTGGCAATGCACAGCCCCAGGGGTGAGTTTTGTCAGTGGCAGCCTCGGGAGCCTGTTCTTGAGCTGTGCTTTAATGTTTGTGCAAGTGTGATGGATGGTGTGGAAGTGTATCCCAGGGAACTGGAGGGAGTTGGGAGACAAAGAGTGCAGCAGGAAGGAAACCTTGAGATTGTATGGTCTGGGGATTTTTTATTGTTGTTGTTAGGGTTTTTTACTTATTTATTAGCTCAGAAAAGAACATCCTTCACCTTTGGTACCTGCCTCAGAAAGGCAGCTCCTAAAACAATCCCAGGATGAGAGAGGACACGGCCGGGCAGGCAGCGCTCCGGAGTTGGGAGCAGCGCCGGCATCACCCTTAAACATTTTGGTCTCAGGCTGCAAGACTGGGGAGATGTGTCTTAACCAGATGATGCAATTCTGCCCCAACTGCTGCCCCAGGATGTCCCTGTGGTGTAACAGAAGGCCCAGCTCACCCCACAGCCTGTGGGGTTTCACACTCTCCTCTGCAGGCCGGGGTTGCTCCATCCCTCGCTCCCCACACCTCGAGCCTGAAGCAGCTGGTGCTGCTCGCTGTTGGACACAGGATTTTGGGAGAACGTGGACCCTGGATTGCTCCCACAAATGCTCTCCCAACGAATCCACTGGGAACAGATCTAAGAGGAGGTTGTTTTAAGTTGTAGCCATTAGTTGTTCCTAGTTAGAAGCAAAATAACCCACAAAATAACCCCGCACGCTCCGGTTTTTTGCTTACTCACCTGATTTTTATAAAGCAAGCAAACTTAATATGTACCTCTTAAGAATATTTTAATTGGTAGAGATACCTTTTAAATTATTTATGTCCCAACATTTGCAAAGCTCTGATTAGCTCAGTGCAAGTGTTCTGGTGTCTGTGATGTTTCCCACCCCCTCCTTCTGATTTTCAATTTGTCTTTTACTTTATTGGTAATAAATGATCCAAAAACCATCCTGCAGGGAAGTCTCTTTATTTCTCATTCAAAGCTTTTCAGTGTTTATTGTGGTTGTTACTTAGAAATAAATACATAATATTTCCTGCCAATCCCAGCTCCCCTCCTTTCTCTTCTATTTGCTGTTTACATATTCTAGGAGGGTGTTTCCTATATAAAACTGTCTATATTAAAAACCAAACCAACACCAAATGTTGTGGATTTGTCAATTTAGTAAGACATTGAAAAAGTGCTTTAAAGACAGCTGAAAATCCTCTCCTTAATGTGTTTGAGTCGTTCATCTGGTACAGTTTTATTTTTAAAGAGAGTTTCTGGTATGAATTTCAGCATATCCTACGAGTGAAGAACTAATCCCTTTCAAACATAACATGTATTTAACCAGGCAGGAATTTATTTTTTAAATGTAGGTGCTCAAATGCTGCATTTGTAAGCACAGCATAAACATAAGACTAGAGTGTGTTATGCATTAAAATTTATAAAACCAAGAGAGATGATTATAAGCTATTGTGTTGAAAGAAATGCTGTGGTGTTTTTCTGGATGCTTAATCTGTTCTTTTAACCTTTCCACATTTTGCAGGCGTGCTGATTTTGTTAGTGACTCTGGCAGAGCAGGGATGGATGTAATTGAACATCAGCTAATTAATTCCTAATGGGATTTTTTTTTTTTTTTTGCTTACTTTTTATTGTTCATCTGGTTATGTGCTTGTGGAAGCTCTAGAGTTGCTTGTAATGACATTATTGGGGTCTGGGGAGCTGTGGAGCTGCTTCCAGCAAAAGGCTCTGAGAGCTTTTGGGTATCCTGGAGTTTTGAAGTATTAAACAGGAGAAAAGCCACATATAAACATCAATTCTGTATGAATTCTATTTAAAAAGCCTTTAAGAAAAAAACTTAGAAAGTCAGCACGGTGTCTTTTCAGGGGAGTTCAGGGAGACTTTCAGATGTCACCCAACTTTCAAGTGCTTCCTGTAGTGAGGGCTTTAGTTTCTCCTAAAGTATTATCATGATACTCTGTATGAAAAACATCCATTTACTATAAAAATTTGAAGTAGGGGAGTACAAGGCTGTTCCATGTGATTTTTAAATTCATTTTGGCCCAATGAGCTTCTAATTAGCACCCACCATTCCAAGGAACTCCTGTTCTGGATGTGCTGTTTGCCTTTCACGTGTGCTTCTCCAGAGTTGTCACATCTGAGGGTCTGAGAGAATGAATTTTTGTAACAAAACACTCAACCTAACAATTGTATTTTTGTAACCAAATAAAACACTCAACCTAACAATTGAATCCAAAGCCAGGAGGTAAGGGTTGGGTTCTCACCCTGGCTTTGCAGCTCGCTCAGTTTCAAGGAAGGTAAGTTCCTGTCCCTGGAAATCATTCCAGCCTCTAAACAAGGTGTCTGCTCCTTCATCTGCTCACAGATCTGCAGTGTTCAACGTGAATACCTGGAAAGCTGAGGGGTATTATTTGGAAATAAACCAACAGCAATAACTAGTGAACCCCCAGGATGAATACACAGCGTGGAGAGGAGCACTTCTAATTGTTGAGGCATGTTTTAACAGCTTGGTTTGTTTTCCAAAATACAAATGTCCTTTCCTCCACACAGATACAGCCAGTGAGTAACCACTGCTAGGATACAGAAATTGGGATTTTGGGTGGCACCCCTGGTGCAGCTCGGAGGCTCCTTCAGCGTTCAGTTCCTAAAAATGACTGCAGGAATCTCCTTTACCTGCTGCTGCCGTGGAGGGGTGGGGAATTCCTGGCAGCTGGGAAGTGTTCCTGGATGTACAATTCATACCTTTTCCTCCTGTTCACCCTGTAAACACGCAGCCTTTCCTCCTCTGCCTCAGGATCCTCCAGGATCCCATCCCAGCGGAGGCTTTCGCTCAGCTGAGCACAGAGACCTTCCCCCAAAATGCTGCAAGCTGCTGCTACAGCCTCGTTTGGTTTTTCATCTTCCTGATTCCCCTCTGCAGAGTTTTGGGCTGAGTCAGGGTTCCTCCCAGGAGTTGGGATTTGAAGCACTGGAGGGGAGTGGGCCCTCTGCTTTCTGCTTTTGTGGTGCTGTTTTTCTGTTGGAATGATGAATGCTGTTAGGAAAAAAAAGAAAAAAAAAAAAGGTAAGTGTTGCCTCTGAGTCTTTCCTGCTTGTTTCATAAAATAAAAATAAAACGAGGCAACTACCTGCTGTGCCTTAAAACTCTAAATCTACAGGAAAAATAGTAACAGTCCAAAAATCTTATTTTTAAGTAGGAAATGTATATTTTTCTGATTGGCTGACATAGGGATTGTCACACCTGTAAAATGTATTTANGCCTCTGAGTCTTTCCTGCTTGTGTCATAAAATAAAAATAAAATGAGGCAACTACCTGCTGTGCCTTAAAACTCTAAATCTACAGGAAAAATAGTAACAGTCCAAAAATCTTATTTTTAAGTAGGAAATGTATATTTTTCTGATTGGCTGACATAGGGATTGTCACACCTGTAAAATGTATTTATTGAAGCTGTTAATGCATTAATAGCACTTCTGCACTGGCATCAAGTTCACTGGGTTTGCCTGACTCGATTTAAGCAGGAAGTGGATTCTGAGTTATTGGGGATTTTTTTTTAAGCTGTCATGCATTAATACAGTGAGCCTTGTGATTTTATTTTTTTTAATAGTACGATTTCTGGAAACTTTCGGGTACTTTTTGTACTTAGATAATGGAAATGAATGAAATTATTCCTTTATTTTTTTTGAAATTACCCTTCCTTTTCTGCAGTTTTACCAACCACTCACCCCCACTGATAGAGCAGTGCTGCAACCCACACCATTGGAAGGGTGAATATTTAAATATCCACGAAATCAGCATCCCAAATCCCGGGCAGTTTATGGAATTCTCTATTCCCTGGCAGAAGCCTTCTGCCTCCTACTGCCTATTCCGT
The DNA here is from genome assembly GCA_013397295.1 of Polioptila caerulea. NCBI lineage: Eukaryota > Metazoa > Chordata > Aves > Passeriformes > Certhiidae > Polioptila > Polioptila caerulea. The sequence continues at coordinate 173,451 of VYXF01004092.1, forward strand.
GTAGTTACACGCGCTCCATCTCGGATAAATTCAACTATAGAGGAAAATCTGTGTATAAACAAGGCTCAGGGGAAGGTTTTTAAGCACCGTCGGTGGTGTCTTGGGAAAAGCTGGTTTTTTCTCACCTGCCCTGGTGCTGGCAGTGGTGGCACTCCTGTGTGGTGGCTTCTTCCTCCGTGGTGGCTTCGTGCCAGGTGCTGGTGCTGGTGCTGGAGGGGGTCCCGGGTCCCGCCGCCTCTGCTGCCCCAAGGGAATGGCCCTGGAATGTCCTGACAGGGGGCAGGGGAAGGAAATTCAGCAGCTTCCCTCCTGTCTGCGACCCCTGCGCATCCTCCTTCCCTGCGAGCCTTCCCCCTGCATCTCCCCTCAGCCCTTTCCCTCCTCCTCACCTCCCTTGGCCTCTCGCCCCTCCAGCGCTTTCCGCTCCATCCCAGCGCCTTCCCTCGCCCTCCCCTGCCCGCAGCTCGGGCCGGGTCTCCAGGGCAGCGCAGGGACAAGCCTGGACTCGCCTCTGTCCCGGCGTGGGAGGGAGCAGCTCCCCGTGTGTCCTGCGTGTGCAGGTGCGGGGCTGTGCTTGTCCCTTGTCCCTTTTCCCTTTTCCTTAGTCCCTTGTCCCATGCCCCTTGTCCCCATCCCTTGCCCCTTAGTCCCTTGTCCCCTGTCCCTTTATCCCTTGTCCCCATCCCTTGCCCCTGTCCCTTCTCCCTTGCCCCTTGTCCCTTATCCCTTGTCCCCTGGCCCTTGGCCCTTTTCCCCATCCCCTGTCCCCTTGTTCCTTGTCCCCTGGTCCTTGTCCCCTATCCCCTGTCCCTTTATCCCTTTATCCCCTGTCCCCTGTCCCTGGCAGTGCAGCCCCGAGGTGCTGCAGGATTTGCAGGGGAAGCACCAAACCCCAAATCATCGCAGGGAGAGCAGCTCCCACCCTTCACAACCCCTCAGCCCTGTAAATCAAGGTGCTGAAGGAAACTTGTCTCTGCCTTCCTTCCCCTTCCCTTTTTTCCTTCCTCTTGCCCAGTTTGCATTTTCCTTTCCCTCCCTCCCCACCTTTTCTCCCACCAGAGTAACCAAAGCACAGTTCCTGAGGCAGCACCATCTCTCAGAGGTTTTTGGGGCTGGGGCAGCCCTGCCCTTGCTGCGGGGTGTTGGTGGGAAGAGCTGTAAGAGCCTCGCAGCGAGGGAGATCAGCACGGCTCCTCCGGAGGTGGAAATCATTCCTCACAATTCCAGGAACAGCTGCTGAAGCAATGCTCCTCTTACTCGTCCTCTCCCTGGGCCTAACATCTGGTTTCATCCCTTCTGGGTGCCTTCTCCTCCTCCCTGCCTTCCCCTTCTGTCCTGGTCTGTTCAGGTGTGGCGCTGGGACAGGCGGTGCCATCAGGCTCCTGCTCCCACCGCTGGTGTCCTGCCCAGGCAGCAGCAGCAGGGGCTGGCAGTGACGGTGATTGCTGATGCTGGACAGCAGCCAGAAGGTCCCCAAAGCCTGCCTGTGGATAAAAGGGACAGTGACACGGGACAGAATGCAAGGAAAACGGCAGCAGCAGTGATGGGGTGTAAATAATTCATCCAGACTGGGAAGGGAGCGTGGTATTTTTGGAGGGCAGCTGAGGGAAAGGGATTACTTGTTGCTAATGACAAGTGGTGGTTGTTGTTAATTTTATGATGATAAAACCTGACTCGACAGCCAAAATTTGAGCCCAGTGGGAGCTGCTGGCCTGAGCTACCTGTGAAGAAAATTATCTTCTGACAGCTTTTCCCTGGAATGCCAGGACAGGTAGGACCAGGCCTCCTGGCTGACCTGCCCCTTCTGCTGCTGCTGGGGGCTGGGGTGCCCCTGGCAGCAGATTAGGTTATCCTGCAAGGGCATCATCCCCAGGTGCACTTTTTGGCTTTGAATACAGCTACACGGAGAATTTTCTCCAAATTTCCCAGTTTATTCCCAAATGTGCATCGTTTTCCTGTGCCACAGAGGCACAGAGGCTGTGTATGGATCTACACACGGGCTACTGAGGAAGCTTTGTGAAATGATATTGTGGGTGCTGCAGGCTCAAGGTGAACAATGAGAATTAGACCTGAGCCTTGCCCATGCAAGCAAAATGTGGACCAGAACTGGGAATTTTTCTTGAAAACAGGTTTAAAAAAAAGCAGATTTTGCTATGAGGCATCAACATTCTTCCAGCGTTTGCTTTGTCTTGTGCATCCTTGAGCAGGTGTGCTCTGTAAACAAGACCTTTTTTGGTTCAGATTAGGGGTGGAATCATTGACCTTTTCATTAAGGAGAGGTAATTAGAGGGACGAACACAAATTGAATCAGAGGATTGCAATCAGAGCAACAGCTTGGAGAAAAGCCCTGGACTTCTTGCTGGGAATTGTGAAGCAGCTGAGCTGAGCTGGGGCCATCAGGAAGGTGGGGAAGCAGTGCCAGGCAGCTCCCTGCCAGCTGCCAGCCTGTTTTCCTGGGAAATGGTCATTCAGGGATGAGGATCCAGCCAGTTTGACATCCTGGTGTTCTCCAGCCCAGTGCCCAAGCTGGGAATCACTTCCTGGAGCACTCTGGGGTTGTTCCAGCTTGGATCATTCTGCTGTGCAATAAAGCTGCTCTGGAGCACCCGTGGTTCCTCTGCAGGACACCACAGCCACGAGTTTAACCTCTCCAAAATCTGCTCTGTGTTTTCCACTCCAGGTGATACAGGAGAGGTTCCCTGTGAGGAGAAGGGACCAGCTCAGGGCACCCACTGTCAGCAGCACAGCTAAGCCTGCAGGAGGAGGTTGTTATCCCTTATTGTCCTTGTCACGGGGATATTTAAAATCTCTGGCAGCTGCGATCTGGTGAATAATTCAGCAAAACCCATCATCGATAAAAGAGAGACTTTGAAGGGTTCTTTGGGTGGAACTGGAAGTGCCTGGCTTCTGGGAAACGAGTCTATTAAAAATTGACTCCGTGCTATCAAAGATAAAACCTGTATTTAGCCTTTAAAAATTTTTAATGTAACGTCGTATTTATTCTCTGTGGCACCCGGCTGCCAAGGCCCAGCCTCACCAACTCCAAAGCATCTGTGGGGACCCTGACAAGCAAATCCAACAGCAGGATGGATGCAGGCTCTGGGATGTGTGTCATTTCCCTGCCAGCACAGCTGGTTAAATAAGGTAATTTATCTTTTCCCTGAAGTTGGCTGAACCGTGTGTTTAATTTATTTATATTATTGACTGTGTGGAGGAACTACCCCGGTGTGAAATGTCATCATGAAGTGTTTTCCTCCACAGAACTGCAGGCTCTGTGTTCATGCAAAATGCTTCCTCTGATGTATTTTTCAACAGTTGCCTGAACCAAAAAGAAAATCATGTGCTTAGACTTCAACTTGATTCAGGTGAAAGGTGGGTGAGGGTCCCTCAGCTCATCCTGAGGGCTGCTGGATGTGTGGAGGTGAAAGGTTTTGCAGAGGCTCCAGATTCCTCAAGAGCCAGCTCTGATTGGGCAGTAGAAACACAATTTATTTTCTCTTCCTTTCTCTTTTCCCTCTGTCATTTCCCCCCATCCCTTCCTGTCACATGGCAAATTTACTCACAGCATCAACTGGACATTTAGGCAGTAATGAGCCCAAATTCCTGTGTTCTAGTGCACAGGAATAATCGTGTTCCTGGGATTTGCTGTTGACTCACCACTGGACCCCAGGCTGTTCCTTCACAAACCCAAATTTCGCTGCTATTACCAGCAAATGTCTGTTATTGGGATTGCTCAGGAGGTTTGGGTCCTTCTGTTTTAAAAGGTCTGAGCTCCCCGTGGTTTTCCCAGGCCTGTTCTTGGTGTGAACATTTTTTTTTAACTCCTGCAATGTTCATTTTTTGTTTGGGTTGGGTTTTTATTTGTTTGTTTCTCGTGTGGATTTTGGGTTGGTTTGGTTTTTGGGGTTATTTTTGCTTTGGGGTTTTTGTTTTTTTTTCTGGTTGATGGAGAGTTTGTTTTGTTTGTGTGGATTTGTGGTTTGTTTGCTTGGGTTGTTTTGTTTGTTTTGTTTCTGTTTTAGGCGGGGCTTTTTGTTATTGTTTTGGGAAACTTTTTATTTGGTCTTTTTGGGGTTTGTTTTGGTACNTCCAGCCTCTCCCGGCACACATCTGGCAATACCCACATCCGCTCTAGATTACCCCTGTCCACATCTGGCTGTACCCACATCCCTCCAGCCTCTCCCGGCACACATCTGGCAATACCCACATCCGCTCTAGATTACCCCTGTCCACATCTGGCTGTACCCACATCCACTCCAGCCTCTCCCAGTGAACATCTGGCTGTGCCCACAGCCCTGTTCTGCTCCTGGTGAACATCTGGCAGTGCCTGGAGACTCTCACGGGTCCTGGGGCACATCTGGCTGTGCCC
>VYXF01004092.1:184658-195119 GCA_013397295.1 Polioptila caerulea
TTTTTTTTTTTTTTTTTTTTTAAGAGTTTACCATAAAATCTAAACTTCCAGCCTTGCCTTCAAGGTACCTGAAGGTATTTATTGGCTTATATTTTATGAGGACGCTGGTATGTTTTTATCACTGTCTGTGGGTGAGAGCCTGGCTGCTCCCACCCTGTGTGGTGCTGGCAGATCACCTCTGCTTGCTTTGCTGCAGGAGTGGCTGCTGTTTGCTTCTTCCAGGTGTGAGCCCTGCCACCCCACCCCTCCCCAGGCTGGGGCCATGGCTGACATGATTTTTGGCAGCGGGACGGGCCCCTGGGTTTGCCCCAACGACCGGCAGCTGGCCCTGCGAGCCAAGTGAGTCCTCCCCACCCTCCTCCTCCTCCTCCTCCCCTTCCACCCTCAGCCCTGCCCTGACAGCTTTCCTGGTGTCTCTGGGGTGCTCTTGGCCTCACCCTGCACCCCTGGGAGTCCATCCCACAGCCCTGCCCTGGGGGAAAGGAAGGCTTGGAGGCAGCCTCAGCTCTCTGCAGCACCCTAAATCTCATTGATAGCATCCCCCAGCTGCCAGCACCCTTTTGTTTTAGGAACTTGGCATTAGTTCTCGTTTTCCCCTGGAGCTAAAATTACTGCATAACCCAAAGACTGAAAGGATGGGGATGAGTCAGGCACTAGAAGTGCATTTTTTTGGGATGCTTTCATTCCCTGGCAGCTGGGACCATGCCACCTCTGCTCTTGCCTGAACCCCCTGGGCTGCAGAGTGTTGGAAAACAGGGGAACACCCCATTTTTTGAGGGGGACCACCTGACTGGGAGCAGTGCACTCCACTGCCATTTCCCCAGCCTGCAGAAAGCCTCAGCAGGACAGAGAGTGAATTCTCCTTGCAGCCATAAGTTTATCCAGTGACCTCCAAACCCCTCCTGAATGGTAATTAATTAATTGAGCTGTGACTGCTCCTGCCAAGTGAGCCAAGGAGAACCATCAGCTGCTGCATGTGAGGCACAGAGGGTTTGCTGAAGTCCTCGTGTGAACCTGGGCTAGACCAAGGGAGGATGTTGCCAAATTTGTCTTTCTAGGCATGCCCAGCGATTTGTGTGTTTGAACTGAGGGCGTTAGGGATGTGGGAGCTTGGTGGGAGGAGGGTGCAGGTGATCCCTGTGTTTTTGGGGGTTTGCTCTTGGCATTTGTGGTGCCTGGCATCAGCACCCACCTCCGTGAGGGTGTCCCCAGCAGGGCCAGCCCCAGCAGTGCTGCTTCTCTTTGTGGACAAACAGAATGGGGGCTTGTGGTGGTAAAACACAAACAGGAGCAGAAAGGGAGGTGAGAGGCCAGGGAGAGACAGCCCAGCACTCGGTGCTGCTGGGGGGGTGATGTGGAAATGTGGTCAGTGAGAGGAGACTCCTGCTTTGGGCTTCAGTCACGGAACAGATTCCCTGGTGGGAGGCTGACATGGGTCTGTGTGCCTGGGCAGCTTTGGCCGTGGGGCAGGGCAGGGGTTTTGTGCTTTCCTTCCCCAGCTGAGCCCTGCCCTCCACCCCCTCCCACAGGCTCCAGACGGGCTGGTCGGTGCACACATTCCAGACTGAGAAGCAGAGGAAGATGCAGGCTCTGAGCCCCAAGGAGCTTGAGGTCATCCTGGGAGTCATCCGCAAGGCAGAGACGTTGGAGCTGGTGGAGCAGCAGCGCATCGGGTATGGCCCTGTCCCCTTCCCTCCCAAGGAAAGGTCAGCACAGGCAGGAGTGGCTCTCCCAGCTGCCTGAGCTCAGCCCCCATCACTCAGAGCATCCCTTAGGTCAGTTATTTTCCCCTCCCGTGCTGCTTGTTTGGAGGTGGTGGCCATTGGGGGAGGATGTCACGTTTTCCTTCTCTCTGAAGTGTTTTTGTGCTTTCTTTGAGCCTTGGACATTGCTGAGGCTGCAGCCCTGACACAGTCCCTGGAGGATGCAGGTGGTGCTGAGGCTGGGGAGCTGTTGGGCTGTGCCCAGGGCTGCTGCACGGACGGCTCAGGATCACTGCTGGCAGGGCACTCAGGTTTTCCCTTGGCCACACCAGGCCCCTGGGATTTTGCCTGGAGCAGAGAATGAGTTTATGTTCTAGTTGGCTGAGCCCTCTGGATGGGGTTTGCTAGCTTGAGTTATTTAATTTACAGGCATCCTTTTGCTGCTGCAGGTTCCCTTTTTTTGCTCTCAATCCTGCTGAAGGCCTGGCCTGAGCTGTGTCTGTGATCATCCTACACTGACTGCCTTTAGGGCTGGGGAGCTGGGCAGCCCTGCAGCATTTTCCAGCAGTGGTTGTGTGCACGAGACAGGAAACCCCAGGGACTCCCAGCCCCTGTCCAGCAGGCCCAGCCTCCTGCTTCTCTCCTTCCCTGTGCAGAGCTCGTTAGCGAGGGCTAACGAGAAGTGACAGCGATGTTTTTGTGATAAATGGGAGACCCCAGCAGCAGCCAGTGACCCTGAGGGCCTGACTGTTCTGTGTGGCTGCTGGAGGAGCTGCAGCAAGTGCTGCTTCCCTTGAAGCTCCCGTGGTGAAGCATTCTCTGAAATGCCTTTTGTTAACTCCCAGGAGTTCTTTTGTGCCGGAGTCCAAGTCTTGGAACATAAAGCCACTAATGATGGCTCTCTCTGGCTGTGCAGCCTGACCTCCCCAGCACGGGCAGCACCTCTCTCAAACAGCCCTTGCCTTGCTCTAGGAACGGGCCCTGCTGGATGGGACATTAGCACTAATGAGAGTGGGATTCAGGGACAGCGGGATCGCTCCCTCCTGGTGCTGCTGCTGACAAATGGCCTGGCTGCTGCTGTCCCCCTCTGCAGATGGAGGCCTGAAGGTTGCCAGGCAGTGATCTCATGGCAGAGCAACCTTGCTCTGCATGCTCTCCACACCCTGCATCCTAATTGCTTCTCCCGCCTTCCTCCCCTCTCCCAGCCCTGCTGTTGCAGACTTTGTGCATGCACGTGTGCTCCTTGCCTTCCAAATGGGCTGTGGAATGAAGCAGGGAGCAGTCACTGGCAATCCTGTGCCATAGCCAGGCTCTTTTTGGTCAGATGGCTTCAGCCTGGCTCGTTTTGGCCTTTGGCCTTCAGCCTGTCCTTCCTGCTTCTAACGGGATGTGGGCAAGTCAGTGCCTGCACTGCTGCTTTCAGGGAGATGGGGAGATGGAGAAGCCTTGGCAGGTTTAGCTCCTTTGCCCTTTCCCTGTGCTGTTGGACTTGCCCTGGTCTGAGCACTTGGAGCTCTTGCTGCAGTGCTGTGACCTCTGCTCTGCCTCTTGCCCGCAGGCGCCTGGTGGAGAGGCTGGAGAACATGAGGAAGAACGCCATGGGGAACGGCCTCTCGCAGTGCCTGCTCTGTGGGGAGACACTGCGGCTGCTGGGCAGCTCCTCTGTCTTCTGCCAGGACTGCAAGAAGGTGGGTTTGGTCACACGTGCCTGTTCCTGGCAGCTGAAATCTCTAGGAAATGCCACCGGGCCCCTTGGAAGCCAGAGAGCTCTGTAGGATTAATTTATTCCCACTGGTGCTGTCAGACCATCGAGTTTCCTGCTGCAGCCTGGGGATAATAAGAGATTCCTCAGGATCCTGAAGTGCCTGAGCTGCACTCAGTGCTGGGATGGGCTGTGCCAGCCCCCTCTGCATCTCCCAGCCGGGGTTTGCAGTGTGGGACAAGGGGCAGGGATGTGCAGCCATCAGAGACAGCAGAGTCTGTGAGCTTTGCTGGCACCCACTGCAAGGTCTGCCCTGAGACCTTTCTAGAGGACTCAAGTCCATCCTCAAGCTCCAAACCAGTGTAATTTTCCCAGCCCTGAGCCTCAGGGACTGCCTGTGTTGTGTGTGTGGCTGACAGGGAGGGCCCTGCTCTGCCAGCACCCCAGGGATGATTCCTGCTGCTCTTGGCTCCACAGCCGAGGGGTTAATCTGTATTGCTGTGGAGATGATGATTTCCAAGGCAACCACCTCATCTTGCCTCTGCTGGGAGGCTGGTTTTCCTGCACTTGAAGCCCATCTTCCCCTGGGGCCTCACCTCTGGGAGTTCCTTCATCTCTGCACGTCACCTGTGGTGAGGTGAGGGCACCTGCTGGGTGCTGGAGTGTTTCTGACTGGGTAAAACCTGCTGCTTTAACCTTGGACTGGTGGTTGGACAGGGGGGACAACCTTCTGTGGCACTGCTGGCTTTTGTGGGATGCAGTTCTCGTGCAGAGCAGGCTGCTGTGAGCTCTGCTGCAGAGCGAGTTCCTCCTCTGGAGTGATGCAGGGATTATGCAGAAAATTCCTTCTGAGGCAGTGCCTGGGAAAGGAGACACAAATCTTGGAGCCCCTGGGTCCCAAACCATGGGGAAAGCAGCTTTTAGATGTGGAAGGAAGCAGCAGTGAGGAGGGAAAGGCCTGGTTTGGATGGGAGCAGCTCTGAGAGCAGCGTGGTCTCTGTGCACCGTGGAGAGTAAAGGGTTGGGTGACAGGCAGGAGATTCTTGGCTGTTTCCTGTGTTTCAGGCATGTGGAATAACAGGATGTGCTCTGTTCCTGCCTTCTTCCCGTGGCACTTGTGCTCTCACCTTGTCATGAGCCAGCTAAGTCACGTTGCCATGGGGCTTTTCCACCAATTTCCTGTGAACCCTGTACACTACCGAGGAGGCAGAGGCTGCTTCAGACACTTCCCAGCCCTGTCCCTTTCCAGGAGTCACCCTCAGCTGGTGGGACAGTGTGAGCCTGAGGCTCTGGGAGGGCTGTGACCAGAAAACCCCAGAAAAAAACTGGGAGGGTTTTTTTTCTTTCTTTTTTTTTTTTTTTATTGTTTATTCCAATTTTGTCTGGAGTCTGTTGGGTAGTTCAGTGGCATTCATACCCAAGTTGATTTAAGTGAGATCCTACTTTTCCAGGGTGCATTTTGCAGCTTCTTTCAGACTGGCTGCACTTTTCAGCACTGTGCTAGCCCAAGGCAATTCTGCCTGGGCGCCCTGGGCTTCTCCCCTTCTGCTTTTTAATGTTGTGAACTCAGGGAGCAGCCAACCCTTCAGCAGAGCACAGAGTGAACTGCTTGTTCCCTCTTGTCCAGGGACATCCATCACTCATGGAGTGCTGTGTGCAATAAGCAATTTGTCAGGGAATTACGGATTTTTAAAGTTCATCTTTTTCTGGCAGGCACTGCTCTGTTACCGTGTCGTTGCAGCACATTTAATTCAATAATAGGAATTCTAATGATGCACCTGAAAAGCAGCAGAGAATTTACCTTCAGCAGGTCCCTCCTGCTGAAAAGAGCTTCTTCACTTCTGGTGGAACTTCTGAGTGTCACCTTCTGCTTTGTAAAGAATGCTTTTAATGTTAGTTTTTATTATCTTGGGAATAAAGGCGTCGTGGCAAGACAAAGGTGTGTGCAAAGCCAGATGTGTTAGCAATAGCAGGAGTGAGACAAAGCCCAACGTGCCATTTACCATGCAGAGGGGATTGGTGTCATGTGTAAAGGTGAAGGATGAGTGGGAGAGCAAAGTGCTTTGTCTTGTGTTTAATGAGAAATGGGGCTGCATTTAATGCCCTTGGTTTTTATATCTTCTTCCGAGGAGTTGTGAGTGATGCTCAATTTCCCAGCTGCTCCGCAGAGAAGGGGAGGAGGAAAACACCGTTTGAATATTGGGGTTTTTCAGATTTCATGGCTGGGAGTGAAATCGGTTGGGAAGTTCCACTAGAGGGAGTGTTTGAATGTGTTATCCATGTGGGGATTGGGATCTTGGAGGGGATTCCAGGCTGAGCTGCTCCCTCGAGTTCTGGGTCGGCGGAGGGAGGGTTTGGGGTCTTTTAGGTGCTGTCTGTAATTGAATCTGCACATCCCCCTCGGCTTGGGGAGCACCATGTTGAGGGTTGATGCTCAACAGGTCATTCATGATTTCTCTGGGGGGATGAGGATGAGGGCAGGAATGGTGGGGTGGAGAAGGAGACCTTCATCCCTGGACACAGGAGCAGCCTGGTGTGGGGGGTATGTAAATCTGGGAACCTCCAATCCTCGTGTATATCTCAGCAGGCTTTTGCTCTCCTCTTGTGCGTGGCTTTTCCTCTGAGAGGATCAAAGGATTCATCCAATTTCTCATGCAAGCTGCACGCCAGGGCTGATAAGGCATCAGCTTCATTAGGTAATATTGGGTGATTCAGGTTGTAAACGGCTTGGAGTGCCAGCAGAGACCTGAAAGTTCCCTCGTGCAGCAAAAAGGGCTGTGCAGAGCCATCAGACCTTCAGGAAATGTGTGTGACCATGGCCGTGCCCACTGGCTGAACAGCCACAGATCAAGGAGAGAGTGCTGAGATGGAAGGGGAAATGTGGGATTTAACACTTGTGTGTCAGAGGAGGGAGGAGAACGTTTCCAATCTTGCACTTCTGCCTGGTTGCAGCTGCTTTCCATGCCCACAGAGGCTGGGGGTAAGATTTAGAGGAATAAAAAAGCCACTCTGGAAACACACCTGTGGGTGATGGGGTTGGATTTGCCCCGGCCAGTTCTCTCCTCACCCTGGAGTCAAGGACTGTGCTGTGGATTTTCCTTTGTCTCGTGTCTTTATAGACCTGAAGCATCTTCCTGCAGTCAGTGGTTCTCCAGGAAAACCAGGAAACTCGTGCCATGGTTTAGGTTTTTAAGGAAAGCAAAACAAAGCTGTTGCTTCTCAACCTTCTCTCCCCCGAGGGCTGTAGGGAGCTGCTAACGCCGCCTCTTTTTTTTCTCTTTTTTCTTTTTTATTTCTCTCTCCTTGTTTCAGAAAGTTTGCACCAAGTGTGGGATAGAAACTGTTGGAGCCCAGAAACGTCCTCTGTGGTTGTGCAAGATCTGCAGTGAGCAGAGAGAGGTAAAACACAGCTGAGGGGAGATGGGGCTCAGCAGCATCCACCTGCCCACCCCAAATGTGCCTTGGAAGGCAGAAAATGGGATTTGGGAGGCTTGGCTGGAGGCCAGGCAGGCTCAAACACACACAGTAGTGACAACTTTGTTTTATGAGGGGGTGGAGGGGAAAAACCACACCTGGAGCCTGGCTTTGTGGGATTTTTCTAGCTCTGGCCATAAAGAGATTGTTCCCTTACACCCTTTCCCTCCTCACTCCGTGGCCAATAAACTTGGCTAACTGTTTTTTTTAATACAGCTTGAGAGATGTAGAGCATAACTGCAATATTTCTCCCACTAAAAATAACTAGGATTGCAGCCTTTAAATCTGTTTTCCTCCCTGCCTGCAAATTCCCATAACTTGCCAGTGTGTGAGACTTCTAATGCAGGTCTCTAAATTTTTATATCCTTCATCCTTGAGTTTACACTGCAAAAAAAAAAAATAAAAAAGAGTAATGGGCTGCCTCAATTCTCGTCTGCCAGCCAGCATCCACCAACATCAGGGCTCGCTGCTGTGTGCTGAAGTGAGGTCTGTGAATTTGTTCTGTGATTACAGATGGATTTTCACCTGTTCTCATCAATTTCTTTTGGGCTTTGGCTTGTGGTCCTTGAGCATCAATCCAGTCCAGCTATTTCTGACCAGTGCACCCAGCTGTGTAACCTGGGTGCTCTGCTAAATCAATTTTTGAAGTGTAGTGAGAGTGTTTGTGCAGGTGTTGGAAGTGCAGAATTTTGTATTTACTTTTTTTCTTTCCCCCTAATTTATTAGTTGTGGAAACTTTGGATTGTTTAGGTTTTACATGGGAGGGATTTTTTTGTGTGGGAGCATCTGCAAAGTCCATGTTCAGGTAAAATGAGGGATATGAGGATGCTGCTGGTCTTTAAATCATCAGCAGCAGTGTGGGTAGGGCAGGAAGAGAGCATTCCAGTTCCCTGGATTTTGATAACAATTTGATACACTGAATCATCTAGATGTTTTGAATTCCAGATAAGGATCCCAAAATAGAGAGCAAGGCAGGTGCAGGTATTCTCTGTTCTCTGCGGGGAAATGCAGGGACTAAAATTTGCTTCATTTCTTTTATTCTGTTGGGTTTTTTTTAATCTCTCTGTACCACTGTGGGGTTTTTTCATATTTCTTAAAAAATCATAAATAACCTGGTCGCTGGACAGAGAATATGAATGTGTCCAGCATGTGTTATGTGTGGCCAGAGTGTGAGGGTATGATAACCTCCAGCACTCACTCTGTGAGTCCTGAGATACAGCCAAAGTGCATCCCTGATGAAAATGGATGGACCTTTCCTTCTTAGACTAAATTATAGCCTCAACTTGCCTCTCAACTCTTAGCTTCTGCTTTATTTCTCAATTCCCTTTAAGGTGGGTTTGTCTCCTTTGTTATTTGTGCTGCTGCTGGTGCCCCGAGCAGGAGAAGGTTGGAAGGGTCACAGTGTGGGCACACAGACATCAAATCATACACCCCCTCTGCCTTTAGTTTGGGGGATTTGGGAACTGAGAATCAGCAGAAGCCTCAGGGTGTGTCATCCCAAGGGCAAGGAAATTGAGGCAAATCAGAATAAATGTCCAGGATCTCAGGATGGTGGGGTTGGACATTCCCATGCACCAGCTAACAGCTGCAGTGTGTGGCATTGCCCACAGCTGCTTCCATCCCTTCACTTCCCTTGTTTTTATTTATCCCTGCAGGCTGGAATGAAGCCAGCAGAAGTTTAGTGGCACGGGGTACCCATCTCCCCCTTTTGGTGCCTGGGCCAAAACAAACACCAAAGCGACGAGATGTGGCTCACATCAGCTCTGCTGTGGCTCACATCAGTTCTGCTGTGGCTCACATCAGTTCCCCAGTCAGAGTTGAGTGCTTGGTGCCCACAGATCCCTCTGGGAATCCCAGCCTCAGCCACTCTGCTGCCTTCTGTTTCCTTGAAAGCCTCCCCTGGGAAGGCAGCGCTGCCTGGCCGTGAGGAGTGAGGATGGCTCTGATCCCCTCTCGTTCCTGGGGATGGATGGGCTCTGGCTGCTGCTTCCCGGGGTCCTGGCTGCATCCCAGGCATCCCAAAGGGAGCAGCAGGGGTTGGGCAGGGTGAGGTCTGTGTCTGCTGTGCTCTGGCAGAGCCTGAGTGTTCCTGCTGGCAAAGGGAGCGTCCCCAAGGCCCCACAGGCACCCCCACACCAGCGGTGCCTCCCGAAACAAAACAGACCTCACCTGCATCACTGCAGCTGATTTGTCCCAGAGGGAGCTGTGGAAAACCCTCCTTTGTTCTTCCAGGATTCTGTGGGTGTTTTCCTTTGCAGTGTCTTTGGAAGGCAGTGGAATTGAGGGTGACGTGGATTGTGGTTTAGTGCTCCTGCAAGCAAGGGCAGAAGCAAATTCAGCCACGCTCACATTCACTTTGGAGGGCAAGAATCTCCCCTCCTCCTTCCCTCCTCCTTGTGCCTTTCTTGGCTGTGATCTTGCTCCACCTTTCTGCAGGCAGGGTGTGGAGGGCTGATCCCCCCTGGGCCCATCCTGGATCCTGTCCTGGATCCCAAGGGCAGCTCAGGGATGCTGATCCCTGACTGCAGCCACCACTGGCTGTGGGTTTGCAGTGAGACTCCCCTGGGAATGAGGTTTTGGGGCAGAAAGGGAGCAGCTCCTGCAGTGCAAAGGGCTGGCCAGAGCAGCAGAACTCGCCTGGCAGTGGTGCTGGTGGATGGACACACAGCTGGAACCATCCAGGCCTCTGGCAGGGCACATGAGCTTGGTAACAGTGCCCATGCTGAACTGGCTGTGCCTGTCACCTCCTGGCCTGAAGGGGAAAAGGGACCTGCTGGGTTTTGTCAAATCCCTGCCCAGCCCTTTAGCTCTCTGCACAGCCTTGTTTTGACTGATAGCACCAGATTCTGCAGAGCACCTTCCTGAATTACCCCTTTATATACATATTTTTAATATATATATATATCTCCATAATTAGCGATGCTATCATTGTAATTAAAATCCTCTTGGAAGCATTTGTGCACATTTACATTTGAATTGACACATCCAGAATTGTAGGGATAATGAAAGCAGTTTCGGTGGGGTGGAGAGAGAGAGCTTTTTTTTAAAAAAAAAATCTCTCGAATATGAAAGAGAGTGTCAGCTACCAGGGACCTGTTAAAAGTTTTGATTTGCCCTCTCTACTTCACTTTTTTTTTCATTCCTTCTCCTTCACTACACAGTGTTTTCAAGGCTGGCAGTTTATCACAATAAACACACAAAGATTTTTGCCCGGGAGCAAGGGAGTCATCTCCTCCCCTTTTACCCCCGGGGCTTCCCTTTTCACATTCCCACTCCTACCACTTGGAACACTGTGAAACAACTTAGCTTGGGGGTTATTCCTGCCTGGCATGATGATTTCCTGGCAAAACAACCCCACGGATGGAAAGGGGTGTTTATTTTGGGTGACTCTGGGTTGAACGGGAGCGATGTGCACCTGTTTGCAATTGAAAGAACTCATCAATAGCCTCTGCCATATTATTTTGGGGGTGGCAGCGAGTAGTTAGACTCAAAATAGTGTCCTCTAGAATAGAGCCAGGGGTGGGGGGGGAAAAAAAAAAAAAAAAAAAAAAAAGGGGCCTGTTTAAAGGGGGGAGGTAAAAG
>VYXF01004092.1:195139-274923 GCA_013397295.1 Polioptila caerulea
AAAAGGCCTGATTGAAAGGGGGATGATAAATGGTTGAAGGCTGGCAGCCACTGCAGCTCGAGAAACGTCGGGGTCAGGGGGGTGATGGATTTTGCTATTCCGGAAACAAAGCCCCGAATGGTAATTTCAGTGCCTTTTAATTTCCTTCATCCTCAAGTGCTGAATGTGGGAGTTGACAACAGATTGCTGTAAATAATGTAATTGGAAATCTCTGTGTTATGGAAAAGCAGATGAATGCAAATAACGAGGCTGAAGAGCGCTCGCTCCTTCCCCGCTGCCAGCGGTGTTTGCAGCGTGCCAGGGCCCTGCTGCAGAGCTGGGACAAAAAAGGGGCTCTGTGGGAATGTGCTGCAGGCAGGGGATGCCAGCAAGGTCCTCCCAGGGTGGCTGCATCTGCAGGTGCCTTTTTCTCTTCACTGTAGCCCGCAGGAAGCTGCTTCCCCACCTTTTGGTATGGCTGGTGCCAGCGTGGGAAGCTGGAAGTGGTGGTTTTCCTCTCCCCAAGCCCAGATTGCTGTGCAGGAAAGGGCTGCAGGGGGGGAACAGCTCCTGCAGGGCACAAGCAGGAGGTGGGAGAGCAAAACGTGGCTTTGCAGCGAGGATCTTTTCTAAGCATCTCTGTTTAGGGGATGTGGTTTGGTGAGGAGGACTCAGCAAAGTGTTTGTTATGGTTCCCTCAGCTGTGATCCACGTCTTTATCAGCAAGCCCTAATGTTTTCCCTGTTCAGGAGCTTGTTTTAGCACTTGTATGCTCAGGGAAGTTAGAGCAGCAACACGAGTCTCACCAGGGCCCAGTGATTCTCTGTTAGGTCCCATTTCCAGGCTGCACTTGAAAATGCTCCATAAAATCCCCATCTGCTTCTGCATGTGTCACTCCATAGCTGCACTGATGGCTTGATGCAGCTTTAATGGGAATATTATCAGGGTTGTAAAAGGCATTTATCTGTCATGGCCATGGCTGTCCCTCTCCCTGGTGACATTCCAGCTCCACCCAAACTCAGGCTGCCGTGGGGAACAAATTTCACCTTAATGTGAACTGGTGGGAGCAACATCCTCCTATCCTTGGCAAGAGCAAACTGCCAATAAACAGGAATTTCATTCTCAAGGCTCTGTTACAGATATATTAATTTAAAATCAAGCAAGAATTTTGCTGTCAGGCCACTCTGGCCATCAATCAAATGCCATCAACAGCAGTCAGCAGCATCGACCTGTTTTGATCCAAGGATGCTCAAACTGCCCCATGTGCAGAGCAGGGCTTGATCCCTGGTCCTTGGGGATGGGCTGTGCTGCAAACCTGGAGGGGCAGAGGGACTGAATCCATCCAGGGGAGAGCACCTTGCTGCAGTTATTTTAGAGCTGATTTCAAAACAACTTCGCCGCTGCTGTAGCAGGGCCAAACTCTATTAGAAGCACCAATTTAAAGGGAATATGTATGCAGAGAATCAATTTTACAGTAGTATTACCACATCAGAGCTGGGTGTGTTATGTCATTAACTCTTTCTGTAACGACTTGCTTTGGGGTAGTGAGAAACCTGGGGGTGACCAGCCTTTGTTCCAGCCATCCGTGCTGTGTCTGATTGGTTTTATGGTGTGTCTAAATTGGAGCTCGCCTGAAGATAATAGGTCTCTCCAGTGCTTCAAATTAAATTACAGATGTTGCAAGGTCTGTTCAGAGAGTGACTGTACCAGAGGGCTGTTTCCTCCCCAGCAGTTTATCCAGGGGAGGTGTGTGTGCACCAGATTCCCAGTGTGTGTCAGGGATGGACCATTTCCCACCCTGTCCCTGTTCTCCTGCTGTGCCCTGTGGCTGCAGCTGCTCCCAAAACCTTCCTCAGGGAGACCTGGGCTTGCCCAGCCTGCAGCTCCTGCACGGGCCACGTGTACCTGAGCTCTGTGCAGAGATGTCTGTCCCACACTTCCAAAATCTGTTGCATTTCCCAGCTCTCGGTGAGCGGAGCCTGTTCCTGCAGGGTCCCTGTGCTGCACTGCCATGTGCTGTGTGACACGCTGTGCCAACTGCTGAGCAGCCCCCACGTGCCAGCAGAAGGGACAGGAGGAGCTGTGTCAGCCTGTGCTTTGCCTGCCTGGGTCACTGTGGCTGTTGGCACGGTGGAGAAGGAGCTGGGGAGGTGTCCTGCCTGCCAAACCCCCTCTGCAGAAGAACAATTTGCAATCTTGGGGAATTGGCTGCCCAGATTTTTTTTTTTTTTCCTTTTTCTTTTTTTTTTCTTTCCTGGGTGGCAGACTCACCCTCCTGCTGGGTGGTTTCCCAGCAGGAAAATGTTGGTGTAGCTGTAGGATGCTCTCACCTCCTGGTTTGCAGATCCTGCTGTGATGCACAAGCCTCCCCCTTGGGTCACTGCAATGCTCTGCTTTTTTCTCCTGGGTGCTTCTTTTTAAAAAAACCCACATTGCTAGGTCCCCCTGTGAATTCAGACCACCTGCACTCGGTTTTCAGGACCCCAAACACAAAGATTTGGGCTCTCTCTGTTGGTGGCTCTGGAATGGGAACCAGGCAGCCATCAGTGTCATGGTGCTGCTGGTGTCCTGCTTTTTGAGAGCAGCTCCTGAATGTCAGGTGTTGTCACTGCCCTCTGCTTTGATTGAGCTCTAAGGACAAATTGCAAATGTATTGCTGCAATTAGGGATATCTGCATTTGCACCCACTGCCACCATGATGAAACTGTGAGTAAAATGCTTTGGGAACTCAGAGTGGAAACACTGCTGATCTCCTTCACTCGGAGCAGAAGTGCAAGAAATAAAAAATGATATTTTTACTATGTTAACTTATTTTTGCCCTGGCTGTGTCATTAGCTCATTATCAGGCTGCTGGAAGGCACTCAAGAATTAGGTTTGTAAGAGGCCATTTCTCCTTGTCTGAGCTGCCACCCTTCTCCCTTCCCCTGGCTTACAGCAGGCTTTATATTAAATATACTTAATAGAGTGCCTTCATCATAAGCTGCATTAAAGCTAAATTGGAGAGGAGAGGCTGTTCTTACAGCAGATATTACAGTTTAGTGCTCGAGGTCCATTTCCTGCTGCAGGTTCAGGTTATTTGAGTGTTGTTCTTGTTCTGGGTTTTCAGGCTCGTTACACGATCTGCCTTGGCCTGGGCTGCTCTGTGAGATGAGCACTGAGTTGTGCTGTGGGTACAGCACGAGGCAGCACCTCTGCCTTCACCTTCTGCTCCTCCTGCACTCTGTGCCTGGGATTTTTTAGCTGAGGAAGGAGGACAGAGATGAATCTGGCCTGACAAGGTCTTGGGAGGAATTTGGGATCAGAGCGAGCGGCTGGGCCGAGCTTGGTGGGGAGCTCGTTTTGTGGTGGCTGTGCTCTCCTGCTGTAAAAACCCAGCCTGAGGTGTCCTGTCTGTGTCCCTGGCAGGTCTGGAAGAGGTCTGGGGCGTGGTTCTACAAAGGGCTGCCCAAATACATCACACCTTTGAAGAGCAGCAGCAGCAGCAAACCCCTGGATCCGCAGTCCCAGCCCTGGCAGGGCGAGGCGGCCGTGCCGGAGCCAGAGAGCGTCGGGAGCAGCTTCTCCTTCACCTGGGCCAGGGGAAAAGGTTGGTTGTCCCACCCAGGAAGCAGGTGGGAGAAGGGTCTAGCTCCTCCTGTTGCTGGCAGGATCCCAACAATCAGGGGAAGTTCTCTGTTGGAGGTGTTATCCCACAAGGTGTGGCGTGTTTCACACGTGGATGGTGGAGTTTTATGGAGTGGTGGTTTTTTCGAGGATTCACTGATATTTAAGTGCATATTGGTGGCCCAGGTTAGTCCCTGTCTGACTGTCCTTCAGTCCACCCCTGCCTTCCCCCATTTCTTGCAGCCCTCACGCCATGGTTTTTCTGGGATGAGCCATGGAACAGACACCTGCCTGCAGCCACAGCCTGAAGAGCTGCTCCTGCTGAACTCCAGGGATTGTCCTCTGGTGGACATCACTGTGCAGCCAAGGCTGGGCTCATTCCCTCCCTCCATGGGGCTCTTTGCTCCTTACTCCTGCTGCTCTGCTGGGCAGATTCCTCAGGTCCCTGTGAGCTGGGATAGAAATTGCTCTGCCAGCACGTGAGTGCTGCAGGATCAGAGCTGCTGCCAGTCTGCTTTGGTTTCCTTTCTCCCTGTGTGGATTAACAGAACTGTCTGGCCTCTCCCCTTGTGTTTTTTGCTGTTAGATCCCCTCAGTTGGAGAAGACCTCTCGAGTGAACCAGCTGCATGCACTCTTCAGAAGTGCAGGGGGAAATAACCTTTTAATAAAGAAACCTCAGGAGACTTGGGTTTACAAACCTCTTCAGGGCCCAGCTAAGAAAGCACTCCCTGCCCTACTGTAACTTTTGTAATTAAAGACAAATTAGATCAACAAGACATGGTTGTGTTTCCCTCCAGATGCTTGGAAGGAGTTGTCTTAGCACAGGGACTGATTGATGAGGTTGTTTTTTTGTTCACATGATAGAGAAAACATTAAATGTTGAAGCTGTTGAGCCCAGACCTGGCCTGCTGCTTAGTTCAGTTTTTCAGCTGAGTTGTTTTTTTTTGGAGAAGGCTTCTCCATAAATACAGGCAGGAGCAGGGGGAGGACAGCAAAGTGACCTTTGATAAGCTTTGATATGGGTGGTGAGCTGCCTTTGTCCCTGCCCTCTGATGTTTGTCTGGCTGCTGTTTTATGGGTCGGGTAATATTAATTTATGGCTTTATTTTCCGGTGCTTTCTTTCCCTGTTGCCCTTCTCTGTGAGGCTGCCTGTCCTCTGGACAGCTTTCAGTGGGCACTGCGGGCTGTAATTCATCTCTGGAGCTGGAGCTTGTGCACGTCCCCCCTCCTTCCACCTCTTTTGGAGCTGCCAGTGCTGGGACTCCTGCTGTTTGTCATCCCACAGCTCGGCTGTGTGCAGGGCAGCCTCCTTCCCCCGGGGAGATGTGCATCCCTGATATTGCCACTGTGAAGCTGCAGCTGGGGCTGGGCTGAGCTCTCCGAGGCAGCCTGCTTCCCCCTGCCTGGCTGATAGCATTTGTCAGCTCACACCTTGTACAGCCTCACCCAGACACGTCCCTGCAGCTCGGAGCAAAGCCCCGGTGCTTGTTTGGCAGGATGTTCCTGGGAATGAGCTCTGGCGTTTAACACGCCTGGCTCTGACAGGCTGCTCTCCATGGGGTTTCCATTATCCTGGCCAGCCCCTCTGCTCATCTCTGATGTGCTGGAGGAGCCATCTCTGAGCTCTTCAGGGGTTCAAGTCAGGTGGGGCCAGCGCAGTCCTGCCATAACGCCTGGACACCCTCCGTGCCAGCAGCTGCCATTCAGCACAGATGGGACAAAGTTCAAGTGTCCCATTTTCCCCCTCAAAAGCGAGGGATCAGTGTCAGAACCTGGCTATTGGCTCCCACTGCAGCAGGGTGGAAGGCAGCAGGACCAAGGGAGGGTAGGAAAGTGCCTCAAGGGAGAAAAGCCAACCCCACCAGGCAGAAGTTTTATTTTTGCACACCCAGTATTTCTCCTGTGCTTGCTGACACTAGGATTTGCTGGTGCCTTTAGTTTTTCTGTTATAAACAAGCAGTTGCCATGGGAACCCTGCTATTAATTAAGGCACAAATGTATTGTCAGGAGGAGAATAGCAGCAATATTTCTTGTGCTGGGCAGCAGCTCTGCTCCATGTGCTGGAATGTGGGTGGGATGCTGTGCCGGGTCAGGGGGTGGGAGCAAGAGCAGCAGGGCTTTCCTTCTTCCACGCTCTGAGTTCTGCAGGAAAAACGTGGAAAGCAGCTGGGTGGAGAGCAGAGGAGTGATCCCTGAGCTGCTGCACCGTTTGGCAGGAGGGCTGCCTGCTGCTCCACTCGGTCCCTGGGGGATTTTCCTGCTCCATCCCTGTTGCCAGGCAATGGGATGTGCCAGAGGCACGGGAGCAGCAGCTGCTGGGCAGGGGGATGCAGTGGCTTCATCCCAGAGGCCAAATCCCTGAGGGATGGAGCAGAGAGGGATGTGCTGGGGAGCATCAAGAGCTCTGCAGGCCACCCTGGGGGACATCCAACTTGCCAACTTTGCAGTGACAGAGCTGCAACTTGTGCTGCTCCTGAAAGGGATGAGGGTTGGGTCCAGTCACCTCTTCCTTCTGGGAGCAGCGCTGGATGTGCTCAGGCACTGGAGCTGCCCTCAGTGGGAGCCTGGGCTGTAATAATCCCCATCTCTCACTCTCCCACCTGCACTGACCAGGAGCTGTTGCCCCCCCGCTCCCCAAAAAAGCAGGGCAGCCCTGCTCAGGGCCTGTGCTCATCCTGCTTGTGTTGGAGCTGTGATTCCCACGTGCTTTTGCTGTGTTTTGGACAGCTGCAGGACGTGCCAAGGGCTGTGTGTGCCAGGCTGAGCCCTGCCCAGAGCTGGCAGCACGAGGGAGCTCGGACAGCTCCCGTGCCAAAAGCACTCATTTAATAACAGATCCCAGCCCCAGCCAAGTGCTCCTTCCCCTTGGCCTCAGCACAGCCTCTCCACGTCCTGATTTGCCTCTGGGGATAAGTGCAGCCAGAAGTTGTCCTGCACCATTCCCTGTGGCTCTGCTGCCTCTGGTTTGGGGATTGAGCCACGTGTGGAGGGACCCTGGGCTCTGCCAGCAGCTGCAGGGCTCCAGGCCCTCAGTGAGTGACCCATTCCCTGTGGAAAAACTGCTTTTCTAGCAAGTTTTATCTCGGCAGATTTGATTTTATGAGCTTTTTTTCTTCAGTCAGCTGGAGCTAGGGATAAATCTGTTCCGTTCTCTGGAAGAACAGCTGTCCAACGACTCCTATTGATATATCAGCAACTGCTGGAACACCAGATTTAATACTTCTGGGCTCTGGAAAGTGCCAGCAGAAGGTCTGGGAACTTTGGATGAAGGATTACCTGAAAGGGAGACTTTGGTGCAGGGAGTAAAATACACTCTTATTGGCAGCAGAGGAAATGAGAGCAGACAAGGCTGGTCCTGTGGTGCGAGTGCCTTCGAGTCATTAATATTTTCTTCCTCTTGTGCTGGTTCTCTCTGAGCTGCTGAATGGCAGGAGGACAGGCAGCTAAAGTCACCTCCACTGATTCACTGGGGCCTTCTCCAAATAAATCCTGGCTCCCAGCATTTTCGGAGGATTCAGGGAGGAAGGAGCTGTTCTAGAGCAATGGGTTTTATGAATCTGGGAGAGCAAAAAAAAAAAAATTTAAAAAAATTATGATGACCAGGTGGAACAAGACTTCATTTTCTGAGAGAATTGAGCAATGAGATGGTCAGAATGAATCTTAAATTTTACAGCTGAGATTTGGATTGTATAGAGAAAAAAAACCCACTCCAATATGTACAGATTGTTTTTAACAGTGTTTATATAGAGCTCCACACTCTCCCAGGGAGTTCTAGGGTAGTAATGAAGATGTTTTTTAGACAAACCTTTGCTTTGAGGACTCTTAGCCAGCATTGCAGCCCCCCAGCTTGTAAAGGGTTTTTTTTTTCCCTCCCACAGCTCCTTTCCCTGCAGGGAAAGGCTGTGCAGGGTGTGTGTGAGGATCTGCCTGCCAGGGCAGCTTCAATAATGCTTTGCAATAACATTGGCAGCCAGCTTTAATATCCTCAGAGATGCTAGCATTACTTTAGGTATTCACTTCTCTTTTTTTTTAAATGAAATATTTCGTGTAGTACAGATCACTGCCTCGAATGCAGGAGCGCCTGCAGAGGTGCTTGGCAGGAATATTTGACAGCTCCTGCTCTGTGCAAAGGGAAGGATTCCCATCCTCCTGCCCTGGGGAGTGCTGAAGGGTTTGGGCTGACACACAGAGATGAGGTGACAGCTGTGGTTGTCACCTTGTACCACGGCACCCACGCCCCTCTCTGAGGTTGGGCACTGTGAGTAACACAGCGTGGGGGCCACGGGGTTTGTTCAGGCACAGAGAAAATCACTTCTCCCGGGACTGTGAGCTTCTAGAGACGCCCTGATGGACCTAAAAACGATCGTTTGGGCTTCCTCTTTCTGCAGGAGAGGCTGTAGGTTGCAGTGTTCCCTACTTTCCATCCCTCCTGGGCCGATTTTGGGTTTTTTACCAGGAGTTGTGGCCTGCTGTTTGAAGTGGCTGCTGAGCTGCCAGGAGAGCTGGTATCTGCCTGGTCAGATGGAGAAGTGCTGGAGGTGCAGTTCTTCAAACAAAAGACAGATTTTTTTCCCATTACCTTCCTCCTCAGCCCCACCATTTCTGTTCTGAGATCAAACCACCACAAAGACCCAGGAACTGGGAAAAACATCGTTCTCATTTTACCCAGAGCAGCTGGCAGTTATCTTTTACACCAGTATAAGCAGGAGAGGTGTTTGCATAATTGCATGGAAAAGTGGAAAGAACCTGCCAGTTTGGGAAGCTGTGTCTGGCAAAAGGAGGCTCCTTCAGCTCTTTTGGAAAATATGGAGAGTGGAAAGCAGCAGGAAGAGCGCCAGGATTCAGGGGGAAGAAAAACACAGAGGAAAAAAAGCAGCTTTGAAACAGGAGAAGAGTCTCCTTGAGGAAAAGGAGTGACCCTTGCCTTTGGAGCTGTAGGAGTAGCATAGTTTGCAGGTGGGGATGATTTGGTGTGCTCAGGATTTATCTGGTGTTTTCCTCTTAGATCCTGCCACACTTGAAATGCAGCTTGGAGGGAAACAAGCCCTGTGCCCACATTACCCAGGGGTGGAGCAGGTGCAGCCAGGACCCCTGAAGCTGCAGCTGAGCAGGAGCCAGCCCCGTGCCATCCCTTCCAGGGTCACTTTGAGTGGGAGGCAGCACATACCAGGAGGAGAGGGCTTGCAGGGGTGCTGGGGTGGGTCAGTGGGAGCAGAGCCCCATTCCTGGAGCAGCAGAGTGGCACAGGAGCACTGTGGTCCCCTGAGGTCCCAGCCAGCTTTAGGAGAGAAGCTCTGGTGGTGTCTGCACCTGCTGCAGGTGCTGGCACCACTGGAGTGTGTGCAGTGGAGTTATAAATCATCTGCCAAAAGTAAAACCACCTCATGTTGGAGAGGAAGAGGGAACAGCTGTGGGGGAGCTGCAGGTAGGGTCTCCTTTGGAGAGGGAGAGCGTGAGCAGCGAGTCAGCGTTTGTTCCTGTTTTATTTGGATCCATCTGGCATCTCTTTGGGAAGTGTTATGAACAGTGTGAATAACTGTCTCTCTCCTCTCCTCCCCCTGATCTCTCCTGCAGTGGTTTCCAGTGACAGTGAGAGCGACTCGGAGCTCAGTTCCTCCAGCCTGGATGACAACCCCGGCCCCGCGGCATCCAAAGGCTCTCGAGGGAGAAAGCCCCAGGCAGGAATGGGTGAGGAGCTGCAGTTCCTTGTGGCTGGAGGGTGGGAAGTGCAAAGTGCTTGAATCTTTGGCTCCTGGCTCAGCTGCTCGCCTCCCTGGCTGTGCCCGTGCCAGGGGAGGGTGTGAGCTTTTCTCACTGGGGTTTCTCCCTGGCTCATCCCTTGGCCTGCAGCATTCCAGGCTCTGCCCTTGCAGCTGCGAGCTGCTCCTGGCAGCACATCCCCGGCCAGCTCCTCACTCCTGGCTTTACAGCACAGGAATCCCTGGTGTTTTCTGGGAGCAGAGCACAAGAACTGGGCCTGACCCTGCTCCTGAGGGCTCCTGGCTGGAGCTGGGCTCTTGCTGCTCCTTTGGGATCCAGCTCAGTGTCTGCACCCCCTTCCCGCTCCCTCAGCAGCGTCTCTGTCCTGTCCCTGCAGCACCCACGGCGGGGCCCAGCCCGGCCATGAGCAGAGCCCTGGGGTCCCCCCGGTCCCCCCGGCTGTCGGGGAGCCACAGCAGCCTGGGCAGCGAGCAGGGCCCCGAGCTCAGCCCCACGGAGAGTGGCCAGAGTGACCAACCCTGGGACAGGCGCGACAGCGACGCCGGCACCAGCACCCCTGGTAAGCTGCACCCCCTCTCTGGGCACACCCCTGGTTTTGGGGGCTGAATTCCCTGGAAGCACAGCTTTCCCAAAGCTGTGGCCTTGGGATCGCTTTTCCCTGCTTCTTTGTTCATACTGGCAGATGCTGTCACGGTGTCACACCTTCTTCCCTGAACGCAAATCCTTTTCTGCAACATGAATAATCGTCTGGGGTGGGAGCTGCCTGCACCCACCAGGAGCTCTCAGAGCCTGGGGCTGTGCCCCTGCAGAGCCCTGGAGCTCCTCTCTGTCCTGCAGAGCCAGCAGAACAGACTGAGCTTCTCCTGAAGCAAAGCAGTCCAGCAGTTTTATGAGACCCAAAACATTTTTCCTGAAGTAAGGTGGCTCTTAAAGCCAAGCATAGCTCTTCCCAGAACTCTGCAGTGCAGAAGAAAGACACTTTTTCCCCCTCAAAAACCTCAGAACAATTAAGTGACTGGGAAAGCAGAGGCTGGTATCACACCTGAAGCAGCTGAAAGAGATGCAAATGTGTTCTCTCTGCAGTTCCCACTTATTTAGTCACTAACCCCTCAAGTTATCATCCAGCACCGCTCCCTCCCGAGCATTCCTGCCCTCTGAACTGCCTCTCCTGTCGTTCCTGAGCCTGCTTGGTGCTGGGCATGAATTGGATTAGAGAGAGCAGGTTCATCCTTCAGTGCAACACAGAGTTGTGTTCCTGCTCCCCGCGCTTCCTGCTAGAAACAGGCAGCACAAAATTGTCTCTCTGCTCTTCCCTCCCTCCCCAGCTTTCAGGGACTTGCAGTTTACTTTTATGTTTTCACCAGGCAAACAAAACCAGTGATTCTTCTGCTCTGTCCTTCCTCCTCCTGGATTAGAGTCTGCCCCAGACTGGGTGGTTTATTTTATTTTATTTTATTTTAAGCTCCCGTTGTGCGTGGAATTAGAGAGGGTGGATTCCTGCTGTGGGTTGGCTCTGCTGCCTGTGGAGAAGAGCTGCAGGTTGTCCTGTGGGATTGGAATGGGTTATGGGTGGATAGCAGGAGACCCTTTGGGTGCTGCCTCTGATGGATGGATGGATCCACTCCTGGCCAAGGTGTTTGTACTCAGCATTTTGTAACTTCTCTGCCTGCTCTTTGAGCCGACTGCTACCTGGCCATGACAGTGCAAACACTGTTTCAGAAGCAAAAAAAAAGGAAAAACTAGAACTTTTTCATGCTAAAAACTCCATATGCAAAGCTTGGCACAAGGGGTCAAATCTTTCTGGTGGGATTTCTCTGTGTAGGTGGGGGGAGAGCTAAAATGACAGGCAGCATGGGCAGATATTCAAAAAAGGAAAACTGTAGCAATCTCCTGAGCCCAGTTAAAGTTGGCCCTGAGATGTAGAGAGGATCCTGCTAAGGAAAAGGTTAAGCCAGGTTGGCTGCCTAGGGAGTTTCTGTGAAGATCTTTATTATGTCTGGGGTCATTTATTTCTCAGTGTTCCTGCAGAAGGGGCTGCTTTGTTCAGACAAGAGCTCTGGTACAGAGGCTCCGTGGCCTCCCAAATCCAGGGGAGGGAGGCAGGAAATCAGCTGTGAGTGCTTCAGTACTTTGGGTGCCTCTCTTTGCCACCAAACAGAGGCTGCTCTTGCTGTTGATAGATTTAAAGAGTGATGGAGGTGATGGGTGCTGGATGTCAGGGCTGTGGGACAGCCCCCCGAGCTCTGCCCTGCCCCAAAAGCAGAGCCAGGGGCAAAGATCCTCCCTCACTTAAACTGCTGATCCTCAGCTGCACAACGGGGCTGTTAAAAGATGATTTTCTGTGGTTCCTCTGAAAGGCTCTGCACCTTTAGAACACCATGTCAGGAGCAATTTTTACTTCATATTATCACCTCAGGTGTTGTTCCACCGGTGACTTTCTTTGCGCTGCTTTTTCTCACCTCTGCTCTAAATCCACTCCCAGGTGTGACTTTGCAGAACACTTTAGCATCCCAAAATCCCAGGCCAGCTCCAGAGCAGGGAACTGGGGAAAAGCAGCTGCTCTCACAGCCCTGAACTCTGCCAGCCTGAAGGCCAAGCCAGCAGCAGGGTGATGGCCAAGGGAAAACTGGGAGCTGTTAAGGAGAGGTTGGAGGTTTCCAGTGCACTGCTGGGGCTTGCTGAGGCAGATAATGAAGCCTGGAGTTTGTCATAAAGTGACTCATTGTCAGAGCTGCGTTGGGATTTAGGCAACCTCAGCCCATGAGCCAAAGTTTCAGAAGAGTGGTGAGTTGAGAGGCTGCCAATTTTATTGGTTTTTTTACCTTTTCTTTTTACCACCTGCTCTCAAAGCCTTTCAAAAACGCCGTTTTCTGAGGGGCTGGTGTTTCTTCTGCTTCTGAAGTTCCAGTTCCTGGAGGTGCCTGCTCTGACATGGTAGCTTTCAACAGGAAGGTCACACACTCATTTTCCTGAGGAATGTTTTATCCTGAAGAAAATTAAACTTGCACATATGGAAGAAGCACAATCTTCCTTTTCCCTCTTGCTTGCTCCCAGCTAGGGCAGGGGGCTCACCTTGTTCTGGCTGCACAGCTGATGCTGAGAGATGCCTTAAAAAAGAGCAAAATCCTCACTTGTGATTATGGCATTTTTATTAAGGAAGGGGAATCTTAAACAGAATGAAACAAAGAAATAATCAATATCTTACAGTGGATTTCATTAGCCCAGGGAGAGCTTTTAATGGAGATAAGAAATCCGAGCTTGGGGCTGCTGCAGGGGGTAAATTAAGGAAAAGTCATCTCAGATCAGCAGCAAGTTCTGCATTGGTGGGTGCCAGCTGAGGGGTTCTCAGCATCTCCTGAGGACCTGGTGCCAGAAATGGGTGAATCCTCTTGGCTGTTCCACGAGCAGCTCGCTGGTGGGGAATGGTGAAGGAGCCTGGCACGGGCTGGGGGGCTGGAGAAAGCTCTGATTCCTGCTGGAATCAGGTTTGAGAGGCAGCCAGGAGAGAAGCTAATGAGTGAGTGCAAATCACAGCCTCCCCATCTCTGCCTGCTTGCCAGTGTGTTGTCTAAATCATTAATACTTAAAGAGTGGTGCAGCAGCTGGCACTTAAACAGAGCCACGTTAAACAGGGCTGGGAGCTGAGACGAGGGTGGCGCTGCCTGGTGAGGGGGTAAGGAATGTTCTGGTTTGCAATTACAGGGTGAGACCTGCTGGAAAGATCCTCAGATGTCCTCAGGTCCAGCCTGAGCCCTTCTCCTGCATCTCCTGGGTGCCTGCTTTTATCTGCTCTGTGCTGGGAGAGGCTGAGCAGAGCTGAGGCAGAGGGACAGGGAATGATGCTTCCAGCTCTCTTAATTTGGGGAGGTTTATGCCCTGTCTTTCAGGAATTGACTGGATTTGGAAATGAGGTGGTGTCTCTCTGTGGGCTCAGTGCCTCCCTGGCTGGGGTAGGCATCCACTTTTGCTCATAAATATTCAAGCTGTTAATACATGAGCCAGGCAGAGCCATTCAGCATTATTTTCATGGCAGCAAATTCTCTGGGCATCTTTGAAGTTAAAGCATTTACTTCTATTTTCCCTTCCATTCTGCTTCTCAGATGTCTGCTTTGCTCCCTCAGGGATGATGAGAAGGTAACATTTTGCTTCAGTGGGTCTGACTACTCCATTCCGTGTAGGAAGAAAAAAAATTGTCCTAGCAGTAATTAAGCTCCAAATGGGGCAGTAATTTCTTTAATGACTTGCTTCGTGGCAGTCTTTGGGGAGTTGACTTTTGTTTTCCTGTACTTGGTGAGAAAGTTGTTTAAATGTTTTCTGACTTGTCCCTCATTTGTTTGAGCCAGTGTGGATTTCCAGGGCTGGCTTTGCAGCAGAGTGGAGGAGGTGGGAAATCCCTGCTCTTCCTCCTGCCGGCGTTTAGGGCACAGTTTGGGAAGGACAAAGGGATCAGATGTGAAGCAAAGACCCTCACCCACACCCAGCCTCTCCCATCCAAGCCTCTGCTTCCTTCACTGGCTGCCTCATCAAATTTTGGGCACTGCTCTTTATCCCCTTGTGCTCAGAGCTTGCTGGGATTGAGTTTTCCTGCTGCCAAGGAGGATAAGCTGTCTGTCTTCCCCAAAGTGAAAAAATTGAATTGTGCCTTCATGGCTGAGGAGCTTTGAGCTGTCTCTGCCTCCTCATATCCACAGAGCACCGAGTGGTCCTGCTGTACTTATAAATAAAACATAACTTTGGGTAGTGGCAGTATTAGGAAATGATTCAAGGTTTGCATTCCAGATACAATGCATTTGTAAATATGAACCTCGGGAGAAGCCTGTGCCCCCTTCCCTGTTTGAGGGAATTAAAATATTTTCATCCTCGAGTGGTAGAAGCAAAACATTTTCAGCTTTCAAGCCCGCCTTGAAGTTAAGTGAATAAAGGCTCGAGTAACTAAAAAATAAATTACTTTCACTATTCCTGTAATTCTTTATGGAGTTTTAAATTGAAGGCTTCTTCCTTCAAAATAGAGGGATGACAAAGATTCATTCTCTCGGCTCTTTCACTCCATATATCAGGAAACAAGCCTGCTGCTGAGGATGAAACTCCTATTTTTGTGCCTGCTTTCCCATTGCAGAGGTCTGTGCTTTGGTTTTTGATCAAACAGCCTGTCTGGCCTCCTGTCCCACCTCCTCAGACTTATTCTCTGCCCTCTGCAATACATTTACTCCTCGCTCCCAACTTTCCATTCAGCGTTTTGCACAAAGCACCAAGGGCAAGAGTTGGTGTCATCTTTGCAAACAAAGCAGGAAGGAAAAAGCAGGGGAAGCCAGTGAGATAGCATTGAAAAGCCTGGGGTTTGGAGTCTTTGTAAACACACAGAGAGGTTTTATGGCTCGGGAGGTTATCTTTTAACAGGGATGCCAGGCAGCAGCTGGTGGGAGGAATTTGCCTCAGACTCCTCGTGCCTTGAACAGCTCCCATGGAAGGCTGTGATTCCCCTGTCCTTCCTCCCAGAGCAGGAGCAGTGTGCCCCAGCAGAGCTGGGCCAGGGGGGCTGAAGGGATCAGCTCAGGTTTGCTCAGCCAGCAGGAGAACAAATCTGGAGCAGAGCAGGGCTGTGCTGTGCCCATCCCCAAGGGCCACATCCTGCTCTGGCTCCTGTCCATGGCCCAGCACGGGGAGAGCAGGAAGGTCTCATGGCAGATCTGCTCCGTCCCCCCTCAGAGCTGAGGTTTGGCTTTCTGTCTCACCTGGGGAGCCTGGGCTGAAGGACCAGTTCCAGCAGCACAGCTCCTCATTCCTCCTGCTTTCCACATTTCCTCCCCCTGTCTTTTCTCCCTTTAATCAAGTCTAATGGGCCCTGACTGCTGGACTAATGATGCATAGATGTTCTCTTTATTATTTTTGGGAAGCTC
The DNA here is from genome assembly GCA_013397295.1 of Polioptila caerulea. Lineage (NCBI taxonomy): Eukaryota > Metazoa > Chordata > Aves > Passeriformes > Certhiidae > Polioptila > Polioptila caerulea. The sequence goes on from VYXF01004092.1 coordinate 210,342, forward strand.
TTAAAATGGCACTGAGCACGTAAAAGCAACGTGAAATAACTTTGTGGAGCCTCTCCCCCTCACTGCTTTCCAAACAAAACTCTTGTCCTTTATTTATTTTGAAGGCAAACGACGAGCCCACCCCAGAACACGACTCTGATGGAGCTGGAGCTGCTTTTCCCTGGATCCAGCACTCCCACTCCTTAGATTTCACTGCAGACAGGAGCTGCTGCCAGTGGTGACTTTGTGATGCCAGCTCTTCCACAACACAGTGACACGTGGGACAGCACCTGCCTGCCCCTGTGAAGCCCAGCAGGGAGGCTGGGGCTGGGATTTGCCCGTGGCTCCCACGGGGAAGGTGTTCCTTGTGTTTCCCATCCTTGTTCTGCTTGGAGTGAGTTTGGTGGGGGCATCAGTGAAGCTGTGCTCCCGTTCCCTCCCTCTCTGCTCAGGGTAAAGAAACACTCCGAGGAGTTTGGCTGGGATTTTTTCACTCCTCTTGGCTGTGCACTGGCTGGTGTGAGGGTGTGGGCTCAGGGCAGGTGTGTTTGCTGCAGCTCCTGGGGGGAGCACTCAAATTGGATAAAAGCTTTCAAATGCCTTGATCTGGTACAGCTCTGCAGATTCTCCTCCCACGTGCACACCTCACATGAGCAGGGGCCTTTCTTTTGCCTTTTTCCTGGAAGTCTTGAGCATCTGGCTGACTGTGGTGGTGTCATCATGAGTCAGGCTGTTGAAAACTGTGTGCCCTGGTCCTGCTTATCCTCCAGGGCAGACAATTTCCCTCCAAGGCCTGACAGACGAGAAAAATCAAATTACCTCACATCTCTAGAGCAATTAGATCTTTGAAGACTTGAACAAAACCCACACTGGGCTGGTAGGAGTCCGTGGATTTTATTAAATGCTTTGGAGCTGACCTGTCTATTACGAAGAAACAAAGGATTCCAAAAAGTTCCCTCTGAAATCACGGAGTTAAAGGCAATTTGTGCCCATTAATGTCAGCCTTTCCCCTCGGTTATTACTCTTTTTGTTCTGTTTCCCTTTGCACTGGGCACTTTGTGTGCATGTAGTGTGTGTTCTTACAAATGGCTGCAGCATGAAGATAAATGAGATTGGGTGCTGGAACACTCCGGCAGAAGATCGGAAATCAATCCCTGCCTTGCTTTTTAAATGAACACGGCCCAACCGAGGACCATTCCCTCACTGCTTTCCCACTTAATGTGCTGTGGCAGGTTGCTGGTGAAATGCTTCCAGCCCTTCCTCTGTGATCTGTTCCTGCCCTTTTACCAATGAAAACAAAACCTTCGGGCTCCCTGAGATGGCAGAAAAAGAAATCGCTGGATGTGGGGTCCACACCATCAGTGTTGGAGGGAGCAAGGGATGAGGTTGTTCTCCACTGGGGGATATTTTATGGCCTGGTCTGTGTTGTTAACCTGGCCATTAGGCTGCATCTCTGGAATGGGTAATGCCAAATCTACCAGCTGTATCTGAAAAAAGTAACTCCAGCTGTCATCTTTTGCTGAAATACCGGTGTGGTTTCAGAGCTGTTTCTTCTGAGAGCTGTGGAGTCTTCAATTTCCAAAGTGTTTGGGCACCAAAAAGTGTTCTGTTTTGCCTTGAAGCTTTTGACAGTCCAAGTGAGGCTTGTCTTGCTCATTACTGCAGTGCCTCAGACAGCCTGGCCTGCCAGCCAAAGTTAATTCCACAGCAGAAGGAGAAGGAAAAAGACTTCTAGGAACTGACTCTATTTTTTAAAAACCAGTTATTTTCTCATCACCAGCTCTACTCTGAGTTGGAGAGAGCTTTTAAAATCAGGAGTGTCATTTCTAAGTCTCCTTGAGTCCCCTGTGCTTCACTCCTGGGCAGTGCAGGCAGGTCAGTCGTGTCCCCATCCCCACTTTCATTTCCCACTCCTGTGCCAGCCCTGCACAGGGGCCTGGGAATCCTTGCTGTGCCACTGAGAGGCAACAGCTTGATTTTTAACTGAGGCCAGCTTTTGTAAAACACTCTCAGAGATAAATTTGACATTGCTCTGGTGCCAGTGAGGCTGGCAACTTTTCTTTCTTACCTCTGTATTTTAACGCCATGGGGTAATTCCACCTGAGTTCGAACCAGAATTGTTCAATCAGCTGTGGAAAGATTCCTCTTGGATTGAGGGAAGCATCTGGTCCTGGACAGTGTGATCCAGGCAAAACTGAATGTGACAGAGGAACATTTGCAGCTCTGTGCACTGTTTTATTGTGAAGACCACTTTTCCCTTTGTGGCGATTCTCTTGGTTGTGTTTTGCAGCTTTTGTTGGAATATTATCCTAAACCTGTACCTGTCCTTTGAGCTGGCTTGATGCAGGCAAGAAGGGCTCAGTGAATGTGCTCAGTCTGCTCTGGTCATTTGTGTTTATCTTGTTCTCATCTCCATCCCTCACAACTTTTACGTTTTACTACTGGAAACAATAAAGCTTTTGCTCGGTAACAACTTCTCGCCATTCGTGAAACAGTAAAAAAGGGTTTTTTTGTGGATACTCTCCAAATCCTCCAGCAAGGCAGGACAATAACCCAGCCAGTGGAACTGTGATTCACGTGGCTGGAGTTTAATTGAATCCTGCACTCCAAAGTCACCTCTTGTCTTGTCCCCTCCTCTGTGCCTGGCGGTGCCGGGGAGGGGGGCACAGATTTGCTCCTCAGCCCCTCCCCGAAGGTTTTCCACGCTGCAACCACGACTTGCAAAGCAGCACCAATTGTCCTTTTGTCAAGTGCTGTCCCCACAGCCTCCCGAGGCTCTCTGGCAATCAGGCTCCATTAAACTTGGCCCGCAGAGAAGTGTCTCTGTGCCTCATTGTTTGCTCAGTGCGCACAGCCCTGGCTGCTGCTGTTCCCTCAGCTCTCAGCCTCAAGGTTTCAAATAGCTTTTTAATCTGTTTTTGCTCTCCCCCCCCCGTTCTGAAAGCGCCTCGGTAATTGCTGTTGGGATTGTTCTGCTGGGGAGCTGCCGTCAGCCCAAGGATGGAGCGTGTCAAGGACCGAGCAGCTCTTGTGCTGCTGCTTCCCCTCTCCGCTTGCCATGACAACAGCCAGCAGATGGGAGAGTCGGCTGTGGGATGTCTGCGAGTCAGAAACGCTGCCCGTGGATTGCCAGGCTCCCCTCTTTGGTTTTTACGGCTGCATTTTGGAAGGAGAGGGCAGCGCTCCCCCTGTGAGAGCGCAGCCAAAGCAAATGGGCGACGAGCTGGCGTTTGGGTAGCGTGATTCTGGCCATTGCTGAGCATGGAGAGTCGGCAGGAGTGCTTGGACAGTGACACGAGCTGCCAAATAACCTCTGGAGTTCATTTGTGAAGTTAAATTTGGCAGCAGCTCCTCCTCGAAGTTGTTTCCTTCAAGGGGCGAGGGCTGGCGGTGTCTCACCAGCTCAGCTCCCCCTTCTCCTCCTGCCATCCCTCTGTTCCTCTCCTCCTCGCAGTCTGCTCCCCTGCAGGTGGGGGTGATGGACACAGAGTTCAGGGAGGTTTTTTGGGAGGGCCGATGCTGCCCTCACACAATGAGACTTTCAGCACCTCGTGGGAAGTTTCCATCCTGAGCTGCTCGTTGGGAGCCCTCCCTGGCCATCTCCTCAGCATGTCCAGGTAGTGCTGGAATCACCCAAGGTGAGGAGCCTGCCTTTACCCCGTGGCAGAACAGACAAGAACACGGAGCCAGATGTCACCTCCTCCCACTAATTAACTAATTATCAGGCTGGTGACTTGCTGCTAATCAGAGCCTTCTCAGCAGAGGGGTGCTGGCAGAGACACAGCCCCTCCGGAGTGTGACTGACTTCTGATTTCGGAGCTGGCCAGTTATCACAGGACTGTGGCTGCTTTCAGCCATTTGCAATTATACAAATTTCTGTTCCAGCTGTGCTGTCCCATCCCATGGGAGCAGCCCCTGGTGTGTGGGAGCTGCCCTGGTCTCGGGTTTGGGGACTGGATTTGGGAGCTGAGTGGGAAGATCACACTTCTGAGACTGGTCCTAACAAACCCTGCACTGCTGCTGGGTATTTCAGAGACTCTCCCTCAAAAGAATCCCGAGACTGATCCATTCCCAGCCCCTGGGACAGCAGCTGGATCACCTGGAGCAGCTGAGCCCAGCATTATTGATTTCTCAGCTGGTGAAGCCAAGCCCAAAAGACCAAGAAAATCTCAGTGAACAGCTGAGCCCCACTGTGGGAGGGCAGGGGCAGGAGCAGCAGCCATTGAGCTGCTGATGGGACAGACCTTCCTCTTCAAATGGCACCCGTGCCAAATTAAACCCTTCCAAGCAATCACACCGTGGCCATTCAAATGGTGCCTTGGAGGAAAGAAAAATAAACTGAGAAATGCAAATTAGGCATGTAAATCTTCCAGGCCATGTCTGGGAGGTACCTGTTTAATTAGCATCACTGAGCAGCCTTGATGTGGTAAGTGCTAAGGAGGAAACTTGCCAAATTTCCCCGGTTTTGATAGCAGGTGACTTGAGCTCTCTTTGAATTTCCACCTTGTGATTGTTTTTCTGAGCTTGCCAGAGTTGCTGTGCTGCCTGTAGCACGAGGAATTGGCTCTTGTGTCCTGGGCATCTTGGCATTGAATTTATTCCTGTGATAAATAAGAATATCCCTGCGAGGGTGTGGGTTAGGGAATTTCTGAGCCTTGGTTTCTCCCTCACCCCTGCCTATCCCAGCTCTCTGGTGCTATTTGGTACCAGGTAAATATTTTCAACTCTGAAAATTGTGAGATTTTGGATGCTTGGCCTGGGAATTCCCCGAGGTGCTGCCGGATCCCCCAGGCACTGCCTCGCCAGGTTTGCATCCCTCTGGCAGGCTCCGGGTCGTGCTGTTTCACAGATCGCCGCTCCTGACCTGTCACCCTGGGAGATGGTGGGATTAGGATGATGGAGTGCTTGGAGAGGATAAACAATAATGATGCTACACCCAAACAATGCCTTTCACTTCCCTCCTTTCTTTTTTTCTGTCGGTTCCCCATTCAAGCTTAATAAGATCAGCGCAGATAATTTCAGTGTTCGTGCAAAACATCATTTTCCCTCCTGTGCTTTGCCAGCTGCACTGCGCTCGGGAAGGCGAATTCACACTTTCTTCTGCGTGGTTATGAATGGGTGCATCTGCTCCTCGAAGATAGGGAGAGGAGGGTGAAAGGAAATCAGATGCAGCCTGGTACATTACCTCTGTGGAGAGGGAAGCGTGCAGCAATCAGATTTTTTGCAGCACAGGCTCAGTCCCGACGTCTTTTTGGAGACACCAGCGTGTGGGAGAGGCAGAAAAGGGATTTGGCTTAATGGGGCAGCACAGCCACCCCCCAATGGGGCAGGGATGCCCCAGCGAGCTCAGCCCCATCGTGACCAAGGTCTGTCGGCTCCTTCCCGGCTGGAAATCACCCCTGCCTTGCTCCCCGGGCTCTCTCCCGACCTGTGCCAGGGTCTGCACTCCTGATTTTCCACCTCCACATGCCCCAGGAGCTGCCAGCCCTTGCTGAGGTCTAGCCTGGGGCAGATGCAGGGCTAGAGGCTCTGTTCAGCAGCAGAACTCGTTAGCTGGGCTTTCTTTCCTCCCTCTTTCCCGAGACAGCCCCGCTGGAGAGGAGAGGCAGAGAACGGGGTTCACTTTTCTCCGTTATCTGGTGAGTGCAGCTGGGAGCCACACCGGCTGATCAAACACTCCAGTGGCCTCCAGACAGAGTCCCATCGATATTTCCAGTGCTCTGCCCGAGCCCAGAGCCCGGCAGTGATGCTCCAGCACGTCCCCTCCTCCTGCTGCCATCGTTTTGGGCTCCTGCCTCATTGCCTGTGACACGCAGCCATCAGGCATTAGCAGGTGGCTCTGGCACCTTATGGCACAGTCAGCTGCAAACGTGTTCTCCCTCCAGAGCAGGAGTTTTTCAGCCAGAAATTCTGGTGCTGTCCTTCCTATGGAGGTGAGTGTCCCCCCGACCCCTCTGCTGGGTTGGTTTCTGTTTCTCATGTGCTTTGTGTGTCCAGAAGCTTCCAGCTCTGGAGTGAAATGCAATGCACTCCACTCGAAAGAAGGATAAAAGTTTCCCAAAGGGTCTTGACGTGGCTTTTAAGAGTGCAAACGTGCCCATTTAACAGCCTGAGTGGCTGAAGCTGAGATGCGCTGAATGCCAGGCTTTGAAGCTGTGCAGGGAGTGGAAAAGGCGGTGGGTGGGGGCCAGGCTGCCTTCCTCACCCTCCTCATAAAACAGCTGGGCTCTGAATCCAATCCCCCGGGCCTGGATTCACCCAAGTGAGCAGTTTCTTAATGGTCCTTTTCTTTCCAGTTTCTTCAGGAGAGGAAGCAGCAGGTGTGGGTTGGTTTGGGTGAGCAGACCCTGAAATCACCATTTGAGCTTTTATTGAAGGGGCAACATCGTTGTGTGCACCAGAAAAGGGGAGAGAGGGCTGCTCCAGCTCACAGCATCCCAGGAAAAATCTTCCCAGCGAGCTCCCTGCAGGATTTGCTGCTCTCGTTGTTGCTGATGGGTTCAGGTGGGTTTAACCCTAAGGGCACTTGGGGGTTTTTAGTTCTTTGCACCTTGCAGGCCAGCACTCAGAGATAAATCCCTGTAATTTGCAGAGCTTTCAGTGGCACTGAGGCTGCTGGGTACCCCGAGCCTGAGTGGAAATAGTTTGGACACCCCTAGGCTGGTCCTGCTCTCTGTTTTTATGGCAGCCTTTGGAAGGAGCTAGCAGCAATTTTGGGGGGCTGGAGATGCCTGGGAGCGAGTGTGCAGCTCCTGGCTCCTCCCAAATCATAATTCCCGGGGTTGTGAAGGGATTTGGTGACTCCCTGAGCAGCTCTGCTTTAGGGAAGCATTCAGGGACACACAGCCAGGCAGCTGCCTCCTCTCACCCTGTAATTTCGTGGGTGGGCTGCAGGACTTTGTGCTCAGATATTACTGCACTCCTGTAATGCTGGAGCAGGTTCTGCTGTGGAGCCCAGGAGGGGAGATTCCTGATTTCTTACAGCTCTATAAACCTGTTTTTGCCACCAAACTGTTGTGATGCTGCTTAGAAGGGACTTTTGCAGAGTTGCAGAGTCCCTATTTCTATGCTAAGAAATCAAGAATCGGGTAATTGAATCTCCCTCCCCGTTCCTATAAAATCAAGTAATTGAATCAAAGAGCAGGTGATTTGGAAAGACAGAGAAAGGAGTTCATTTGGGGTTCCCTTTATTGGCCTCTCAAATTCTGAGCTTTGCAGCCTGCTGGGAGTGTTTTATCGATCATTTTTTTCACAGCTGTGAGGAGGATGGACTGAACTGCCCCTCATCCTGGGACCTGGGAGGCAGCAAGAGTTTGGGAACCGGGGAAGGGACCCCAGTGCTGAGGCTGGGGGTGTTCCCCTGACCCAGCAAGGGTTAAAATGAGGTGAAGCCCGCTCGAGAAACACCTTGAGGAGGGAAAATAGTGCTGTTTGTTGGCACCTGAGTGGTTTGGGATTGTCCCCGACAGCAGGAAATGCCCCCTGGAGTGGAGCTGCCAATGGCCCGTGACTGGTCAGCCAGAAAGCTGCTGAGGATGCAGCTTCATCGGGATGCAAATGGATGTAAATTCATGTAAACACATGTCTCCGTGCAGGTAGCAGCTCGTGCCCAAATTATGCAAATGTTCTAATCCAATAACGCTAATGTCATGATTATCCAGCAGCACGGGGTTCATTAATATGGTTCCCTGGCTCTTGCACCCATCACTGTCAACATGATTACGCTGAGGCAGAGGCTTCCAGCATCCCTGGCAGGTGGAGCCACTCTCGGGGAGGGAAGAGGGCATCCAGGGCATGGTGGCACCAGGAAGGAGCCCTCACCTGCCTGCTGAGGTGCCGCAGGTCCTGGCCAAGGTGCCACCTGGCTGCCACGCTCTCCTGGGGAGACCCTTCCTCGCAGGAGGAGACCTGGAGCAGATTTCCCAGTTCCTGCAGAGCAGCCAAACCAGCATTTCTCGATATCCGTGCTGTGATCAGATGAACAGGACTAGCAGGGCCATCTAGTGACTCCTCTGGCTGCTAAATGACCTGGGAGGTGTCCCCCCCCCACCCAGCAGTGATCCTTTTAAAGTTTGTATTTTCAGGAATGCCACCTGTCCCTCTGCCTCCCATTTTTTCAGCTGGTGGGTATACTTTGCACCAAAGTTTTGTTTTCCCTGGATCACCACAGAGCTGGAAAATGCTTGGGCTTCCCTACAGTGGAGAGGAGCTTTGTCCTGAGTCGGGTGACATAAGGTCAGGCAGCTGAATAGCCCGTGGATCAGAGAGCATCCTGCCTGCCTCAGCCCTGCCAGGAATGCTGCTCTCCAGGCAGGAATCAGCTTGTCTGGGCTGTGGCCTCAATTTCTTCCCTGCTGCCCTGCAGGTGCTGCTGTGAGTTTGTCTTTGTGGTGCACGTGTGAGCAGCCCTGCCTGGCTCAGGGAATCTGGGGCTCTTTGCCTCTCCTGGATGCCACAGGGAAGCTGTGGGGTCTTTCCTTCTTCTTGATCCCCTTCTTGCCCTTCCATTTTTATTGCCTTTTTTCATGTTGGCATGGTGCTGGGATTTGTGGATGGAGCCAGGAAAATACTCCAGCATCCACGATGGATCCTTCCCTCGCAGGTCAGAGTTGAGCCTCATGATCCAGGGGTGGACAAGACATCTCCCAGCTCTGGGAGGAGCAGCAGCCAGGATAGAGCTGCCCCAGAGCTGTGACGGGTACAGGGATTGCACAGGAGGTTTGGGTAGATTGCTTTTGACAGGATGTCGTTAGCCTGACGTGGATGTGGGAGAGGAGCAGCTATAAAGCTCTCTTAATGCAGCCAAATTGCTCTTTAATACTGCAAACCCAAGATGGTATTTCGTGAATCCCTGGAGCTCACTCTGCTGCTGGTTATTGGTGGCCTTTTTCCCTCTGCTTGCATCCAGCTCCGAATTCCTGGAGCGTGGGGTGGGAGCAGTTTTCCCCTGGTGCCTCCGTGAAGCTCAGCTGCTTTCTGCACCCACTTGGCTCCTCCTGTATTGACTCTGGGAGCTGGTGTGACTCCTGAAATGCCTCTTCCCACCAAAATGTGAGCAGAAAGTCTATCCATTTCCATGGCAACGGGGCTGGGCCCTAAATGCTGATGGGAACTCTGTTTCTGGACATTTATGGAGTGGGAAGAGCTGGGGGTGCAGGAGGCAGCAGTGCCCAGCCCCAGCACAGCTCTCCAGGCCAGCATTGATGTCCCAGCCACCACAGGACACGATTTTGCTGCAAAATTAACACCAGGCTTTGCTCCTGGCTGCCTGGAAAGTCTTGAGGAGGAATGTTGTCATCCTCCTGCAGCTGGGAGACAGTCGGGAAGAGGTAAAAGCAGGGTAAAACTCCTTAGACAAGTCAGCTGGATAATCTCAGAGGACGTTGACTCCAGCTTGGAAAGGCACTGAGAGCAGATAAAATTAGTCTAATAGGAGTTGATGCTGCACAGAAGTCTCCCCTCCCTTGATTGCAGGGGAGTGGGTCTGCATTTCTCTCACAAACATCAGATCCAGCCCCGTGTGAGAGGGTGGCTCTGCCCAGCCTGGTGATGGCAAACCCCTGCTAAGGCTCTGGAGTTTGGAGGAGCCCACAGATCTGGAGACAAATCTGAGAAGAAAACCCCAAAAAGGTTCATCCCTAGGAAAACCCCCCTGAGGACTGAGCCCTTGGCAGTGCTGTGCCCCAAGGCTGGGTGTCACTCTCCCCCTGGGCACTTTTGGGTGGATTTTCCTGCAGCTCACGCTGTGCACAGACCCACCCTGGTGAATCCCTGTGTGGATTTACTCTGTGCTCCACAGAGCTGAGATTTACAGCAGCTGATTATCCCCTCTGCTCGGTTTGCAGGTGCCTGGAGTGTTTGGCTCTGGGGTGTCAGGGTGCAGGTCCCCTCCCCAGCAGGAGGGCAGACAGGACTCCAAAAAAAAAACCCCAAGTGCATTAAAATTACAAAAGAAAACACCAACTATTTTGGGATTCACATGGAAATGGCAACATATGCTAAACATTAAACATCAGCCCCTACTGAAAGTAGAGCTATTCTGGGCCCACCCTGAAGATGCAGGGAGAGCTGATGCCTCCTTCCCTCCCCCTGGAAGCTCCTTTCCAGATCCATGTGCAGGTGGCAAAATGATGGCCAGGAAGATTCCGTCCACCTTTGCCACTGGTTGGGTGTTTCATGAAGTCTCTGGGAACCTCCAGCAATATTTTGAGGGGAGAGGGCTCTTCCCTGCTGGCATTTGGCCCTTGCCTGGCTTTCTGCAAGAGTTTGTTTGTGTCTGTGTTGTAATAGGATGTGGGTTGTATTCCACCACAGTGATTTTGTTCACAGCTAGTAATTGCTGGTTAAATCTGGTCAAATAATGGTTGTTAGCAGGGCCTGTTGGAGCAGAGATAACCTCAGATATTATCCAAGCAGAGGAGCAGTGGGGGCCGGGGTGCACTGGGATATCAGCACTGCTGGCGAGCCGTAATCGGCACAGCCTGGAATAAGCTCCTTAGGATTATTTTTGCCAAGTTTCCCAGTTATCATTATTATTATTATTGCTTTACTTAGCAAATGCAAAGGCCGTTTGACCAGGTAAGGAGTGCAATCCGCTGGATGGGCTCAGCCAAGCCTGCCCAGCAATGGAGGGCAGGGATCTTTGAGGGGAAGCTGCCAGGAGCTGTGCGTCAGCCAGGAGACAGTGCCCTGAGCCAGCCAAGGAGCCAGGCACATGTTGCTTTTCAATTAACCCCCTTCCCATGCACACAGCCAGGCTGGGGCTAAGCTCATTGGAAGAAATAAAGAATATATTTGGTAACTCCCAGCCGGGGGAGCTGAAGGCAGGGTCTGTCCTGAGTCACCCCAAGGGGATGGAGGGGTCTCTTCCAGCAGTGTTGGCATCCCCTGGCAGGGTTGATACCCCCCAGATTGAGCTGGTGGTATCTGGCACCCTCTCCTGCCTACAGCTGTGGGTACTTTCAGGCTTCAAAATGGGTGGGAAGAGCAAAATTCCAGCTAGGGCTGTGCAGGCTGGTGCTGCCTGTGTCACCTCCCTGGGGACACTGACAAACCTCCCTGTCCCACCTCTCCGAGTTCAAGGATGGGATCCAGAGGTAGTGAAGGCTTCAGTTTGGCATCATCTCTTGGTGCCTTCTCCAGGCTTTTCTCCAGCAGCACCAGCAGAGCAGGGGGGTTCAGAGAGATTTTGAGCTGACCAAGAAATAATTAAAGAACCAGTGGGTCCATCACTGAATCCCTGGCAAGCAGTGGGATGTGCTATTCTGCTGCTGTGCTTTCCATTTGGAAAGGAATTGATCAGACTGGAACCAGCCCCTGCTCTCATTGATTTCAACCTGGAACAGCAGAACTTGATGCCCAGAATTTGTAAGGAAATTAGTTGAAGTGTGTCCTGTGTTTTTTGGATGCATGTTTCATCCGTGTGCTGCAGATTTGGGGGCTGTAGGAGTATTCCTTCTGTTTGCAGGGCAGTTCTAGAGGAGGAATCTGGGCTGTGGCACAGAGTGAGTGCCACAGGCTTTTTCTGCTTAAACCTGTGCTTGTGCTGCTGTTTAGCACAACATTTAAAGTAAAACCTTGGTGTTTTGGAACCTGGGCTGGAGTCAGAGTGGCTGTTCCCACAACCCCAGTACAATGTCACAGGTGCTGAACTCGAGATCTTGTTTTCTTGGGAGAAAATATGAGTTTTGACAGGGCAATTGTTCTTCCCCTCATCCCATCCCTGCTTTGGTGCTGGCTCTGTGATGGCCACCTCCCCCTTCCCTGAAGGTTGTACTCCCCTTCCTACAGGGATGGATATTCCCTCACAAAGTGGCTTTCCTTCCTACCAGGCAGAGCTGCGGGTTAAAATTGGCATTTTAACATTTAGACTCTCTCTCTTCCCTCCTGGGGGGCTGGTGGGGAAGTCAAATTCCCCCTTTCAGGGCAGCAGAGGCCACGTGCGTGGGCAGAGCAGCAGCTCTGAGTGGCCCCAGCAGAGGCAGGGATCAAATCAAGTCACATTCCAGGGCATTAGACAGACGGTGGGAATTAAGAGCTTTACCTGGAAACTGGCTTTGTATCTGCAAGCTCTGCTTTTGTCTTCCAGCCCAACTTTCTATTTTTGTCCCTTTCGCCTTCCGTGTTGTGTGTGGCACATTTGAGGAGCCCTTGGTAAATACGGGGCTGTGCAGCCCAGGAGGAACCCCTCAGGCAGTATGGGAAGGTAGGAAAAGTGTGGTTTATCAAACCCAAGCTGCTTTGGGACTCATTAAAAGCTAAGATAAGGCTCCAGCTGCTTTCTGTAGGCTTGGGGTTGGGCAGGGACTCCAAAGTCCCATCTGGACTCTTAGCAGTGAGTGTAGGTTTTGGTTTCTCTCAGTCTATAAGGCTGGTGATGAGATCTCCCTCGGGGGCCACCCCTGCCCTGCTTCAATTCTGCCTTTTTTGTCCCCTTGTTGCTCTTCTGAATCCCTGGGTGAGCTGAGCATCTCCCAGTCGGTGCTGCTGGGCCCTGATCCCGGCTGTGGATGCAGGAGGAAGAAGAGCTCAGAGGTTCACCTTAATTCCCAGAGCCTTGATTTTCTGCCCTATAAAACAATCTTTGCCTATTTGGGCCTTGTGCTCTTTGAGGAAACATTTGAAATGATGACGCTTTTGTAATGGCAGTAACGGCATTAGGCTCTCACACGTAACTTGATTTTATTTATTTATTTATTTGCCCTTTCTTAGAGGAAATTGCTGCTATTTTCTGGGCATCAGGCCCAATTTCTGCTTCGTTCTGTCTGAGTCCACACCACATCCTGGATGCTGCACCCGAAGATGGAGCCTGTGTGGATGAACACACCCAAATCTGGAGGAACCTCCTCGTGCTTGCTGTGATGCTTCCACCCAGCACCAGCCCACCTGTGAGATTTTCAGCCTCCATGTGCACAGCAGGTGGCATTTCCATCTGAATTAATGTCTTGGGAGTGCTTGGATATGGGAAGGGGATAAAACTGTCTGAGACTGGATCTGCTGTCAGACCTGCAACAGGCAGGAGCCACCCCAGAGTGAAAACATGGCAGGGACACAAAGGAGCAGTGAGCTGTCTCCTGTCATCCCAGGTCATTAGATCATCCTTAGATGTGCTTCATGTCTAGGTACAGAGCAGCGACAAGTTTGGATGCTTCAGGAGAGCAACATTCACTTCCCTGTGAGGAGTAAATTAAGTTCGTTTGCCTGGTGTCAGTGTGTTATGACTCAAAGACGTGCATTAACATTTACCAAAATCTGAATGAAAACTGAACTCGGCTGCAGACAGAAAGGTAAGGTGTCATTTTGTTGGGATTTGGGGGAAATCCTCTGAAGAACAGAGCTTTGTTTTTAATAGTCACCTGTGTGCCAGGCTGCAGAGACTGCAGCTCTGTGTGCCTTGCTAAAGGATGTGTCAGGTTGCTGGTGGGCCTGCTGTGGGCAGCTGGACATGGTGGTGGATGACCAGAGCATGGCAAGTATCCCAGCCTCATGCCAGACCCCCCAGAACTGAGCCAGCAGAGAGGCTGCTCCTCTGAAATATTTCAGACACATTTTCCTGGGCAGGGTGAGTTACTGGGCAGCAGTTTTCAACATTTTCTCACAGGGTTTCTCGTCAGGCACTCCTTGCTCAAAAGTCCACTTCCAGTAGCTTGTGAAGCCACAGATTTATTGATTTGAACACAGGGGGAAGTGAATAAAAACAGCAGCTGGAGACCAACTCCCTGAGCAAAGCATAGCTCAGCATTTTCCAGGGGGCCTGTGGCCCTGTCCTGGTGTCCTGTGCGTTGGTTCTGTCCCTGGTGTGTTCCCAGTTCCAGGAGCTCATCCAGCTGGTGCTGAGCTCTGGAGGGGACATTGCCGTGGGCTGGGGCAGCCGGGGCAGCCGGGATCCGAGTCGGGGCTGTCCCTGTCCCTGTCCCTGTGAGCGGCAGGGAGCGGGCAGTGGTGCCACCCATGCCCCCGGCTCAGGATGTGGCACAGCCTGCGGTGAGCCGGGAAGGCGTGGGGGCTGTCACGGTCCCTCTGCACATCGCGACACAACGGATGGCTCCTGACCCTGCCCGGTGACCTCAGCCCCGCGGCGGGGGCTGGCAGGGACCAGCCCTGTTTGACACGGAGATGGATCCAAGCCCACCTCCCCACACCGCATCACCCCAACTTCTGCCGGCTGCGCCCGGGGGTCCGGGGCTGTGCTGGGGAAGGGGCAGGGGCCCGGCTGCCCACGCTGGTGGCCGTGTGGCCGGAGCAGCAGGCCGGCCACAGCCCTCATTCCTCCGCTGCTGGGTACCGCTTTGTTGCTAGCTGGTGACATCACCCGAGAGCCCACCCCCTGCCTCTTATCCGTCTCTCCGTCTCGCTCATTTATTCCCAGGCAGCGCTGGCAGGATCAGGGGCTGTGCGAGCGCCAGGGCTGGCAGCAGCAGCATGCGTGCGGCGACCGAGGCTCAGGGCGCGACAACCACGTAAGGGGCCCGCCGGAGCATCCCTCCTCCCCTGCCTCCGCAGCCCCCGGCAGAAACTTCCCTCTCCCGCACGGTCCGGGCTTCTCCGGGGGGGCTTGGCAGCGACAGCCGCATGCATGACACTCCGAAAAGGAGAGAAAATGACCATAAGTATCCAGGAGCACATGGCCATTGACGTCTGCCCCGGCCCCATCAAACCCATCAAGCAGATCTCCGACTACTTCCCCCGCTTCCCCCGCGGGCTGCCCGCCGCCGTCGGCCGCAGCAGCAGCGCCCTGCGCCCCGCGGTCAGCCAGCCCTCGGTCAGCCCCGCCGAGGCACCCCGCGAGGATGATGAGGATGTGGACCAGCTCTTCGGAGCCCACGGAACGACGCCCGCAGAGCAGCCGGCCAAGAGCCAAGCGCCCGAGGAGGTGGTGGACCCCGAGGGCTACGAGTCCGACGATTGCAGTGAGTTCCCAAGTTTCCGTGGGAGTTCGCTGGGTGCTGAGGGCGAGGGTGGGTGTTGGGGCTGGCTGCCCATCTTGGGGCACCTTTTCAGCAGTGCTGGCCGTCCCTGGGGTCACACTGCAGCAGTGAGAAGCCCCCAGGTGCAGCCGGGGAGGCTCTGCCGGCGCTGCTCCGGGGTGGAGGGGGGCCCTGGGAGTGTCCGTGCCGCAGCCAGGCTGGCTGCTGAACCCGAAGTAGGGAAGTCTCCCAAGAGCCACCAGTTGCTGCTGTGGTTGGTGCACTTCTCTGCCTCGTCCCTGCAGGGCTCCGTGCCTCCAGCCCTCCAGCTGGGCTCAGACCCTTTTAATCCGGCTCAGTGGTGCAGGCTGCTCCAGCCACCCTGCCGATGAGCTGGCCATCGGCTCCAGCATCGCCCGGCTCCACAGCGGGCAGATTTGTGGGGCACGACATCCGCCCGGGAGAGCTCTGCCATCTCCCTCGGCAAACTCTGGCGTGTCATCCCTCCAGTCCTCACCCGCCGGCAGAGCCCTGCAGGAGGCCAGGGCGGCCTTTGGAGCAGAAGGTTTTGGTTCTGGTGGATGCAGGTGTTTGCAGTAAGGGTTAACCCCTCCCCACCCAAATCGTCCTTCCCACCCGGCGCCGTGGAGCTACAAGGCAGCCGCTGCCTGCCACGGCCCCCGGGATAACCCTGGGAGTCAGGGGAACCCCCAGGGCTCGATTCAGCCCAGCCTTCGGGGGGCAGATCCTGCCAGGGGCTGAGCACAAAGTTTGGAGGCGGCAGATGCCGAGGAGAAGGGAGCGGGTGCTGCTGAGCCCTGCTGCGTGCTCGTCCTGGGGGAAGGGGAGGCTGAGCTGCTCAGGGCCCAGCGCCGGGCAGGCGGTGCCTTTGCTTTCCCTTTGCTTTCCCTTTGCTTTCCCTTTGCTTTCCCTTTGCTTTCCCTTTGCTTTCCCTTTGCTTTCCCTTTGCTTTCCCTTTGCTTTCCCTTTGCTTTCCCTTTGCTTTCCCTTTGCTTTCCCTTTGCTTTCCCTTTCCTTTCCCTTTGCTTTCCCTTAGCAGAGCGTCACAGCCCTGCCTCGGCATCACTGCCGCGCTGCCGGCCACTGGCCTGCTGCCATTTATTCCACACCCCAGAGTGTGACCCCAAGGACGGCTCCTCGAAGGGCTGTGATGCTGCAGGGCGGCACGGCTGTCCCTGTGTCCCCCTCTGGGAACAGCCCTGGGAGAGGCTGGTGCTGGGTGCCAGCCCCAAACTGGCACACGCTGTTTCCCCATGCCGGTGTCGAGGTCACGCTCTCCATGGAGAGGCGACAGCTCTGGCACTGCCAGGGAGAACATCTCTGCTAAGCCGCGTTTGTCCCAGCCAGGCAGTTAATGGGGACTTTAACCGGCTTTGGGTCATTTGCTGCTCTAATTATCCCATCGTCTTTGCTCACCGTGGCGGGAGAAACGGGAACAACCGGGCTGCAGGGCCGGGGGGGGTGTGGGAGCCAAAGCACCCGGGGGGCCCCAGAGCGCAGCGTTTGCTCTGGGTGACTTGCATGGGAATTGCCCAGGGCGCTGCATTGTGCATTTATCCGTCGGCAATGCTGGATGCTGGGTGCTGGATCCTGGATGCTGGAAGCAGCTTGGCTCCGTGCCGGGGCCGGCGGGTGTTTCTCTCACCCAGGCTGGTGTTAGGAAGCGTTCCTTGCAGCGTAACAGGTGTCAGGCAAAACTGCTGAGGCTGTTTTGCCAGAGGTGCGGTGGGGTTTTGGCTGGCAAAGGCACGGAGGTGCCAGGAGCAGAGCAGGGAGGTGGCAGCGCCGGTGCCACATCTCTGGGGACAGCGCGGGGTGGCCCAGACACCCCGAGGACACTGGCTGGCATGAATGTGCAGGATGAGACTGTCACTCCCCCATGTTCAGCAGCCAAGTTGTAAATCCAGGCAGGAGCTGCCTGTACCCGTTCCCCAGCCTGGGAGCAAGGAGGGGATCCGTGCAGCCTGACTCGAGCCATCAGCCACGCTGGGGAGTGTCGTGGAGCTCCCCCACATCTCTGGAGGGTGATTCAGGGCTGCTGCATTAGTCACCTGCACTAAATTTCCCCTGGAGAACCTGTCTGTGCCTGCACGTCAGGACAGCACGGGGTTTCAGAGGTGTCAGTCCCCTTGGGTGGCACACGGGGCTCAGGGGGTTCGAGAGGTCTCCAGGGATGATGCAGAACCCACAAATCAAGGCACGTCTTGCCTCACTCCTCAGAGATGCTGCCAGCCAAGCCCCGGAGAGGTGCAGGGAGAGGGATTTCACCGTGGCAGGATCCATCGGGAGGAGGAGGAGGGGGATTGAATGGGAGGGAGGAGGAGAGCTGCCCCTGCCTAGAGAAATGCAGCAATTGTCTGGGTTTCCCCAAGCTCCTTCCAGCCTGGAGTTACTGCTCCAGCCTGGGGGTTCTGGGGTTTTTCCAGAAAAAGCCCTGAGCTGCCATCCCAGGCTGAATTCCAGAATGCCAGCAGGGCTGTGGGGAATGGGCAGGGTTGGTCCTGCCTGGCCCTGCTGCAGCTCACCTGGGCTGGTTTTCTGCACCCTGTTCCTTAATCCTTTGCTGAGTCGTGCTCCAGACCCTACCAGCAAACCTTGTAGTGTCTGTGGAGCCAGTGGGAACTGCAGTGTCTGCTCCCATCCAAGCAGGGTGGCTTGACCCAGGTTTGGCACCTGCAGGGAGCAGGGGTGTGGCAGGGGGGGTGCGAGTGCGTGCATGGAATTGGTGCTTTGGGAAGCTGAGAATCCCCAGGCTGAGGGAAGCAGGTGGAATCCTCCCAGAGATGGGCAGGGACCTGGCTGAGGTGGGAGGACAGGTGGGGCCAGCCATGGGAGGCTCAGGTTTGTGGTTCTGGACACCTCTCCAGCAGCCTGTTGAACGCAGCGAGTGGCAGGGAGCAGCCAGGGCCAGGGAACCAGCACAGCAGATAATCAATGGAGATAATCAATGGATAATCAATCTGGGCTGGCTCTGGGATCACTGGGAATCGCTTGGAGCCAGCTCTTCCCACCAGACCTGCCAGCAGCGCTGCTGTGAGGATTTGCAGGGTTGTGGTGGGCACCCACTGCCCTCCCAGGGCTCTTGGGAGACCCTGGCAGAGGGACTCATCACTGCCCTGAGCTGGACAAAGCAGGACCCTTCCTGCAGGGGGTTTGTCCCCAGCAGAACTGCTGAGGAGCTGGGAGGAATGAGGCAGGGGAAGTGGGGAATGTGCATTTGCTGCAGAGGATGGTTTGGTGCTGTTGGACCAGCATCTGCTGTGAGCTGAGAGGACCAGGCAGGAGATTGGGAAGGGGGAATTTGCTCCTGCTGCCTCAGGACACCTGGCTGTCACCTCATCTTTGGCTCCCCTGGCTGGTGCCCTGTGACAGCAGCAGGTCCCTGGGGTCCCCAGCCACCAGGGATGATTCCCACCCAGCCGAGCAGCACAGTGCCAGGGAAACTTGGTTTGCAAGGAAAATAAGCAAATGCCAGCTAGATGGCAATGTGCCACCTGTGAGGAGCTGGCTCTCGCCTCCCATCTCCACTGATTTCACCCAAATGCTGCTGCCCCTCCACTGCCTGCACCTTCCCCTCCATAGCACCAGCAGGGATTTGTACCTGAGGGATTTTTAAAGGTCTCTGAAACCTCTGCAAGAGCAGAGGTAGAGAGGTAGAGCCAGTCCCTGTGAGGGAGCACTGCCAGGGCTTCTCGCAGGGGGTAGTGCTGGAGGGAGCAGCCATCCTCCTTAAACAATCAAGTTCCAGCCCTTGGAGAAATGCCCCATTCCCTGAGCTGCTGTTTGGCTTTGGAAAGAGGCTCTGGTCACACTGGAATTCCTTCCCTTCTCCAAATGTGCTTGGCTCTGGGTTTTCAGGTGAGGAGAGAACCTGGGAACCACAGGCTGCAGTGGGAGCCGCTATCCCTGGAAATGCTGCCCCATCCTGCTCCTGCCAGCGCTCTGGGACTGTTCCTACGTGCACAAACCCATCCAATTCCACCTCATGCCCACTTTTATCCATGGAAGAGCAGCCTCCTGAGCTCTGGAGCTGCAGCAGCATGAAAACCACTTCTCCAAAGTGCAGCTGAGAGGCCAGTCCTGGTGCACGGCAGCTCGTGACGCCTGCAGCGCCACACAAGTTATTTAGGAAGACTCTTATTTTGAGCAAAGAAGATAATTAGGCAGGCAAAGCCATCATGGGGATATTAATTACTGGCTGCTGGAAGACGTAAAGAAGAAGGAAGGTCTGAAGGGGTGCAGGGTTTGCAAGTCACCTGGCAGTGTTTTTGGCCAGACAGGGGGAGGCAGAGGAGACGGCGAGGAACGAGCAGGGTATTTACTTCTGAAACGCAGTTCCTTAGCATATGCTGCAACTGCTATTTATAAGCTTTGAATCGTCTTTTCAATCCAGATAAGGCCAAAAGAAGTCTTTTTCTCGCTCAGGAAACCAAACAAACCACCGCTGATTTCAGCAGAGCACGGCTTTGCCAAGCTGAGCACAGCCCGAGCTGCCTGTGCTGAAGGAATGTGGGCAGGCACTGGGCAGTGTCACACCAAGGTGTCCCAGGGGAGCTTTGGGGTATCCCATGGGGTGGCTCTGGATTAGCTCCTCTCTGGTTTCCTGTGGGACAGGTGGATATTTGGGATGTGCCGGGCTGGGTGAGCTCTCACACCTCCCTGCTGACCATGCCAGCAGTGATCCAGCTGCAGGCTGCACATCCTGGTCCCCTGAGGAACCTTCCTCTTCCTGGGGATTGCCCACAGCCAGGGACACCCTGGAGTGCTGGAGGTGAACACGGGGCACCAGGAGAGGAAAGCAGAGGAGGGAGAGCAGGGTCTGTCTGGGCATCCCTCCTCCAACATCCATGGAAGCAGCATATGGGCTGTGGCCTCTGGCACCTCTGCTAATGAAGGAGCCACACAGCTGCTGGATAACCCAGCTCCCTCCTCCCACAGCCTGCCCAGCCCTTCACCTTTCCCAGGGTGCAGGAGGAGAGACAGAACTTGCACCCCTTGTTCCACCATGCTCGAGCTCAAGGGGTTCCCGGTCTCTCCTCTTTGTATTTAACACTGAAGGCAATTTTGGGGGGTTGTTAATTGCAATACTGTATTTCATTAAAGAAGGAGAGTGGGAGAGATTTGAAGGCCATCTCTAAATTGAAATTGCTGAAAGTCTAATTGCTGCTGACATCAGGGACCATTTAGTGCTGTAAAACATAATTGCATCTCTGAACTGTTCTGAGCAGATAAGTGTTCCTCTGAACACTCCTCCTGGAGAAGACAGAAGAGCTGATGAGCATCCATCAACCAACCTCATGAAGAAGCAGATCCCTGCTCCACAGCTTACCAGGGCCTGGTGCCGTGTCTCCAAAATGAAGAAATATTAATTGCTGCAGGTTTTAAGTGAAAAACCCACAGCCAGGCAGGGAACAGTTGCTAGAGAGAAAAGTTGTGTTTGTTCCTTGCTCCTGATCCTGTTGAGTTCAGCCACATCCGTGGATCTGCTGAGGAGGGAAGGTCTCCTGCCCGTGTGCTGGATCTGGTCCCTGCTGGGGTTTTTTGTAGGACTGGGAATGTCCTCACTGCCAGCAGCAACAGATCGGAGTCCTGTGATGCTGAGGGGAATGTTCATGCCCCAATATGCTCTTGCTGCCCATGGGACATGCCCCCAAACCTCCCAGAGGATCTACTTTCATGGAATGGCTGATGGTAATGCCAACTTTCAGACATCTCCCATTTCCAGCTGCCTCCACCACCTTTCCCGGCTGACGCCGAATCCCGCGGCGATGCCGTGGCTGCAGCTCCATGCCAGAGGTCAGTGCTGCCCTCAGGGGCTTTACTGCCCTCAGGGCCTGCATCTCCTCGGCTCAGCACCTTTGGGACCCATCCCTGACTGCACAGCAGCGTCCTGAGTGGATCTGTGCCCAGACTGGGAACGCTGTGGGTGCTGGGTGAGCTCAGCCCCAGCTGCAGGAGTTGATGGTGCTGTTTTCCAGGGATAACCCTGAGGGTTTTCCANTGCTGCCCATGGGACATGCCCCCAAACCTCCCAGAGGATCTACTTTCATGGAATGGCTGATGGTAATGCCAACTTTCAGACATCTCCCATTTCCAGCTGCCTCCACCACCTTTCCCGGCTGACGCCGAATCCCGCGGTGATGCCGAGGCTGCAGCTCCATGCCAGAGGTCAGTGATGCCCTCAGGGGCTGCATCTCCTCAGCTCAGCACCTTTGGGACCCATCCCTGACTGCACAGCAGCGTCCTGAGTGGATCTGTGCCCAGACTGGGAACGCTGCGGGTGCTGGGTGAGCTCAGCCCCAGCTGCAGGAGTTGATGGTGCTGTTTTCCAGGGATAACCCTGAGGGTTTTCCACACCTCCTGGAGGTCTCAAGTTCTGCCCCATCGTGTGCCACTGGATGTGGTCAGGGAGGCAGAAGCACACACACAGGGTCTCCCACCAAAATGTTCCTCAGCAGCCCAGCTTGGAAATGGCAGGAGATAATTTCTCTTCCTCCTGAGGAGTCATTTACCAACATTTTATATGGGGCTATAAGTGCACAGAATTACTTGCTGCCTTTCAGGACCTTTAAAATTATCTCCATTGCAAGGGAAAATTAAAGCCATGGAAGAATAGGGACCTATCTTTTATAGTGCATTAAAAAATACCCAGTCTGAAGGTTACTGAACCTGTGCTTTCTGTAAGGGAGAGCTAATCCAGACAATCCCTAGCAGTCTTTTTACTGCTCCACTCTGATCTCCCTGGCACAAAATCCGTGAGCAGATTATCTTGGGAGCAGCAATGCTGATAAGCAGAGGGACTTAAGGCTTTTGGACTCTTTTTTAATTAGTTCTCTAGCGGGGTTTTTGTGTGCACACCTCAACTTCTCCTGGTGTAGAGCTTTGCTGGGCTTTCTAATGTCAGTCACACCTGCCTTGGGAAAGTAAGGAGTGTGCTCCATCATCACTTCCAGGCTCTGCTGAAGCTTTTTCTGTGAGTGTCAGTGTCTCTTCCATGCCTTGGGATGAGAAACTCTTTTCCTTGGAGCACCCCAGGCTGTGGAGAGGGCGGATCTGCCACCCAGCACGGCCTGCAAGGACAGGGGGCTGGGAAAGGCAGCAGAGCACAAATTTATCACCACGTTTTGCCTCTCATCCCACAGGTATAAATAGAAGCTCCTTCAGCCTCGCCTCACCCTGGGCGCCGCCGGGAAATGTCAGCAATAAACAATAAATTCCTGCCGACTCTGCTGGGCTGTGCCGGGCCGCCCGCGGGCCTGGCCGGGCCCACGGACACATCTGCTGCTTGTGCTGCCCTCTAATCATTTCCTGGCCCACTGAATTAATCAAAACGCCCAAAGGTCAGTGGGAGAAGAGGCCACCTTCCCGTGCAAGTCGGATTTATTTTTCCTTTTGGAGCCCGTGTTAAAAGGCAGGCCCTGGCCAGCACCTTCCCATCAATCTCTCCCAGCTCATGGAGGGGAAAGAGGGTCAGAACCTGCTAATGAGTTCAGTTTTCCTAATGGTTATTTTATCATTGGAGCAGAATAATTGTAATAATAATGATACATCCTGCCTGCTGTCTGGAGAGCGCCAAGCTGCCTTTGTAATGCCTGACAAAGGCATTTATTTATATTTTTTATTTGCAGCCTCTGTGATTAGAGGGCAGTGTTCAGAATAGCCCAGTCGAGTGAAATAATCCTGGTAACAGTGCTTTGGGTCTAATTGCTGCCCTTTTCTTTTTTAGGTACTTGCTCCTCTAATTAAGATCACAATCGAGCTGCATCTCAAGTGGGAGGGGGAAAGTGATTAAAGAAGGGGGATTGGGTTGCTCTGCAGAGGTTTTGTGCCCAATCCTGCCAGCTGGGGATGCAGGATTCCCACAGCCAGGGCTGGATGTGCTGCTGGGGTTTGCAGGAGTGGGAGCAGTGCTGGGGCCCTGCTGGTGGCTTGTCCAGCCCCTGGCTGGCTGTGCTGACCACTGCAGGACCACAGGGCTGGGCTGGGGCTCCTGGGGGTGCACAGGGTGCTGTTGAGGGGTGCAGGGGTGGCTCCCACCCCCGGTGTAGGTGGAGGTCTCCTGCTCAGCCCTGAGCTGGAGTTCCAGCCTTGTCTGTGCCTGCATGGCTGTGCTGGATCCGTCCCTGGCTGTGCATTCCCAGGATGTGCCAGAGGCTGTGGGACTGTGACCGTGTCCTTAATGTGTTCCCTGAGTCCTGGGCATCTGCTGGTTCTGGTGGCAGTGCCCACCTCCAGCTCTACAGCAGCACCTTGGCTGCCAAACCCCAGCTTTTCCTCATCCCATTTATCAAACAGCCACATTTTTAAGCAATTAGCACACACTCTGCTGATGTTTCCACCTTCCTTGGGAATTGAGACTCACCATCCACAAAATAAACCCTCTCTGCTTAGAGGAAAACCCCTCCAGGTCTGGAGCAGAGCCAGGGCTGGAGCCCTGCACTCCTGCCTGTGCCCTCCCACCCCTGGCAGCTGCAGGAGGAATGGGAACTGCTGGGTGGATGTTTGCTCATGACTGCCAGAGCTGGGAGCAGGAACTGAGTCTCCTCACCTGCAGAACAAGCTCCTGCTGCTGTGTGAAGGTGATTTTAGGTTTTGCCTGTCTTGCAGGAGCAGGGCTCCCCGCTGCCCTCGCCCCTGGGGCAGGCTGGGGCTTTGTCAGTGTTTCCTGGCCGAACCCCGTTTGCCTGCCAAGCTTTTTAATTTGTTTTATAAATTGCCAAATCCAGCAGGCTGAACCGCGGGCCCCCTTCTGTGATAAAAATAAAATAACAGCTTGAACTCAGAGGGCCGAGCGGTGGGGCTGGCAGGAAGCTCTGATTAAAGGGCAGGTGGAAATGATGAGGCTCCGAAACCGGAGGTTTCATCTTCCGCTCTTGAGTGAAAAATGCAGATCTGGGAAGTTTTGCTGACTTGGTTTGTGGAGCCTCCCTCTTCTCACGCTGCCATCCTTGAGCTGCCCGTCACTGAGAGCACCCAGAGGCACCAGAGCTCTGCTGGTCCTTCCTCCCTGCGGGATGTGCAGGGGGTTTGGTGGGAATTGCTCTGGGAATGCTCATTTCTGCCATACCCGGGGGTGATGCACAAGGTACAGCAGGTTTGGCCTCACCCCTCATCTTCCCCTGGCAGGTAAAACCCCACTGATTTGTGACTTACCCAGACCAGGAGCTAATGTGCCATGAAATTGCTGCACAACGAGGAGGGTACATTATTCTGGCAGAACTCTCTCTGGGTATTTACACTACTTTGAACTCAAGATATTTGCTTGGGAGAAGTGATACTTTTTTTTTTTGCCAGCAGGCAAACCTGTAACTCCTTTGCTTTGGGCTGGGATATCACTGTGAAATTGCAGCAGGAAGGTTTTGGTCCCCTGAATATCCTTAAACTCTCTGGGTGCCTTACTGTGCTATCAATGTTGAGGGAAAAAAAAAAGTACTTTATTTCCTGCCATAAACTTTGTCCAGTTCCCCCCTAGGCAGCAAACCCTGCTTTGATATTAAGCAAAACTGTTCTGGTTTTTATTTTGGATTTTTTTTCGCGTTCTGAACACGGCAGAAAGGTGCAGTTACCTTGGAAACAGCGGTGGGATGCTGTTTGGTGGCAGGGCAGTGCTCAGGTAAAACTCTTTTGGGAAGGTGGGCATGGAAAAGTGGGGTTTGCTGGGTCCAGAGCCACCCTGGAAGTTCCAGACTGGTGGCAGGTAAAGCTGGGCCAGGAGAGAGGCTGCTCCATGCCCAGGCTTTGGTGTGCAAATCAGGCCTGGGAGAGAAGGTTAAGCCATGTTTTTGGGAAGCCTGTCTTTTTAAGGCTTTTCCTCTGCTTTGGATTAGTGAGATACGCTCAGATCATCCAAAGGGAAAGATTTTCTCAAATCTAAAGGACTTTTGCTGCTGGGGCTCTTCTGGTTTTGTTCTGCTCCCCTGCCCCATCCCTGTGTCCCATCCCAGGAGACGCTGCCGTCCCTGGATCCTGCGGGTGCCATAAAGGAACGCTGCGCTGATTAAAAGCTGTCGGTGTTTTTCACTTTAACCAGGGAAGTATTTCCATCCTCACCGGGTTTAATTTACAGTTTGCAGCCAGATTGGAGCTGGGAAGGAATCCCACTGGTGGCTCGTTTGTTTGAAGGTGTCACTACACAAATACACGTTCCGGGAATGCCAGCGGCGCTGGAGGGGATGATGTGCCAACAGCAGCTCTCAGCTGTGTCCCGGCCATTCCCAAACCTTCCCTGGGGACACCCTTCATCTCCTGGGGGACAGGAAGCTGCTGGCTGCAGTGAGGCTGCTGAGGGATGGGGATAACCCAGGTGAAAGCCCACGGGAGCAAAGGCTGTGGCTGCAGTGCTGGGCGAGCTGCATCCACTCATCCCTCTCACTCCTCTCCCAGGGCTGTGCCAGCCAGCCTGGGAATGGCCACCAGCCTCCCAGCACGAAGCCACGTTTCATAACAGGGCTCCCAGCAGGATGCTTTGTGTTTTATCATGTCTGCAGCCTGTTCTTTAGCATCTCCGTGCGCTCCTTCTGTGCCCAGAGGGAGGGCAGCCCGTGTGTGCTGGGTGCCGCAGGTTAATCACATCTCTCCTCCCTTGCAGCCGCGCTGGGGACGCTGGATTTCAGTTTGCTCTACGACCAGGAGAACAACGCTCTCCACTGCACCATCAACAAAGCCAAGGTACGGCTCAGTCCCGGCTGTGGGGACTGGCTGTGCCACGGAAACCCGACCCGTGGCTGTGCCAAGCATCCCCGGCTTCCATCGGCTTCCAGCTCCACTTCCACCCCAACACCTCTGCCCTCTCCTTCCCCTCCACCCCTGCCTCTCAGGGCGTTCCCAGCAGTCGGGAGCCGGCTGCTCATCCCCCGTGACGAGCTGGGATTGATGCTTTTCCGAGCAGCCCGTCCCGATGTTGTTATTTACTGTGACCGGCTGTCGGGTTATAAATGGCTCTTTTAAATGCTGCTAATCACGGCCCCAAAGTGCTGCGCCTCAGCGCCTTTGCCGTCTGCGTGATTGAGGCAATTAGGGGCTTTTTGCACATTTGGGAGCAGAAACAGGGAGCTGAGGTCCTGAATCTGCCTCGGGGCCTGTGGAAGGTGCTGCTGGGTTCCTCTCTGCATCACCCAGAGAAACGAGGGCTCCAGGTGGGTTGGGGAGAAACGACCTCGATACCAGCAGATCTCGGGAAGGGATGGAGGGTTTTTACAGAACTGAGCCCCAGAGGGTCAGACCACGCTGTTTGCCTTCAGAGGATGCTCCTCTCCCCTCCACGGCTTGTTTGCAGCCCCCACCCCAGCGCTCTCCATGTCTGGAATACAAGCACCAAGCTGGATTTTGGGGATCTGTGATCTGCCGCAGCACTCCTGGAGCTGCTCCTGGCAAGGCCAGCACCCCCAGGTCCCAGCAGGGCAGGGCTGAGGCGGGCTCTGGGCTTTGCTTCCCTCCCTGTCTCCTGTGAATGCCGGCAGCCTCTGGGTCAGGCTTCCCTCGGCGCTCACGGGAGCGGTGCCAAGGAGGAGATTTCTAATTGGGTTTGGAGTGGGTGGAAGACAGGGAGGAAGGAGAGCTCTGGGCAGCAACTGAGAAACCTCACATCAGCGAGAGCACGGGCAGGGCTGACAAAGGAGAGCCCTGGTCCCTGCTGTGCCCACCCACGGGGTGTGGGGGTACCCCAGCATCGCCCCTGCCCGCGGGGAGGGCAGAGCCCCCCTGCCCACCCTGACATTCAAGCTCTGGAGTCCTGTTCATTTCCATTCTGCTCTCATTCTCCCATTTTTCTCTTTTATTTACATTGCCATCTGCTCGCTCTCATTTCATCTCTCGCCTGGGGAAAGCTGCCAAAACTTGACTACAGAAAGGTAAGGGCCAGGAGCCCACTGCTGGCTCTGGGGGTGTTACACGTAGAGCTGGAGAGGAGGAGATGGGGGAAAAGCTCCCAGCAGAGCTGGGATGTTATTTACCCTTGGACCAGGTCCTGGGTACCTGTGTCACCCTCCAGGGAAATCGCCCTCAGGGTGTGCCCGGCTCCAGCAGCTCCTGGAGCCTCGGCTGCTGCCGGCAGCCACTCAAACCTGGGCTATTTCAGCCACGTGAGACACGTTTTCCTTTCTCTCTGATAACCCCAACCAACCTCTCTCTCTCTCTCTCTTTATTTTAGTTCTCTCTATTTTATTTTCATCTCCAGCACTTTTCTATCTGCTGATGCTCCTGAGGGGTCCTGTTGTCAGCAGGCACCAGCAGCAGGTTCAATCCTACCTGTTGTGCCCCACCAGCAATTCCCTGCTCTGCAGCCCTCACATGCTGGAGGCTGGGACAGTCCCTCCACGTGGGAATTCACCCTGGTGCAGTGCCTGGGGATATCTGAGGGGTTTCTGAGGGGTTTCGGAGCAGCCACAGCAGGATTTGTGAGATTCTGGGTGTCACCAGACAGGTGACAGCAGGCAGGAAGAGGCAAAAGCAGACAGGAGCAAGGAGGAACAGGCAGGAGCAGCCAGGAAGAGGCAGGAAAAGGCAGGAGCAGCCAGGCTGGCAGCAGCCACCTCGCACTGATGGCTCTCAGTGCTGGCAGCAGCCCCGCCCGTCACACTTCAGGCACGGCTGAGCTCAGACACGTTGTAGCTCAGCTCGGATCAATAGGAGAATAAATCAGGGCATTGTGGAAGATCATTCCAGGACTGCAGGAGCAGCCAGGCTGGCAGGAGGGCTCTCCCTCTGCCCTGCTGCCCTGCACCAGCCCTGGATTGTGTGGATCTCTACTGTCCTGCATGGGACAGAGCTGGGATGTGCTGGACATCACCCCCTCCTAGAAAATAGGAAAAGTGTTTGATGAACGTGCAGGCTCCTGGTTTTGTGCCCTGCCATGCCATGGCTTCATTGAGGGTCTCACTTTGTGCTCAGTCCTGCAGAGCCCAACCTGCTCTAGGGGATTTATAGGGGTATGCAGCAGCACAGACACAGCTATCCTATAGCTCCAGTGGCCTCCTGCTTTTGGGAAGAAGGTGCTTGGGACAAGGCTCAGGGGGCTGTAGGGCAGTGGTGAAGGAGCTCCTGGCCCCAGGCAGGCCATGCCAGGCAGCTGCTGCCTGTTGGAGCATCCTTGGGCTGCTCTCCCTGCACCTCTGGCCAGAAAACACCCAGGAGTTTCCACCCCACTGAGCATTTGGCTGTTCCCTCCCTTCCAAGCGAGTCGGTCTGCACTGAGCATTACTTATGTATTGGCTCATAAATATTTAGCACTGCAGGGAAATTCCTCCAGCTGTCTGGCTCCTCTGGGCTCTCAGGGTGGAAACACAGTTTGCCCCCTTTCAGAATGAGATGCCTCGACCTGGGAATCATCCAGGCTGGTTTTTGGGCAGGCAGCTCGTTGTGGGGTGAAGGATGGAATGAATCCATCTCCTGTGATTTCTGGACGCCTCTAGCGTGGCATTAATCGGCAGAACGATTAGCCCAAGTTGTAATTAAATCCCATTGATTAGCTAAATGTCACTGGCACGGGGAGCAGCTGGCAGGGCCTGGGATGCAGGGAGCTGGAGGTCTCTGTAGGATTGCAGCACAGATTTTGGGCTTGGGTAGAGGAAGAGATGAAAATCTGAGCTCCATAAAGGAGTGCAGCAGCAGGAAGAGTTGGAGCCAGGGAAATGCCCCAGTTGGATGTGAGGGGAGATTCTGCCTTTGTGCCTTGTCCCTCTCAGCCCTCTTGGAGAAGCTCCAGGCTGGTGGTCCCTCCACTCAGGGCAAGCAATGTGGGTCCTCCCTGTGGGAGGGATCATCTCCCACAGGAGCAGCCTTGCAAAGCAGAGCCCTGTGAAATTCAGCTGTTTGTGCCAAACACGTATCAAGTGACACGGCAGGGAGGCAGACGTGACACTAGGAGCCATTTTCCAGGCTCCTGTCACTCCATCTTCCATAGCACATCTATTAAAAAAGCCTTTAATAGCCTCCTCAGAAGGTAATTTAATTGAGCTGAATTGATGGGTGAATTACAGTGCTGCCTGTCATTCTCCATCCATTTTCCTGGGAATCTGCCTGCTTGGTTCTGATTCCTTTTGCTGTGCAGCCCGGGCAGGTTGGGCATCTCTGACCAGGGAGGTTGGGGAGAGCACAAGTGGATTGTGCAGGCAATTCCCTCCTGAGTCTGGGGACATCCCAACCCCTTCCTGCCCTGTCTGTCCCATCCCCATCATCTCCTGGACCAGAGACATCACCCCAGAGGCTGCACTTAAAGCAGAGACCTTTCCCCTCCATTCACTGCTGATATTTTTATCCTTTTGGCTCTGCTGTAGAAGCGAAATCCTCTTTGCTGGGCACCATTTGGCCTCCCCTGCCCCAGGGCAGCACGTTTGTCCCTGTAGCAGAGCCTTGCTCCAAATCAGAGACACTCCCAAGGTCAGGAGCATCCTGGACAAACTTGTGCAGCTCAGAGAGGGTCCTGTGGTGCCGTGGGCCAGGCTGGGTGAGTTATTCCCTACCTGTGAAGCATGGAAGTGAATCCCCCAGCATTTCCCTCCTGGATTTGCTGAAATCCTGGGTGGCTGCATTCCTGCTGCACGCAGCCATCCCACCAGCAGTCCATCCAAATGTTCCCCTGCTGCTGGATCCCTGGCAGCTGCACACACTCGTTATCCAGGCACTCTGCTCATCACAGAAAGGGTGTGAGGGCTCTTCAGCATCCCCCAGCCTTGTCTCCGTGCCCAGGCTGCAGCCAGGATTGGATGGGTACCTCTGCAGAGAAACCCTGCTCTGATCCAGGCACAGGATTGCCTTCAGCCAGCCCAGCAATAATTCCTGCAGGGATCCCACAGCCAGGCTGGAAACGATCCAAGGACTTCCACGATGGAGCCATTCTCATTTCTCCTTAGGACTGCTGAAAATTAGGCTCCATTTTTCACGCTCCTGACTCACTTCCCTGCCCTGTGGCGTTTTTTGCCATGCAGTCTGTGCAGGTGTGGCTTTGAGCTGGGTTTGTGCATCACCCCTGGCTAATTTTCAGGTGGTTTAGAAGAGGAACAGAGTGTCCTCCCTCTGCCCAAAGCAGGATCAGCTGCAGGGCATTGCTACAACAGACCTGATCCACACCATCCTTTAGGAGCTATGAGGGTCTTGTAGAAAATCCATCAGGAATGGCCACAGTGAGTGTTTCCTTGCACTGGTGCTCCTGCAACCCCAGATTTCTCTGTGAACACCACAGAATTTGGCTGGCACCAGCCTCCCACTGGCCTGGAGCTGTTCTTCCTTCATGACTGGGAGTAGGTAGGTGCTATCACACCCTCTGGGAGTGCTTGGAAGTGGCACCACAACAGCAGAGGTGTGTGTTTGCTCAGAAGCAATTATTAAATGACAGAACCCTGTAATTTCAGACCTGGGAAATCACTGTGCTGATTCGCTTCACCCCCAAATTAATCGTGATGAGGGTGGCAGAGCTGGGAGGGAGGAGTGGATGGTGCCACGTGCAGGTGAGGAGCTTCCCAGAAAGCTTCCAGAAATTCTGGGAAATTTTCTGGGAAAGCTTCCCAGAGCCCCTCCTGGGATCCACAGCTTGGAATGCTGAGCCTGGAGCCTGCAGGATCCACACTCCTCTCTATTGGGGAATTTCCAGATTCTATAAATCCAGAGATGGGATCTTATGGGTTGCTTTAATTGTTGGAGTTTATTTTCTTTTTATCTTCTACACAGACAGAGAGGGTGAGTTCGGCTCACAATTCTGCCTCGTGGTTCAGGAGGTCACAAGACCTCTGGTTACAAGACCTTTTAAGGATTTATTAACCAGGAAAACACCACCACCGAGAATATTTACATTTTTAACCCAATAATCAGTTATTTTATTTTATACCTTTTGCCGCAGTGTGGCATTTCTTAACCAATCATCTCATGACACACAAACCCACAATACTACATTTTAAAACCTCTTTATAACTACTTTTATATCTTAAATTTTAAACTCTAAACTTTCTAATACTTAACACGTTGTTACTTAACCTCCAAATCTACATTTTTGCTTCTAATATCTTAATTTTGGAAGCTTTTTCTAAGGTCTCAAATCAAACCCTGTATTTAAGCTTGGGCCTACAGGCCCAATATTCAAAAAGCTCTCTGTATTTTTAGATTCCAACACCTCTCCTTCCCCAATCCTGGGGAAACCACAGCTGCTCCATGGACCAGCCATAGCCCAGGCAAACAGGATGGGCTCAGTGAGGCCTGCCCAGCATCCCACTGTTATCCTGATTCCTGCTTTTTGCTCTTCCCTCTCCAGGGCCTGAAGCCAATGGACCACAATGGTTTGGCTGATCCTTACGTCAAGCTGCACTTGCTCCCCGGAGCCAGCAAGGTGAGAAACATTTTCACTTCTCCTTCCTCTCCCGGGGCTGCAGCTTTTCATTGGAAATCAGGCCTGGGAGAAGCTCCTCACCCAGGGGCTGTGGGCTGCTGCAGCCAGACCTCGAACCCCTTGAGTAAAAGGTGCTCAGAGAGAGCAGGAGGCAAGAACTGGGGATGGATCCATCCTCACAGGGATGGAAAATGCCTTTCTGGGAAAGCACTGGCTGGCAGCCAGGTGCCAGCCCTGATTCCTTACCTTGGGAGCCCAGGATGGGAATGCTGCATTCCAGGAGCCCCCGGGAAGCACCAAGTGAAACAATCTCAGCTCTAAACAAATCGGACCCTTTTAATTCCCTTTTTTTTTTCCCCTGCCCTTATTCTTTTGCATTTAAAACCCCTCAGATCATAATAAAACAGAGTATAAATCATAAGGGAAATATTTCCATCTCCTTAGGTTCAGCGCTTGCTGGAGAGAAGAGTAATTAAAGATATTGATGTGTGGTGAGAGCTCGGTGTAAGTGACGGGGATGTGGAATTTAAATGCTCGATGTGTGTGTTAGGAATATTAATTGCACTCTTATTCCACATGAAAGGAAAGATGCTTTTTTTGGGGGGGGGAGGAGAGGTGTATTTACTTGTTACAGTTCAGTTGGATTAATTCCTAATGTTCAGGGCGGCAGAGGGAGTTTTTAAGCACATTCTGAGTTTCCGCTGCAACAGAGCCGGGAGCGCTTTCACCAGCGACATTATCAGTCATTTCCACGTTTGGCAAACCCATTGATGAGCATTTCTGCTGGAGCTGGTGGGGACTGGAGAGGCAGGAGGGGAGGGGACACAGGAGCTGCAGGTCCACAGGCCGTGGGGGACCCTCTCCTCGCCCCCTCTGCCCCAGGACTGCTCCAGCTTTGCTCCAAACAGCACTGCCCAGATCTGCCCTGGGAGAGGGGAGCAGCTCTGAGGGGATTGTGGATTTGTCCTGGTTGTTCCTGCAGCAGGGCAGTCCCTGAGTCCCTCGGGTGTTTCTGTCCCAGATTTGGGCTCTCAGGCCCCTGTGGGTGTGGGAAGCACAGGGCTGGCTTCATTCCCCATGCAGAGCTGGTTGCTGATTCCTGAGTCATTCCAGATGGGAGAAAAAGGCACTCCCGGAGCTTAGCTCCCCTGATCTCTCTCGTGCCCCTTCCCAGGGCAGCTTTAGCAGCTGGGTGATGTTCATCATGTCACCCCCTTGGCTAAACCCACTTTCCTTCCCAATCCCTGGAGCCCCAGGGATGAGGATCTGGTACCTGCAGATCTCAGCAGGCTGTGGGTGCTATTGGGGCACTTCCCCTGCTGTCCTTGTCCCTCAGTGAATCCAAGGTGAGGAATGCAGCAGCTTCCCTTAAAGATCCACAAGACAACTTGGAGGTATTGATGTGCTGAGAGTTTCTTATGCCCAGCAGCAGCTGAAGCAGGGATTGAGTTGTCTGACACCTAATTAGAGGGAAAATTGCTGCTCTGCCAGCCTGTGCCAGGCTGGGAGCCTGGTGGAGCAGCCCAGTCTGCAGCATCAGCCTCTTTTTTCTGCTCTCCCAGAAGTGAGGGGGGCTCAGGAGTCAGGAGATCAATGTCCCCTGAGCTGGGGAGTGGCTGTGAGCCAGGATGTCCCATCCATGCGGGGGACACAAACCCTGCTGTGAGGGCAGAGCTGCTGGAAGGAGCTGCTGGTACTGACAAAACGCCTGTCAAGGAAGTTGTTTGGGCTCAGGCAGGACCAAGAGCTGTGCTGGGAGCAGGAGTGCCAATAAACAGCCAGAACAGCAAATCAGCATTTTTTATTTAATCCTGAAAGGATTTTTTTCCTCTCCCTTGTTCTCTCCTCCTGCTTAAATGCAATCCTGGTCCATGCTCTGCAAAGATTCCCATTTTGCTGTTTCCAGGATGTGAGGCTGGGGTGGTTTGGAAATGAGTGAGTTGCTGTGTCCCTGCCCCTCAGGTTTTTGCTGGATTTGGGGTGGATTTGGGCCATCCCATCGAGGGTTACAGCACTGGGGCAGAGTGACAGCACCCATTGCCCCTTCATCTCCAAACTGGGCTTCCTCTCCTGCCCAAACAGCCTCCTGGGGCCAATCCCACTGACCCCCACCTCCTTTGCTTTTCCAGGCAAACAAGCTGAGAACCAAAACTCTGCGCAACACCCTGAACCCCACGTGGAACGAGACCCTCACCTACTACGGCATCACCGACGAGGACATGATCCGCAAGACGCTGCGGTAGGGCCCGATTCCGGGGGGGACACGGGACCCTTCCCCTCCCTCAGCACCGTGCCAGCTGTCCCTCCCTGCCCCAGGGACAATTCCCCACAGGGACCCCCGTGCCCAGCCCCACAGGAGGGGGCTCACAGCAGAGCAGGGCAGAGTTGTCCCTGCGCGCATCCGTCACCTCCAGAGCCACGGACACCCGACCTACAGGCAGCCTGGGGTGATGGGGGGAGCCTGTTCCTGCTGCATCAGTAACTTCAGAACTCTCTGGCTGGCTCCTGCCTGCTGAGGTGCTGTGGTTTGGGTTTAACCTCTTCGTGCACACCTTGAGGCTTTGCGGTCGTGTCTTGCTGAGAAAATCTCCTTAGGCCCCTTTCAGAGCTGAGCTTTTTGGGAGAAAGCTGGAGACATTTATGAATTATTGTCCAACTAAACAAAGGGTGCATGTCTTTATTTTATTGTTTGATTTTGTTGGTTCAGTCTGTGCATTCAGCATCTCCTGGCAGCATCTCCCAGGGGTTGGGAGAGGTTTTGTGAGGATGGAGGTGGGCAGGGGCAGAGCTTGGAATGATGCTCTGCAGGGAGGAGACACCTGTGAATGCAAAGCTTGGTCATGTTTTGCCCTCTGTGCCATCTGGATGAGGGCAGGAATTATGGGCAGCCTCAGCTGATCATCACCACACTGATCTGGGGCCGTGCTGCAGGATTTGCTGTAAGATCCACTGTCAAAGGAAGGATTTTGCATCCTTCTCCAAGGACTCAGGGCTTTGCCAGCTCCGTGGCTGGAATCCCACCCTGCTCATTTGCAGGTGCCCTGGGAGTCTGTGATTTTCCTCACTCCTAGAGCACAAAGCTGCCTTGTGAAAGGTCCTGCTCGGAGGTGAAGTGGGGCAGAGCCCACCTGTTGTGTGCAGGGTGATGGGAAATTCAGCACCCTGGATTATTATTTCGCTTGGAAAACATTAGTCATGCTGGAAGTGCTGCAGGCTGGTGGGGCTGGGAAGCCTCCAGTTTGTTGTTATTATTGGTGGGTATTTTTTCACTGCAGGCTTTGAAGTTTGCAGCCTCCTCAAGCGTGGAAATTGGTTTGTAAGGAGATGTTGGCTGAGTTGTTTGCTGGAAGGCAACAGGGAGCAGGAGGGCTCGAACCCCCACTCTGTCAGGGCTCTGGGAGCTGCTTCTCCCTTGGGAAGGGCTGTTTAACCTGGAGGCAGCAGGGAGCTGTGGGATGGGGAATGCACCAAAATATGTGCAGGGCTGGATTTGCTTTTCTCCCCACAGAAATCCTGCAGTGCCCCATCCCATTCCTGCCTGCCAGCCTGGGTACTGTGGAGCTCCTGGTGCCCTCCCCAAAGCTCAAAACTGTGCATGGACCCCTGTGCCCTACCTGGGACCCCTCAGTCTGCAGGAGAATGTGGCTGGATGGACTTTAAAGATCATCTCATTTGGGCAGGGACACCTCCCACTATCTCAGGGTGCTCCAAGCCCTGTCCAACCTGGCCTTGGACAATTCCAGGGATCCAGAGGCAGCCACAGCTGCTCTGGGCACCCTGTGCCAGGGCCTCCCCACCCCAAAAGGGAAGGATTTTTTCCCAATATCCCATCTAAACTGGCCATCTGTCAGTGTTTTGTGGCTGGAGCTGTTTCTCTGCTATGAGCTGCCCCTTCCCTCTCCCAGTGCCGCTTCCCGCAGGAAACATCTCCATGCACTGTCCTGCCTTGGGTGCTTTGCTTCACCCATCCATCTTCTACCCAAAATATCTCCTTTCCACGAGGAAAAACCAGCTTCAAAGCCAGGAGGACTCTGGTTTTCCCTGTGCTAATCAGGAGAGGCTCCTGGCAGGCAGCTGGTACTGCTTGAAAGAGCATCAATGATGCTCCCCTCGGTCTGGGTGCTGACCATTCCCTGGGAGCCTCCCTGGTGCTGAGCTGGGCAGGGAATGCAATTCCAAAGTCTCTTTAATGTAGAAATAAAGGCAGAGATCAAAGCTGCCGCCAGCCTTCGCCTCCCTGCAGCCTGGAGATGCGTCAGGGAAGCTGGAAAAGCACCCAGAACTCTTCCCTGCCCACCTGGTGGGACGTGTCCAGCATAGATTGATGGTGTGGGGCACTCTGCCAGTGCCTGCTGCCTTTTTGGAGGGAACAAGTGGCATTTGTTAGAGCAGCTGGAGCAGGGACATCCCAGAGAGCTGGGCCCAAGCCCCCCAACCCCACATCACACCCAGACAGGTCCTCCCTCACCCCTGCATGGCCTTGTCCAAACTGGTGGAGTGGCTTTGCTGTCACAGACCCCAGGAGCCACCAGGGCTCACCTCCCCGAGGTGAAGGAGAGGTGAAGGCAGCCCAGCTGATTGCACTGGCAGGAAGGATTTTGTTAATGAACCAACCCCCTCAAAAGGCAGCAGATATTTGGGATTTCGTGGAGAGCAGCAGGTGGGTGGATCTCGAAAGGTCTCATCCATTCATTGAATTAAATATCCCTGAGTGTAGCCCAAGGCTTAGCAGGGATGAAACCACCCACCAGCCTGGGAGAAGGCAGGTTCAGAGCCATGCAAAACACACTGGAGTGCACAGATGGATGGGATTGGGGACAGATTCCCTGCCAGCACCAGGGGAGGAAATCCCACCCTGGAGCCCCCATCCCCACCTGGACTCTGACCACAGGGTGCAATGTCAGGGGGAAGCAGAGAAATTCTGCAGGGGAAACTGGAACAGGCAGAATACAATCACCTCCATTTCAATAATACATGTAATATACAATAAATAAATTGCATTCATAATAAATACCCGAGCTGGCCAGATATTGGATACAATTATTCATATCCAGATATATTGGCAAGGTGATGCATTATTCATGGGGTACTCAGCTAGCCCACGAATGCCAGGAATTCTTTGTTTAATCATGTGTTTGACAAACATCATGACTCATTAAATGTATTATTCAGAAAATAGTATTTGATCAGGACTAATAGGCAGAGTGCAGCCACTTCAAGGCTTGGGGTCCCAAATTGCTTTACTCGGGATGAACGAGGTTTGCTTGGAACTGCAGGGGCACTTGCAATTACAACTCATTTCTGCTGTGCTTTCTGTGCTCAGACTTGGAGGCATTCTGTGATGGAGCCCATGGTGGAATCCTCCTTTTGTTTTCTGGAGAACTGGACTTCCCCAAGATGTTATTTTGTCTCCTTTTCCTGTGCTGCCTGTCCTTAAACCAAGCCAGCATCACCTGCTCCTCATGCAGAGCCTCCCACGTTGCCATAAGGGGTTTTAGGCACAGGGGATGCATCTCAGGCTCTGCTCTGTGTGGTTTTTTGTGGAAAAGGGTCCTTGCTGACCCCCATTCCCCCTTCCCACAGAGGGAAAGAGGCTGAGGAGCTCGTGTGAGGGAGCAGAAGCCGTGAGTCAGCTGCTGGAGCTGCGCAGTGAGTCAGGGCTGTAACCCAGGAGCCCGGGCTGAGTAGGAGGGAGGAGAAGTTTAATGAGCAGTGATTGTTCATTTGCTGCTCAGTTTCCTTCCAAGGTGCTTTTCACAGCCCTCAACGTAAAGATCAGGACCCCACAGTGAGGATATCAAATGAAACACCGGGCTGGAGGGATTGGGGTGGATAAGGAGGGATGAGAAAGGGGTGAAGCTCCAGTTACAGGCTGGGGATGGGAGGTGAACGAGACTGCCAGAGGCATCTCGTGCTCTTTGTCATGGGGTTGATTTTCTAACCCAAGGCATAAAAATTCCATCACATTGATTTCTCAGAATAAAATCCAAGCTGGTGGGATTGCATTATGCCTTTTTCCAAAGGGAGGGCCAGGGCTGGAGCTTCCTGCTCATCTCACTTAAAGCTCACGGCCTTCACTGACGGGCCAGGGCACTGCAGTGCTGGAAATCCCATCCCAGTGGGGATGAACTGCAGCTGGGAAGAGGAACTGGGACTGGGGGCTGAGCCTGAGGCACTGGGAGAGCCGACACAAAACCTGTGGGCATCACACACATATGGGCACAAAATGTGGGGACTCACCTGAGAGATGGCCAGAGATGCCCTGGGGAAAATGGGGCTGGGAGAGACCTGGAGGTGTTCCAGCTCCACTGTGCTGCTCAGGGCAGTGGCAGCTCCCAGGCCCTGCAGATGTGCCAAAAATTACTTCCCAAGGGACTTCCCATGTCCCTGAAGGCACTGAAATGGTCCAGTGGGGTCTCTCCCACTGTGACACTGGAGATGCTCTCCCTGCCACCACCACTGGAGTTTTCCACGCTTCCTTCCTGGGCTTTTGCCCATCCTGAGGCTCCTGAGTCCTCCCAGCAAGCAGGAAGTTGTGTTTGGGATCTTGCTGTGCTTCTGGGTGTACCTGGACATCACTGTCAGAATTGTTACTCACATTTTTAAGAGGCAAACCATCCCAAACCCTGTCTCCCTGAGTGCCCAGGGGCTGGCACCACTCCACAATCGCTGGGTGTACACAGAGATCCTGGGCTGCCAGCTCCCTGTCCCCTCCTGTCCCCTCCTGTCCCCTCCAGCCCTGCCCAGAGGGACAGGGTTCCACACGCCTGGCAAGTGCAGTGCTGGCTCTGGAGCTGCTGCTGCTCCTTTTCTGGTTTTGTTCTTTACAAGAAAGAGGAGAGGGGATGGGGAATGTCGTGCCTGCATTTGAGATTCTCTTAGAGGATTTCACCGTTGTGGTGGGGTGTTTTTTTCCATGGGTATCTATAGTAACGCTGCATCCAGCCACAGTTTTCTGGAAAGCAGCATTCCCTGTTTTCCTGCTCCTGCCATTTTTTTTTTTTCCCAAACCCCTTTTCTCTGCTGCTCCCCAGCCCTGATGATCCTTGTGCTGTGACACAAGGCTGCCTTGCTTCCTTGATACTCATCTGTGAGCACGAGGGTGGTCAAACCATCCTTGGATAAGGCACTGAACCATCCACAGATAAATCATCCATGGATTACCCATCCATGGATAAACCATCCATGGATAACCCATCCATGGATAAACCATCTATAGATAACCCATCCATGGATAACCCATCCAGATGCTGAGCAGGCCAGAGGTGTGGTGTGCATTTAGTTACTCTCAGAGTATTATTTATCTTTAAATACTTCCCCCCTTCCCCTGTGGTCCCTGGGGGCAAAAGTGCCACCGTTGGGGAGATGGACACCAAAGGGAGTGGGTGCAAAAGAAAACAATCAGGTACCAAAAAGTTGAGAAGACACTGTAAGAGCGTTGTTTTAAAAAGGAAGGATGGAAGGGAAGGGAAAGGAAATTCCTTTCCTTCATGGGCAGGGAGCCCAGTCAGCCCCTGCATACCCCCAGTGGGGACGCAGGATGCTCCCTTTGGAGAGGGGTGGGATGGTTTTCCCCATTAGCAGCTGCTCCCTCAAGGCCTTCAGCCCCTCTGGGATTTCGGGAGCTGCGAGCAGAGGCTCCCTGCAAGCACTAACTTTGCTCCTCTGTCGTCTCTCCTGACGCTGGATCGGGCTGGGAAGCAGCAGAGCAATGACTCACGAGCTGCCAGCTCAGGGAAAGGCATTTATGGCTTTTTCATGGCAAACAGCCTGGGCTCAGCAGCACGTCACTGCCTGCCCTGGGACACAGCTGCATCCCAGCAGGGCTGGCAGGGCTCCACCTGCCCAGGGTGTGAGGTTTTCCATGCTCTGGGTGTGGGAATCACTCCTGCCCTTGTCTGTTTGGTGGGACAGGAGGTGGCAGACCCGCTCTGTGTCCCAGCCAGGGTCACCCTGGGAGCTGCCAGGCTCCCAGCAGTGCCTGAGCTCCTCGGGAAGGAGGGAAGGAGCTGTGTGGGAAGCAGGCTTCTCCCAACCACGCAGTCCAAGGGAGCAATGAGGAGGAGCCCCCATAGCTGGGCAAAACGCAGCTCCAGCAACTCTGAATAATTTTGCTTTAGTCACTGATGACTCTGATGTTTTACTGGAAGAGTCATTCGGAGGGTTGAGGCTCCAGCTTGCTTTCCCAACAGTGCCTGGGCTGGGATGTGCGTTTAGACACACAGACCCACACCATGAGCTGCCCCGGCCGGGCTGTGCCAGCAGCTGGATGCATTCCAGCTGCACTCCAGCTGTTTTCCAGCTGCCTGCAGGGGAGGTGCCCTGCCCATGGCCTGGGGAAGGGTGAGCTCAGCTGCTCCCTCACTGGGGGGACCTGCAGTGCAGAGGGGCCGCCCCTCCCCTCCCCGCAGTGCCCCTGCTCAGCCCGTGCCCCCTGCAGGATCTCGGTGTGTGACGAGGACAAATTCCGCCACAACGAGTTCATCGGCGAGACGCGCATCCCGCTGAAGAAAC
Source organism: Polioptila caerulea (assembly GCA_013397295.1). Classification (NCBI taxonomy): domain Eukaryota; kingdom Metazoa; phylum Chordata; class Aves; order Passeriformes; family Certhiidae; genus Polioptila; species Polioptila caerulea. Next base: position 250,077 of record VYXF01004092.1, read on the forward strand.
TGAAGCCCAACCAGACCAAAAACTTCAACATCTGCCTGGAGAAGCAGCTGCCGGTGAGTGAGGGGGGTTCAGAGCCTCATCCCCCCCCCTCCTTGGAATCACAGATACAGCAGCATCTCCCTGGAGCTGTTTGGCCCCTCGAACATGTGGGGATGTGGGGAGGAGCATCCCTTGGCCGGGGAGGTGTCCGGCTGTGGCTGCATCCCGGTACAGCCCCCGGACTGGGTGCATTCCCTCCCCAGATAGATAAAACAGAGGACAAGTCGCTGGAGGAGCGGGGCAGGATCCTCGTCTCGCTCAAGTACGTCTCGCAGAAGCAGGGGCTGCAGGTGGGCATCCTGCGCTGCGCCCACCTGGCCGCCATGGACGCCAACGGCTACTCCGACCCCTACGTCAAAATGTGAGTGTCCCCCCCGCTGTCCCCTCCCGCCTCTCCCCGCAGCGGGAATTAATTGCTCTCATTAGGAGATGCAAATGAGGCCGTCAGCAGCAGCTTGCCTCTGCCTGGAGCGTTATTCCCTGGCAATTGTCCGGCGGAGCTTGCAGGTGAGGTGGGCGCAGGATTTGGTGGTGGGGGATTTGTCCCCGCTGGTTTGGACGTGCCTGGTTTTTTAGGGGGGATGGCATTTTTCAAATTCACTCTGTAAAGAAAGGGTGGTCATGGTGAGGAAGGACCCTGAGCCTGTCCTATCTCCTTGTCCCCACTGTGCTGACCCAGCTTGGGCACTTTTAGGGATGGTATTTGTCAAAGCAGAACCACCGAGAGAAGCCACACCTTGGAGACCCAGTAATGGAGTTTATCAGCAGCACGCTTTCACCTTCTTATTTAATTGGTTTCTAGGGGTGGAGGTGTTTGTATAAAAATCCTCTCTTGCTGTTTTCGATGCCCATGGGAGGCTCAGTCCCTGAGCAGCACAATTCCCCTTGGACCCAGCCACTTTTGGGTGTCCCCTGTGCCATCCACAGGAGATTGCATCTGCAGGGCTGGGATCAGAGCAGATAGAAAAGTGACGCTTATCGCTACAAGCCCTAATTTTTTAATTATGAGCAAGATCTGGAACGTGCAGCGAGGAAGCAGAACTGATGTTTAAAGGCACAGCACCAGCACAAACCCACGATGGATTGACTTTGGCCTGGCCCACGTTCCAGGTTCCCTCTCTGCCTGATGACACTTTGATCTCGTTTGCTGTCCAGCTCTGGTGCTGTGCTGCAGAACATCTGCAGGGAACAGCTCAAAGCTGCTGGCTCCTGCTCCCTTCTCCACACTGCTCGTGGTTCCTGGCCCCTGGAGAGGCTCGGCATGAGCAGACCAGTCACACAATCCCGACTCTGGGCTGGTCCTGGGCTGGGAGTGATGGCTTTGGAGAGCATGTGTGCAGTGCCAGTGTCCCCTAGGGACTGGAGATGGGATAATCGGTGCTCTCGGGTTGCAGCCAGCAGCTGGCTCGGTTCTGAGGTGGGGAAATGCTGCCTCCTCCCAGCCCTCCCCAACATTTTGGATCTGGAGGTTCAGGGGGCTCAGGCACCCACCTCACCTTGGCTCTGCTCAGGAGCTGGTCCTGCAGCCACAGATGTCCCCACCCGTGGCCTCCTGCCCTTCTCACTGGGCTGCTTTGGTCTCATTGCAGTTACTTGAAACCAGATGAGGACAAAAAATCCAAGCACAAGACAGCGGTGAAGAAGAAAACGCTGAACCCCGAGTTCAATGAGGTGGGTGTGGTTCTCATCGAGGGGCTTTTCTAAAAGGTAAAAAAACACCGCCTTAGTCATTGTGAGGGGTTGGGGTGGGGTTCCCCCTGGGCAGCAAAGCCTGAGGAGGAGGATGGGCAGCCCCAGCCCCTGTTTCATCCTGACTCTGCCTCTGCTCCTCCACAGGAGTTTTTCTATGAGATAAAGCACGGTGACCTGGCAAAGAAGACCTTAGAAGTCACTGTGTGGGATTATGATATTGGGAAATCCAACGATTTCATAGGTGAGTAGCACACTCCAGAAATGTGGCCTCTTTTTTATTTATCTTCACTGCCTGTGCCTCTTATTTCTGCACTCCTCCAGCCCCCTGGTTTGTTCTCCATGCCCACATTCATTCTTGCTTTTATCCCTCTCCTGCACCTGAGCCTCTCAAGGAGCATCTAGGCAGGGAGAAAATGCATCTGCCTCTCCCCTTCTGTTTTCAGATGTTTTCCTCTGAGTGAAAAACAGGTTTAACAGGGAGGTTTCATTTATCTCTGTTGGATGCCTGGGCCTGTTGTGATTTTGTTTTGATTTATCACTAACAGGTGCCCGGCACCTCCGGCAGCCTCTGTGACTGCAGTGAGCCCTTGGCACGAGGGACAGGGGCACTGCCTGGCACTGGGGCACTGCCTGGCACAGGTCCCAGATCCCAGCCATCAGGGGGTGGGGTATTTGGGCTGGATTTCACACCAGGTTGGATGCTGTGAGGATGCTGAATCACCCAGCTCCCTCCACATCCCCCCCGGTGTACCCGGACATCTCTCAGCATCCCTCGCAGAGCTGATGCTCCCCCCTCTCTGTCTCCCTCCCCAGGTGGAGTCGTGTTAGGAATTAATGCCAAAGGGGAGCGGCTGAAGCACTGGTTCGACTGCCTGAAGAACAAGGACAAGAAAATCGAGCGCTGGCACACGCTGACCAACGAGCTGCCGGGCGCCGTCCTCAGCGACTGAGCCCCGCGGGGCCACAGCTCCACAGCCTTTGGGCTCCTCCCAGCTCTGGATACGGGGGATCCTGGGCCAGCCAGGACAGCAGGACACCCCACAGCAGGGCCTGGCTGCAGGGAAGCCCTTCCCAGGGAAGAAGGCACCGGTGGTTTGCTCTGGCAGCCTCTCCCAAGGCTTTTCCCAAACGCCTCTTTGTGCCCTTGCCACACTCACAGCCCCACTCTCGAGCATGCACGTGCACACTCACACTCACACCCACTCAGGTGTGCACCCCTGCATGCACTGCAGTCTGGCTCCTCTCCCAAATCCTGGCTGTACTCAGTTACCTTCTCGCTGCCTTGCAAGTCAGTGGCAAAAATGAATGCGTCCGTCCGCGTCCGTGTGTCCGGCATCGGCAAAAGGCGTCCCTAAAAACACACAAAACCCAGAACTGTCTCCTCGAGGCAGCTTGTGCCATATCTCTGGTGGTTTGTCAGTCTCTGTGGTTTGGGCCTAAACAGTCTTTTATGCATTTAAAGCTCCTCCGTTGGAATGATTGTGTCCCTGGTACACCCGGAAGGAGCGTTCGCTTCCCTTCCAGGAATGTTGTGCTCGTCCTCTCCAGTCGCTCACGTGCAGGCAGCAGAGCTGTGCAGACCACGGTTTTCCTCCTGGGATCAGGCAGCTTCACATCTGGGAGGCAAAAGGAAAAGCTCCCTGGAACAGCCTGGCTGTTTCTGCTTCCCAGGACTGGCAGCAGCCGCTGTCCTAATGAAACCATGCCATGCAGCAGCACGGCTGCTTTTCCAGCCAAGCCAGATTTCAGGCTGATTTTTTCTGTCTTTTTCCCCCTTTTTTTGTCCCTTTCCAATCCATACATTAAATGATGAAAATGCTGAGCCTTGGAGCTGAGCTGGAATTGTGTTTGTAGTTCAGCATGGCCATGAGGTTGATTCATTTCCTGCCTCAAACTGTCCAAACCAAATTAATTTCTGTATATGGCACAGCAATATTAATATGGCACCATAGTAATATATTAATATTATAATAATACCAGATATCATCCTCTGTGATCCACCTTGGCTGGTCTCTTCATCCTCATCCCACCAGACATCCAGTGGGATGAGCTAAAACTTTCTAGGAAATGCTGCACCATTCCCAAAATGTTTGGAAGCCTTTAAACAATGATTTCTTAGGAAAATCTGCTGCTCTTTCCCCATGAGTCTCAGTTACCTTCAGCTTCCAAGCCCTGTGCATGTATTGTCAAGTTCTATTTTTTTTGTTTTGTTTTGTTTTGTTTTGGGAAGCAATGGAATCTCTGGAAACCTACGTTTACTTTTCCAAGTGACGATCATGTTGCACCTTGTTACACCTTGTTTGATATTGGGGGATGAGGGGAAAGATAAAAGAAAAAAAACCAACATTCATAGGGAGGGTTTTTTAAAATAACTTAGTATTTGTAATGCCTCCTGCAGATATGCATGGATTTTATTTGAATGCTGGCAGCCTTTCAAGTCGGATGTTCCCACTAATCCTTTCTGGTCCAGCACCTTCAAACCTGGTTGGGCTCTGAGCTTCCAGGGAAGCTCCAGGTTGGCTGTGCCTCCCTTTTCTGGCAAAGTTCCTTTCAATCCATCCTTTGTTCCAGCCTATGAAACTTGGTTTATGCCTGAGGTGGAGCAGGACGTGTGTGTGTGTGTGTGTGGGTTCCCTCACTTTGTACCCCCGTCTTTTCTAAGTGGACGCTCCGTCCCTCGTCCCAGCTGCATGCAGAGTTGGTGGTTGTCATGCCAGGCCTCGTGAAATGTTTGATAAAAATGTTTTGCTACCATGTGAAGGCTGCAGAAACCGTCCTTACCTGCATCCTGAGAGACTTTTGTATTTCGGTATTACCTATCTGTGTACTTTTGGTCAGATTTGTTAATATTTATAACGAGAACCGAAAATGAAAAGGTTAAAAAAATAAAAATTAAAAAAAAAAAAAAAAAGAAAGGAAAGGTTGATGCTGGTGGTGCAGCTTTTGAATTTGGGGGATGGCAAGGATTTGGGAAGAAATGGTTTTAAAGCAGAGCATTGGCCCAATATAGCATAAATACTATATGTGTACTTGTAAGTATTTATTAAAATATATGTATGGGGATATATATATATATATATATATATGGAGAGAGAAAATGTAAATATATGGCCCAGTTATGGATATTTATATTTATTTATGTTTAACATGTGTTTAGGAGCCTTGAGGCCCAGCAAACCCAGGGCANTGATGCTGGTGGTGCAGCTTTTGAATTTGGGGGATGGCAAGGATTTGGGAAGAAATGGTTTTAAAGCAGAGCATTGGCCCAATATAGCATAAATACTATATGTGTACTTGTAAGTATTTATTAAAATATATGTATGGGGATATATATATATATATATATATGGAGAGAGAAAATGTAAATATATGGCCCAGTTATGGATATTTATATTTATTTATGTTTAACATGTGTTTAGGAGCCTTGAGGCCCAGCAAACCCAGGGCACAGGGAATGAAGCCCAGCCCCAGGTGCTAAGGCCGGGCTTACAGGAAAATCCAGCTGGAAAGCACGAGGGAAAAAATATTTTCTCAATTAAATGATGCTCTGTTCAGTCACCAGATTTTTGTTTAAGTCACTCTTTATCCCCTTGGGAATAAAGAGCTGATTATAAAAAGCAGGAGGACAAACCCTTCAGATTAAAATAAAGCTTAAGGTATTTGAGTGCCAAGCTGCTCTGGGGCACGTCAGCCCCTCCTGCTCTATAAAGAGGCTCTGCTTTTGGGGAGGCTCACCTGCCCCAGGTGCTGCTGCTCCATGGAGAGCTCCCAGGAGCCCCCCAACAGCAGCACCCCGGGGCCCTTCGATGGCCCCCAGTGGCCCCACCAGGCCCCCCGGGCCATGTACCTGGCTGTGGCCGTGCTCATGGGGCTCGTGGTGGCCTCGGCCTCGGTGCTCAATGGCCTGGTCATCGTGGTGTCCGTCAGGCACAAGAAGCTCCGCTCGCCCCTCAACTACATCCTGGTGAACCTGGCCGTGGCCAACCTGCTGGTGACGCTCTGCGGCAGCTCCGTCAGCCTCTCCAACAACATCAGCGGCTTCTTCGTCTTTGGGAAACGGCTCTGCCAGCTCGAGGGCTTCATGGTGTCCCTGACAGGTGAGCAGGTGAAGCCCACACCCGCCTTGGGCTTTGGCCGATGATTTTGGGTTTAGCAGAGGGGCTGTGGGGGAGTTGCATCACCTGAAGTCAACGATTTCACGTTGTCAAAGTCGTGTCCTTCAGCTCTTTGTTAGCACGGGGAAGGGTTGGGGAGAGGGTTGGCTGTGCTGGGTCACCACACATCCAGCTTGGTCTTGGCAGAGTGGGAAATGTCACTTGGGGACACGGGGAATCCTTGTTTGGGATGCATTTCGTGGGTGCTGGCTGCTGTGCCAGCACATCTGGGGCTGGCTGTGCACCAGGGACAGGAAATTGCACAAAACCTCTCCTTGAGGATGCTCTGTTGTTGTAACCACGAGGCGTCACAGCCACCCATTGCCAACTTCATTTCTAAGGGCCAAGTATCACAGTTGTCCCTGCTGTGAGAGAAGCAGTGCCAAAATCAGAGTTTTTAACGGCCAAATATCACAGCTCTCCCTGCTGCAAGAGAAAAAACATCCGACTTCTTGTTCAAACAATATTTACTTGAACTAAGTCATCACCTACCAGCACAGGCAGCAGAACCTGTCCCTGAGACACAGCCCCTCGCTGTCCCCCCAGGCATCGTGGGGCTGTGGTCCCTGGCCATCCTGGCCTTGGAGAGGTACCTGGTGGTCTGCAGACCCCTGGGAGACTTTCGCTTCCAGCACCGGCACGCTGCCAGTGGCTGTGCCTTCACCTGGGGCTGGTCCCTGCTCTGGACAACCCCACCACTCCTGGGCTGGAGCAGCTACGTGCCTGAAGGTAGGGGAGACGTGCATCAGACTCCACTGTGTTGTCTTCTTGCATCTTGTTTTCAAGCCTGGGGTAGCTGGAGAGTGTCTGTGCTGGGTTTAAAGGGTTCATCTCTCCTGTCAGTGTCCCCTGCTTGCTCAGCCAATAATCCTCTCCTGGAGGCTGTTCTTTGGAAGTTCCCCACCACAGGACACTCTGCAGCCGTTCTCATCGGAGCCAGGAGCTGCTCTGGCTGCTGGAGCAGCACCCAGCACACACCCAGCCCAAACTTGCCCCTTGTAGGGGCCTGGCACAACTCCACAACAAATCACAGAGGGCATCTGGCCAGCCAAACCCCACAGTGGCTGATCTCCAGGCCCTTGGGGATGGAAACGTGCGAGGTGCTTGGGTGCCATGGCTGTTTTGGAGCCCATCCCTGAGCTCTTGTCCAAGCCCTAACTGGTTTAGGCTCCTCCCAACCTTTATTCCAGGCCTGAGAACCTCCTGCGGGCCCAACTGGTACACGGGTGGCAGCAACAACAGCAGCTACATCCTGGTCCTGTTTGTCACCTGCTTTGTGATGCCCCTCAGCCTGATCCTCTTCTCCTACACCAACCTGCTGCTGACCCTGCGGGCGGTAAGTGCGCCCAGCTCAGGTGAGTCCCAAAGCCTCTCCATCGGCATCAAGAGCCTCGGGGCAGCTTTTGGGGCCAGCCAAAGGAGCTGGCACCTCCTGGCACTGCCATCAGGGCTCCCAAGGGATGGGAGTGCTGCTCCAAGCTGCTGACAGACATCTCCCTGTCTCCCAAACTCACCGCAGGCCGCAGCGCAGCAGCAGGAGTCGGACACGACGCAGCAGGCGGAGAGGGAGGTGACACGCATGGTGGTGGCCATGGTGGTGGCCTTCCTCACCTGCTGGCTGCCCTACACCACCTTTGCACTGGTGGTGGCCACCACCAAGGACATTGTCATCCAGCCAGCCCTGGCTTCCCTGCCCTCCTACTTCTCCAAGACGGCCACGGTTTACAACCCCATCATCTACGTCTTCATGAACAAACAGGTGAGAGAGAGCTCCAAACACAGCACAGCTTCACTGGGGCTGCTGGAGAACAGCTTGACAGGCCCAAAAATCCTGGAGGAACCATCTATCCTATCTGGAAACGTGGTCACAGGCTCGATCCTGTTGCTGTGTAAGCAACAAGGATTTGGGGAATAAAATGGAAAGGGAGGGAGCAGCCTGCAAGCCTGAACAAGAGCTCATTTTCCGCTTCCATGGTTTTATGGGGTCAGGGAACTTAATGTTGGATCACAAGCTGCTCATTGAAGGCACAAAGCAAACAGAATGAAACTTTTATTGTCCATAAACTGCAAAGAGTTGGGCTGGGAATAGACAGAGATCTTTCCCAAAATATAACCAGCGGCCAGCCTGCCGAGTCTCGCGGTGACGCCGGATTTCTGCTGCCACAAATAACCTGTCCCTTCCTTCCCTGCCCAGTTCCAGAGCTGCCTGCTGGGAATGCTGTGCTGTGGTTACCACCCCCGGGGGATGGGGAAAACCTCTCCAGCTGCCCCCAGTCCCCAGGTCGCTGCAGAGGGGCTGAGGAACAAGGTGACACCATCCCAGCCCGTGTGACAGCTGCCACATCCTGCCTGCACCAGTGCCAGCCCCAGGACCTGCCTGTGCCACCCACAGCAGCACAGAGGGGCTCGGGGGGGAGCTGGTGGGGGGCTTTCAGAGGTTGGAGAGGTCCCCACCCACCAAAAAAAAAAAAAAAAAAAAAAAAAAAACAAAAAAGACATGACAGTGTCATCTTGCAGGCAAGGAGCCATCCCATCATGGGCAATCTGCAGATTTTCACTATTTCACACTCCTAAGGAACACCCTCCCTCTCAGCCCCTCACCTTGGAGCCTTTCGAGAACACAAAATAAAAAATGAACTGAATTTTTTCCTCAGTGCACAACATCCCAGGTTGCTGTTTGGCCCAGAGCCAGGTGGAACAGGGTCTGCCACCATCCCCAGACATGCCTGCTCCTGTCGGGAAGTTCAGGGAGATGCTGTAAATCTGGCACAAATCCAGCAGGAATGTTTAAGAGCCAACTGTGTTAATAAACACTAATAAACACTGAGCAGTTCATCTGTTTTATTGGCTGATAGAGGGTTTGACAGAAAACACATCCCCTCCTGCCACCAGAGCTGGCTCATCCCCGTGGTAAGAACCACAAACATCACTACACAAAGCCAGGAAAAATACAGACACAAAGTTAATTTTTTTTTTAGAGTTAAGGCAATAAGGAAAGGTCTGAATCCACTCATTTCCCAGCAAGGGTGAAAACACAAGCGGCAACAGGCCCCAAGGCACAGCAGAGGCAGCACTGCCCACCAGCAGCAAACAAAAGATGCCAGAGCCTGTAAGGATAAAATAAAAGATAAAAAAAACTCCACGAGGCTCCACAGCTTCACACCTCATCTGAAATCTCAAATCGCACTGTTTATCTAGCCCAGCTGCAATCACACTTCTGTTTTTGGAGATTCTGTCATTCAGGAGCCCAGGAAAGGCTTCTGAAGGAGATATTGAAGACAGCAAGTTGCTGAAACTGGATTTCACCCAATTCCTCTGTCTCTAAAAAAGCCTGCCTGCCTTCAGAGTTGTCTTACAGATTTTTGACCCCAAACCCTCGAATTGCTTACAAAATGAGGTGATCCACAGCCAGGCACCCCAGCAATTTGCACTGCCATGGAGGAGTATGAGATTTGTGAGACTCAGGGTTTGGGGCTTTTTTTTTTCCCACCAAGATTCTCTGCTTCAAACCAAAAATAAAACAAAACTCCCCAAACCAGCCCAGTACAAAGGAATGAAACATGTTGGAGCGACCTGGTCTAGTGGAAGGTGGCAGAGGGGTGGAACTAAATCCTATTTGTGGTACTTTCCAACTCAAACCATTCCATGATTCCATCACCTGGGGTGGGGGGACAGGACACCCCATCCCCATCCCTGGGTCTCATCCTCCCCCTCTCCTGCTGTACAGAACAGCTCAGCTCACATGGCTCAGAGAGGAATTAGAACAGCTCAGTATCACTGTTTTAATTTAATTAATTGGGCTTTCATTCTCTGGGAAGCTGAAAAGCAGCATTAGATGGGCCCCTCTGATCTCCTCTGCTGTCTTGCACTGGTCCTTGTTTAATTGTTCCTGTTAATTACAGCTTTTGTGCCCATGCTTTACGTTATCAGGATGATTTAGGTCCATGCTAAACTTAAAGCAGGGAAAGTACAAGCAGCTGAGAAACTGAAATCTCTGTTGTGTTCTGGCCCTGATAAGGAGATCAGACAGGCTGTGGGGCTACTTGAAAGGCCCTCCACCAACAGAAATAAAAATTCTCCACATTAAGATTAAAAAAAGATAGGGAAACCGTTCAGAGTCTGCTCACCATTTGGTCCCACAGATAAAATAGAACAAGGAATGCAGGAAGCTGAGATTTCACATGTTGCATCCCAAAGGGATGGATAATTCTGTGCATGTGGAAATGCCCGTGTGCTGCAGCCCCACGGGCTTCAGCTGCTTTTTCTTTAATTGAAGCCTGAAACACAACAAAATCACTGCCCAAAGCCAGAGGGAATGACCCCCAGTTATGAGTCACAAGCCAGCAAAGACAGGATCACACAATAAAAATTTGCAATTTAACTTTTGCACTCTCTGGCCCTGCAGGTAACACAGCCCCAGGGCCATGGGGAGCAGGATCTTGTTCCAGCAGCTCCTGTCAGGAATAAAAACTCTTCTGCCTGGAGCACACAAGTCCCACACAGAGAATCCAGGTTGGTACAAGGCTGGGTTAGGAAATATTAAACCTTTTTTTGGGCAGAATTGTGTCAGAGCCTGGGGCGAGGCCTGTTCTAGGCCTCACTGTCATCCTGAGGCGCTTCTGCTCCAGCTCTGTCACTGCCACTACAGGACAAACACATGAAAGATTTTTATTTTCTCTTGATCTTTGCTCAGAAAGCTGCCCCACCTCTGCAGCATCCTCCCTGGAGCAGCTCTCTGGCTGTACCATGGTGTGATGATGGGAAGCAGCATTAAAAACAAGAGGAAAATGCAACAAAACAATGCCAAAAAGGAACCTCCAAGCCAGAAAAAGAACAACATGGCAACACAATAACCTTGGAAACTTTATTAATGTTGTAAAAATGAATTAACAGGAACAGAATTGGAGCTTTGCCTTGCAAAAACAGGAATGAAGATGCAAAACTTGACACCCAGGTGTGCAAAACCAGCTCAAGCCTCTGTGTCTATCAGGGAACAGGACAACCCTCACTCCTGCACCTTGAACAGTATTTATCACAAAAAAAGTGTTAAATTCAAAATTGCTGTGCCCATCAAAATTCTAATTTAAACTCAAATATATCCAGGGATTTTTTTTTCAATTTTTTTTTATGAGGCCTACCAAAAATGTGGTTGAATTAAACATCAGGTACCTTCATCACAACCACATTTTTTTCACATTCTTGTCTGATGCTGGCAGGGAACATATTGCTGTTCACAATCTCTGGAGAAAACTGCCTTTTCCTCATTAGCTTTTTGCACAGCAATTAATCCCTTTAATCAGTCAAATCAGTTCAACACTAGATCACAAAAGCACTAAGTAAAGAGAAAACAAGAAATTACCTTGTTAAATTTAATGAGCAAGGAAAAACAGACACTACATGGGCTGTAACTCCAGCATGGAAACATTTCAGTGCCTGAGCAGCACCAGCAGCCCACAGAATTACAATCATTTTGTCTTTAATCTGAAAACTGCATAATGCAACAGAGCAAGGAATTCTTTAGCCTATGAAAATGTGCACGTGCAGAAATAAAAATCAGTTTCATAAGGATGTGGTAGTAAAAAACCAGTTCAATTCTGCAACACTGACACTGCCTGTGCATGCAACAATGGCAACAAACCAGTACAAACCATATCAGAACAGCTTTAGATTTTCTCCTGTACTTGCTGCTGCTGTTAAAGGAAGTCTGAGCTTTACAGGTGTTTCTGTGGCCAGAAAGGGCTGTAATTCACAGACTAAACACTGTGCAAGCAGCAGCAAGCAGGTAATGTGTGGAACTTATTCACTCTGTGTTTTAATCATGGAGAGAGTTCTCATCCAAAACAATCAACCTGCAGGAGACAAAAAAAAAAAAGAAAAAAAAAAGAGGACAAAACTGGTTATGCAGATGTTTGTTCTTACATAAACTACAAGATGAAGGGCATGGGATTTCACAGAGCCTCTTCTTCATGGCAAACAGGACTGCAGCTCGTGCCACACACAGATTTTTACCTCAATTCCAGTTGAACTCACAGAGAGTCTCACCTGAAAGGTGGAGCTGAAGCCAGCTGCTGCTGAGGGTGGGATTTCTGATCCTTGGGGTGCTCGTCTGAAAAATGGAGAGACTCAGCTCAGAACATGAAAGGCACACAAGGCTCCAGAGACAGCAAGTGAATCAAGTGCTCCAGGGTTCTCTGCTTGATCCATTCAGCCACATTTGGAATCAGAACCCAGTCCCAACTCTGCTGCTCCTGGGGCATCACCCAGGACCCTCGTGGTGATCACAAACCCACCCTGATTTCAGCCCCTGAAGCCCAAGCCCATCTCAGCTGTGGAGCTCTGCCAGAAAACAGGGGCACAGCTGCTAATGTCACCCCCAGGCTTCTCCATTGAAAATTTACCACCAATATTTCCCAAAGTAACCACAGATTTGGGACATTTCAAACTTTTTGGGTGCATCCAGCAGCTCTAGAGACAAAGAGCACCTGCTGAATCTCCTGGTGCTCTGTCTGCAGCCCAGGCTCCACTCTCCTCTACTCCATTCTTCCTTCCAGCATCTTCTGGATCCTGCAGGCTGGCAGCCCTTGAATGACAGAGTTTTGTGTATCATCCTCATTTTGAATTTTTTTTTTAACAGGATGAAACAGAAAATTCTGATGCCAAACAGAGTATTTCAAATTCCTTAGTGAGATAGAAGTTAGGGATGACTTAGGAACACTCATGGTGGAGTTGGTCAGAGTTACTGGGCTCTGATCTTTAGTTCTAAGAGGAAAAAAAGCTACTTTTCCTTAAAATGATGCTTAAATGACTTCTGCCATGCTCTTCAAATTTCCTAATTTATTGCCATGAAAGCACAACCATTTTCACAAACTCTTCTTTATAAAGAGCTTTCATGACTCTGTTCTCTTAATGCACATTTTCTCTGTCTTAAAAAATTCTGTCAAATTATCTCTGATTTCTGTGAAGACCAGACTGCCTTCCAAGCCTGTTGAAGTATTTGCTTTCCACCTACAGGAAGTTGTATTAACAAAACATTCTTTTCCCTCTTCATTTATTTAGTAGAAGTGTTCACATTGATGTCTCCTGGCAAGTTCCCTGACACTCGACTCCCTAAGGAGTCTCAGCCCATTTTCTGAAAAGTCCTGCACAGATCTGTGCACATCACACAAAACAAACCCTTGAACAAAAATATAAATTATCAGCTCACTCAAGAGGTTGTTCTTGGATCTTTTCATCTCCAGGAACTGCATGGAGCATTCTTTCCAAAATATCATCCAGACTGGAGTGAGCTCTGGTAAAGAAAAGATTTCAAAGTGATGGTGACAAGGTTCATGCTGCAAATTTCCAAACAAAACAGTCATAAGGGTATTTAAAGTTTTTGTAAGAATTGAATCTTGTTAAAATTCTAAGCCTTTGTAACTCAAAGCCAAATATGCCTTCCCATCCTTTTTCATACCTTTCTGTATCCTCTGCTAGATTAAATGACTCCTTAGTCCATAAACTCTGATCTGTCTTCTCATTTCTCTCAGATTCTTTTTCTGCCTCTCTGTTTTCCATTTTAACTTGATCAAGAGCTATTCACATAAACAGCAAGATTTTAGTATCAAAGGAAGATAATGAAGGCATTAAAATGTTGTTTTCTTTGCTGCTCTTGGGAAATTTCCAGTTGCCCACTTCTCACTCACTCTTTCCTCACTGGCCCGATTTTGTACCAATGAACAAATTCCCATTATCTGCACTCAGAGGTGGCCAGCAGCAAAGCCCAGATAAATATTTCACTCCAACACATTTCCAGATTCACAGGACTCAACATTTTGTTTCCCACTGGAATGAAAAATGCATGTGGGAATGAATCTTTAATCATTCCCCTTCCAATCCCAGATATGGGAGAGAAATCCAAGGGAAACCTGAGGATGGCAGCTTGGATTGCCTGTTTATCAAAATCCAGTGATTCCCCCTCAAAAGGTTTATCAGCAAGTTCTGTTCCCCACAGAAATCAGGGCTAGGGTTGGGCTTAGGGTTGAGACTGAAAGACCCCACAGCTCCAGGGACACTGGGGCTGGGAAGGGCATCCCATGGTGAATTTTCTGATCTGCAAATTCATGGGGATGGGGTTCAGCTTAGGTTTAGGCTGACAGGGAATATTTCAACCCCTTCTGCTGGGCTGTGATAAGCAGGAAGGACGAGGCTGCCACAAAAAATGGGAGTCAGAAATAGCAGTGCTTCATGCAGATACAAGAAAACCACAGTGATTGAGCAGGCAACAGCCTGCTGCAGTCCTCTCCTCCTAAAAACAAGAAGCTCCAATGAACTTCCATCCCTCAGGAAAAGATTTGACAAAGCTGTAGGATAACCAAACATGTGCCAGCATCATTCTCAAGTGACTGTGCTATTTAGCTTTTTACAGACTTAACTCATGTTCTGCCTTTTTTTTTTTTGCCTTTTTTTGTCTGCTTTTTTTTTTTTTTCCTTTTTTTTTCTGTTTTTTTTTTTTTTTCCTTTTTTTTTCTGTTTTTTTTTTTTTTTCCTTTTTTTTTCTGTTTTTTTTTTTTTTTCCTTTTTTTTTCTGTTTTTTTTTTTTTTTCCTTTTTTTTTCTGTTTTTTTTTTTTTTTCCTTTTTTTTTCTGTTTTTTTTTTTTTTTCCTTTTTTTTTCTGTTTTTTTTTTTTTTTCCTTTTTTTTTCTGTTTTTTTTTTTTTTTCCTTTTTTTTTTTTTGCCTTTTTTTGTCTGCTTTTTTTATTTTTTTTAACTGCTGTTCACTTTGTGACTCACTGGAGGGAAAAAAAAAAGCACAGCCTATAAACATTTAGGATTTCTGTTCCTCTGACACGACTTGTTGTACATCTAAAAATGATTCCCACTTAGCACCATTTGCATTTGCAGCAGCACAAAGATTCACCACTCTGCTGTCTTTGTAACAGAGCAGGAAATACAATATTCATTACCCCAGTGGAAGCTATTTTCTAACTCTGTGAAATCAGAGGCATTCTTTCATGCTGGAGAATTAGGAACATTGACAGGTAGGGTGCACTGACCACTTTCTGAACTGAATCACTCCCCCAGAATGAAAACTTCAATGGATTTGACATCACCTGCCCACCACCTCCCCTCCTGTGGGTGTTGTCTCCTGTGTTTGAACACAGCATGAGCTGCAGTGACATAAGAAAAGAGAAAATTAATTCTCATGGTTAGACCTGTAAACCTCCCCCAGCAGGACCAGGGAGGGAACACCCAGGGGAAGGCAGCAAACACTGGTGGGGGCACCAAGCTACAAACTGCAGTTCATTGTTCCAGCTGAACACACAGGGATGAGCACTCAGGCATTTTGCAGCAAGACAAAAGGAATTTTCTATTTTTAATCTCTACATTGGGACTGTTAGCAACAAACCATTCACGTGCACTCTGGAGCCTTGCAGTGCCATCCCTTCCAAGTCTGGAGTGATGGAATCTTGCTGCTTTAAGTGTTCTGTTAAAAACAACATTATTTCCATATTGATCAAGGTTGACTCTACACTAAAGTACCACATAACTTTATCCATCCAACCCTAGAGGAAAACCCACACATGATTTATAATTATTTTATTTATTAACCTACAAACTGCCCCTGACCATCATTAATGGCATCACTGATGATGCAAATCTCCACAAGTTCTTGTTTTGGTGACTGAGGAAATAAGGTCACAATGGACATTTTAATTATCCCAATGTCTGGTGTTAATTTAGGAAGAGTTTAATGATGGATAAACTCTTCTCCTACACCCTCCCAGTGAAAACCACGCAGAGATTTTCCACTTTCTGACTGGAGATGTGTGTGAACACAAAAAGAAATGTAAATCACTGAGCTCTGCACAGACACCTGGGGCTTGCAGCTGCCTCCTCTAATGGGGAACACAAATTGCTCCAGGACACCTTGGAAAAACTCAGTGTGCACCAAACTCCTGTTTGTTAAACTCCACCTGCACTCAGTGTGCTGGCAGCAGCAGCAAGGAACTGCTCAGAGAATGCAGAGGCTCCAGGAAGTGCCAGGTATTTAAGCTGTTGATGCCCAACCTGCTCATCAGTAATTTGGAAGCTCTGGTGTATTTTGGCCCTGAATGGTTTGGGAGCAATCCTGAGCCCAACCTGCTCATCAGTAATTTGGAAGCTCTGGTGTATTTTGGCCCTGAATGGTTTGGGAGCAATCCTGAGTGAGCACAGCTGGAAAGCCTCCCCCTGTTTGGGGTGAAGTGCCTCTTACCAATTTCATCCAGCAGCTCTTGGGCTGGTGGAGGCAGCTCATCAGTGGAGGGGGGAGATGCCTCTGAGAGTGCTGAGACAGAGAAAAAAACCCTCCCAGTTAATTAGCAGTGATTAATCCTTAATAACTGTGACATAGGCTTACACTCTGATAGCATCTTGCTTACATATTTCATTTAACACCCTGCACGAGCCTGGCTCATTCACATTTTATCAAATTTCCCCTAAATAATTCCATAATGGAAAAATCATTTCGAGCCAGACTTGCACATTCAGCTCTCAATGCTGTATCAGAAATTTGAGGCCAGGAATATTTACACTTCAAACAGAGGTTGATTTAGAGGTCAGAGTTCTCAGTGTGCAGGTGCAAACACAAAATCCATAACCTAATTAGCACCAGCAGTACATGGTTGAGTGCAAAGCTATTTATCCCTCTAAAAAGAGACATCCAGGAGCAAAAAAAAAAGAAGAAGGGGAAAAAAAAGGAAAAATAATTAATGGACTGCTAAATTTCCTTTCAAATGGGTTTCTCTGTTTATTGAACAATTTCTTTTGACTGAGGCTGGGATAAAAGACTTACCAGGTGCCTGCCTGGTGTTTCTCAGGGATGAAGCAACTGGTGGCAACCCAACCTGTGTGAGATCAAACAGAATGAAATACAAGAAGGTGAACTGAAAAACTGCTGATCTTCAGTCCTCCCCTTCAACATCCTAAACCCAAAATGAGATAGAAACTTCAATTAAAGCCTGGGCTGACCATTAAATTTTAAACTGAGCTTTTCAGTCAGTTCAGAATATGAAAATAGAATAAGACTGATGTGTCAAAAATTTTGCTTAGGCTGCTCTGCACTTGTATTTTAGCTGTGAGATCCCATCAGCTACATAATCTTTATTTCAACACTCTGAATGGACAATTGGATGGGAATTTGCTGACTGGACAGTCCCAAGATTTCTTCAGTTCCCATTCTCTGCTTGGAATCTTTCGTTATTAAAGCCAGGCACATCTGTTCATCAGAGGAGCCCCCCAAAATTAAGACTTTGTAACCAGAGGCAAATCCTCACTGCCCTCAAACTGGAAATATTAATTCTAGAATAAGATTTTGGCCAAGAAGTGACAGCACCAGCAGAGCCACTCAGGACAACTCTGCCCTGTAAATGAAATAAATGAATTCCAAGTTCTGGCACAGGAGCAGCACGAGCCAGAGCTGCCTGTGTCAGGTCAGCCACACAATCAGCACTGGCTGCTGTCCTGCCTGAGCAAACTCTGATTCCATCTTTAAACAACAACCCCAGCACTGGAAATAATCAGAGAGGTGAAAAGGCAACGATTTAATACAGAACTGCCTGCAAAGAGAATTTGAGATAACACCATGGAACACCTTCAGCGCCAAAAAGATCCATGGAAATGGCTGCAGTGACCTCGGGAACTCTGCAGCCCAAAGGGAGGGGATGGGACAGGACAAAGCTGCTGAGGTTGGGCACATTTTGTGTGCAGAGAAAGGACAAAGCCCTGCTCAAGGGGCTCCTTCAACCCAAGCTTTTTGCAGGTTTTTGTCACTCTGGAGTTCCAAGGTTTCTGAAAAATTGAAATTCCCTACAGCCAGAGAAGGGAGGGAGGGCAGGGAGGGAGAGAGGCCAACATTTACAAGTAGGAGGAACCCAAATTTTTGTATAAGCAGTGACAACACTGCCTTGAAATCAATCAGGACTTTGGCCACTTCATCAACAGAGCCACCACCCCAAAATACTCACAAAGACCTACAAGCATTTCTCTACTTGCATTTATTTTCAGGAAAAATACTGTCAAAAATATTTCTAAGGAACATTAAAAAAATATTTAAAGCAACTCCTGGAGTGAGTTATTTTCTGACTTACAGGCTCTTTCTGTCCCAATGGGCAAACTCTTGGAGCCACCACTGGAATTTCCATGCTCCTCTCCCCTTCACAGGCTGTGGTGAAAGTCTTGAACATTGTGGAGCAGGTCTCTTGAGAGCCACAAAAGGAAGAATCTGAAGAAAATTCACGGCAGTGTTTGTATTTCTCAAAGGCAAATGGAAATTTTTCCCCTAGAATTAAAAAAAACAGGGATAAAAAAAAGGAAAAGACAGCAAAGCTGGGTAATAATTCTTGGAATTTTTGTATCTTTATTGCATTTCAACAGATGCAGAAAAAAGTTTAAGGGAAACAGGGATCTGCACAAGAAATTCTTGAGAAATTTGTACCCTTAAAAGGCCAAACTGATAACCCAGGAGCTCCACCTCAGCCCAAACTTTGCCAACTGAGAAATTCCAGCCACTGTATTACACCAAATTAATGAAGCACAAAGCAAATGTTAATTCATTACTCTTAAGCACTCCAACAAACATTTATCACATCCTTTAACTTGTTATCAACACTCCAGCCCTACTGAGTGCTCATTAAATTGCCTTTGAAGTGCTAAAATCCACACGTATCAGTCCAAATTCAAATGACTTAATTTCAGATTTATGGAGGCTGCCAATACCTTCCAGAGACCTTTCAGGCAGTGACTTTTTTCAGCTGTGTCCCTGCAAATTCTCCTTTAATTCTATGCCTTTGGACAATGAGATTTCAAACAACAGGAACATTTCTTGTGGTTACTCACTGCAAGAGTGACATTTCTGCACAGTGCCAGTGGAGCTTCCATGATTCACCTTGGATGGTTTTTCCATCCAAAAATCCTGGCAGAAAGGTCTGGCTGGCACAGAGAGGAGAAATCTCCCCCTGTGAAGGCTTTTTTTTCCCCCCTCCCTGCATTACCTGAGCCCAGGGGGGTGCTGACACTGGTGGGAGCGTGGCTCAGCCGAGGTGTTTTACACTCCACACCCCTCTGGAAGTTCTGCTCACAGGGGATGCTGGACAAATCCTGAATATCTGCCACTGATCTGAATTATTGAGAGATGTTCTGACAGTTAGAATAGCCACTTCTGCACCTGTGAATCACCAGATCCTGCTATTTTCAGGGTTTTGAAATTTTAATTCCGTGTCTTATCTTGCTCACTGGAATGGAGGGAGATGTTCCCTTTGAAACTTCCCACAGGAATCTTGCAAGGCCCAAAATCCCCATCCTCAGGAATGTTGCAGAGGCTGAAAAGGTTAATTATGTGCTTTCCCCTTCCTTTCCAGGATTTCTGAAATAATCCTCCAATAAAAGCAGCCCAGGAAGGGCAGGAAATCCAAATGTGAACCAAAAGGTAGAAAAAATTCCCCAAAGCCAAGGGAAAACCTCAAGGGGTAACAAAAATTAATGAGCCATTAATTAAGACTAAATGGAGGTCTTGGGAGTATTTAAAAAAAATGATTCTGATAAAGTGAGACTGCTGAAGATCTGCACAGGCACTGACACACCCCCAAGAGAAAAAAATGAAATCCAAATTGATCAAATTTTGGGGAGATACACCCTGGATTCCATCATCCTCAAAAGCCATGAAAAGAACAGACACCTCCTGTAAAACAGGAACTTTATGCAAATCTCCATTGGCTGTAAAAATAAATTAACTTCATTAGTTGAGTCACAAACATATCCTGCTAATTTTTTTTTTTCCCCCCTGAAAATCACAGGACTATTTCTGTAATAAAATTTCTTTGGCTGCACACGAACCATTTGCTCTTTAAAGTGATTTTATTTCTCCTGTGCCATATGGGGAAAAGAAACGAGGAATCCTCACACTTTAATGGGAAGAAGCACACCCAGATTAACACCAAGTTAATTACTTCTGAATATGAAAATATTTCCAACTAAGGACAACTCTTTTACACCAATCTCACAACTTTTCACAGGAAAATACTCTCTCCATACTCTGGGGAGTTTTCTCTTGCTCCCTGTCTTGCACCAGCACAAAATTTTGTAGTTAATGACCAATTTGCTGAAGTTTTGCTGTAAAATGTGACTCTTACACATCTTTTTCTTGGCATTCTTCCTGTGGCTCCCACAGCATCGCTTCTCGTGCTGCATCCACGCTGAAATGAGGGAGGAAAGGTCACATTCACCCTCAGAAAATCAGGGAAAAAGAAGGATTTGGTTTCCTTTCTCTCAGGAAGTTGAAGCACTACCTTCCCTCTGAGGTAGGCTGCAGCTCATAAACATTTTTTGCTTAAAACCTTGGAACGTGGAGACTGGGAGGAGAAAAATGTCATTTTGAACAGATCAAGGATTTGTTAAAACTTCTGATTGACATTTGCAGCATCAGAACAAAAGCAAAATGAAATAAAAGAACTCAAAGTCCAGGAACACAACCCCACTGCATTGTTCCATCATTCTTTGATCCCTCTCAGACTGTGCCAAGCCCACTGAAGGTCACAGAGGATCAGGCAGATGCTCAGAGAGCAGCATCCCCTCTGTCCTGCTGCCAACAGCTCCTAAGTGAAGGCAGCAACCAAAATGATTCTTTTTTTATCCTAAATCCCAGTGATTCCCACTGCTGGTGCCTCCTTTGGCCCAGAACTCAGCTCCTGAGTGGGCAGGAGGGAGCCCAGCCCTGACAGCCACAGAGCTCAGGGCAATTTGTGCCCGTGCTGGTAACATTTAGAATTTACAGAGCCAAAACCCCTCCTGTTTTTCTGAGGGCAACAAAATCTCTGAGATTTCACAGGCAGCCACATGGGATGTGACCCCCAGGTGAGATCCAGGGAACATTCCTGCACTGGGCTGCTCCCAGGGGATTGGACCAGGCAGGATTTTCATGGCACTTGAGCTCCACAACCAAAGCACAACAAATCTAAAGCAGATGACCAAAGCCTTAATTTGAATTATCTTTGCTCTGTTTCAGGCTGTGGTTTATCAGTGGAAAAGGAATTGTGATGTGTACACAGTGGTTTGTTTTTTTTTTTTTTCCCCTCCTATTTTAGTTCCCTCATTAAGGCAAAAAAAAAAAAAAACCAAAACCAAACCCACCAAACTCTGCAAAAGACAAAACCCCTTGAGACCTGTGAAAAGCCCTTTTTGTATTTTCCTAGCAAGGAGCTGAGTTATGTAGATAATCATTAAAAACCACCACTGGCATCTTATTTGAATATTAGATATATAAGCAGAATTAATGAAGAGGGCACACTTTAAAAGCTGATTTATGCCTGAAGGAACAATGAAAATGAGTTTCTTTACCTGGCTCCAGGCATTTGGCTCAGCTGATTCACTCCCAGCTTGTTCCTGCCACAGCTCTGTGGTGTTTTGCTGCAGAATTGTATTTTTCCTCCTGAATACAAATAACAAATGTTCCCTGTTATTGGCTTTTGCAAGTACAAAAGAAAACAACCCAACTCATTGAACAGGAAATTGTGACTTTATTAAATTTTTTTTGTGTGTTTTTTTTTTTTTTTTGTCTGAGTTCTTGTGACCTTTGTTGTTATCGAGAGACAAATGTGTTTTAAAGATGCATTTTCATAAACATGGCACAGCTGCCAGACAGGCACTGAAGCACTGGGGAATATCACAACATTTACAAATTTGAGTTAAAAGAGACAACAGAGGAAGGAAACAATGATTCTTCCATTATTCTACACACGCACTCTGTCAGCTCTCACTGTTTTTAAGCCCAAGATCCTCCCAGCAATGAGAATATTAATGTGTAAATACAACTCTAATTCAGTTTCCAGCACCACAGCAAGTTGCATAAAAAGATTAAACGTTGCCCCAGGGTAAAAATAAAAAGGTTTCAAACAAGTTTTTGTTTTGGCTTTTCAAGTGAAGCACAGCAAAGTACATAAACACTGCATCTGAAATTATTCCAGGCACTGCAATGCCCAAACTGAAATCCTAAGTGTCCTGAACTCTCCCCAAAAATAATGAGGAATAAAAGATCAATTGAGCCTGAAGAATGAAGGTCCAGCCTTGTGACAGGGGAGCTGCTGGCAAAAATATCAATGCAACACCTCCATGTCCCTGACTCAGAAGTGTTTCAAGGAAAAACTCATTTACCTGGAGCCTGAATCCCTGATGCTGCATCTCCAGGTAATTTCTGTAAAAATCCTGCACAGACATCTTCTGCTTTGCCCTCAGCGTTTGAGGTCTGGAAAAGGGGAAAAAAAAGAAATTAATTCAATTTTTTGACAGAGCAAAGGGCAGGACAAGCCTCCCAGGATGATGTTCCCAATAATGAGAGTAGAGAGAGAAACTTTTCAGGAGCTCATCAGCAAACAGCCCAGCTTGGATTTAACAGGAAAACAGGAAAGTTTTGTATCTCTCAGAAATTAATGAAGATTAATTTGCTTGCTCTCACCTAAATCTTTATTTGCAGGTACTATTTCAAAAGAAAAGAATAATAATGAAAAAAAAAAACATCTCCCATTTTCTACAGCTCTTCTCGAATCAAATGGGAGCACAATTAAACCACATGTTGAGTAAACTTACATCCAAAAAATGTTATTTTTACCTCTGGTTCTGACCTTCCCTCAAGAGCAGGAGGAAGGAAATAATCAGGAGTGAAGAATTCTTCAGCCACATCAGGAGGTGAATTAAAGGAACAATGTAATTCCCCTGAATGTCCCTGTGAAAGACATCATCACCTGAGATGATCCCACTCTCAATTAATTAAAAATCCACATTTCAGCCAATAAAAAAACCACAGAAATTCTATTTAATTTGCTCACTGGCTTTTAACCCACCTCCTGTTCCTTGGTGGTTTATAAAACAAAATAACAAAAAAAAACAGGGGGAAGGAGGAAGGGAATTGTTACTCTGATCAGCTCAGGATGCAACACCAGGCTAAACTTTTCCACGGATAAGCAGCTGCCACTGAATTCCCTGGATTTCTGTACATACTCTAGAGACATTCTCAGCTTGCTGAGGAAGGACTGAACTCTTAGGAATGGCTATTCCAGACTCTGCTTGCTCATCTGGTGCTGGGGCCTGGCAGCTCCTCCCTAGGATGTCAGAATGGAACAAAATTATTAAGCAAAAAAAAAAATTAAAAAATGAAGTGAATGATCTGAGGCACTGCTGGAATATCAATGAGAGCAGACAGTGACATTAATTGTCTGTCAGGAACACGCAGGAATAATGACATTTAAATGCTCACCTCGTTAATTAATCTAAGCAGGGGAACCTTGCCCTGTTCTTTTGTCCAAAATTTTTCAAAAGCTTTACTCATGGAAAAAAGAAAAAGCAGCTGTGTGGTGAGACTGGAAGAAATGAAAAGTGTGCAAGCACACTCAGGGGTCTGAAAGCTTTGGGTTTCTCATGCTGATAACAGAAATCAGTGATGATGAAGGGCTCCAAGCTCATTCCCTCCACCTATTAACACCTCATACTCATCTTATCTCTATTTGTGCCCATCAAGGAGTGACTGACTTGCTCTGAGGGCAAAACTTGTGAAGATAAAATGGACAACTCTTGTAAAAAAAAAAAATCACAGAAGCTGAAATCTGACTGGAAATGGAAGGAGACAGAAAGAGAAGAGAGCGTTTTTATTCCTCAGCCTCACCTGTGGAACTCCTGAGTGCAGGCTCCAGGTCACTGTCCCCAGATTCGGTTCTGTCCTCACTGCCCAGGTCCTCAGCAGCCTCACCTGGCTGCCACCCACACCTCTGCTGCTCCTGACCTCGGGGGGCTCCAGCAGGGCCGTGCTGGGAGCTTTCCCTGACACTTTCTGCTTCACTTTCCGACGTGCATTCACCGGCAGGGTAGGGACAGCTGAGCCCCAGCTGTCCTGAGGCCACTCTTCTGGCCATTTGCTTGACTTCAGCTACACAAAAAGAACGAAATTGCCACTTCACACCACAGAATGTGGCTCTTCAAAGCATCCCCCGTGCTCCTTTGTGCCTGCAAGACTTGGAAACGCTGAGGTTAGAGCAGGTAGCACGGCAGCCTTTGTCATGGAAAGAGCTAAAACACTTCCCTCCGTCTGAAAGAAAGCTTAAAACCTGCACAAATGGAGACGGACAAGCCTCTCCAGGAACAGGTTTTGTCAGTTTGATTCTCCATTATCCATGCCCGTGCTGCCATCCACTGGGCACTGCCAGCCCTGCCCCTCCTGAATCTGCCCAAAACCAGGCTCGAAACTCCTCCAGCTGCACAACCCAAACCTCAGCGTGCCTGGGGTTATTTCATGGCCAGGATGTGCAAGACACGGGATCCCACTCACTTGGTTTCCAGCCAAGAACAAGCTCACAGAGCTGCTGCACTGAAGGCACAGAGACCTTTCCTTGTGTGTTGAGTTTAATGCACTGCAGTGAGATTTCTGAGATTAATGCTCAGTTAACACTGATCTAACACTGATTTAACCCTGGTATAACCCTGGTTTAACACAGATTTAACACAAGATTTAACACTGATTTAACATTGATTTAAACACTGGTATAACCCTGCTATAACCTTGGTTTAACACAGATTTAACACTGATTTAACACAAGATTTAACATTGATTTAACACTGATTTAAACACTGGTATAACCCTGGTTTAACACAGACTTAACACAGATTTAAACACTGATCTAACACTGATTTAAACTCTGGTATAACCCTGGTTTAACACAGATTTAAACACTGATCTAACCCTGATTTAAACACTGGTATAACCCTGGTTTAACACAGATTTAACATAACTTTAACACAAGATTTAACACTGATTTAACACTGATCTAACACTGATTTAACACTGGGATAACCCTGGTTTAACAAAGATTTAACATAGCTTTAACTCAAGATTTAACACTGGGATAACCCTGGTTTAACACAGATTTAACACAGATTTAAACACTGATCTAACACTGATTTAA
>VYXF01004092.1:274957-287452 GCA_013397295.1 Polioptila caerulea
ATAACCTTGGTTTAACACAGATTTAACATAGCTTTAACACAAGATTTAACACTGATTTAACACTGATCTAACACTGATTTAAGCACCGGTATAACCCTGCTATAACCTTGGTTTAATACAGATTTAACACAGATTTAACACAAGATTTAACACTGATTTAAGCACTGGTATAACCCTGGTATAACTCTGGTTTAACACAGATTCAACACAAGATTTAACATTGATTTAAACACTGGTATAACCCTGGTTTAACACAGATTTAACACAGATTTAAACACTGATCTAACACTGATTTAAACACTGGTATAACCCTGGTTTAACACAGATTTAACATAACTTTAACACAAGATTTAACACTGATTTAACACTGAATTAAGCACTGGTATAACCTTGGTTTAACACAGATTTAACATAGCTTTAACACAAGATTTAACACTGATTTAACACTGATCTAACACTGATTTAAGCACCGGTATAACCCTGCTATAACCTTGGTTTAATACAGATTTAACACAGATTTAACACAAGATTTAACACTGATTTAACGTTGATTTAACATTGATTTAAACACTGGTATAACCCTGGTATAACCCTGGTATAACCCTGGTTTAACACAGGTTTAAACACCGGTATAACCCTGGTTTAACACAGATTTAACACAGATTCAAACACTGATCTAACACTGGTTTAACACTGGTATAACCCTGGTTTAAACAATGATCTAACACTGGTTTAACACTGGTTTAACACTGGTTTACTCACTCCTCCATTCCACCTGCATCACCCTCCTCTTCTCACTCTTTTTTTTGCTGCAGAATTCAGCCCTTGGTTTTGAATGGCACCTGCAACAAACGATTATGAAATGCACAAACTATTTCAGAGCACGAGCATATTGTGTCAAGTATTCCCCAGCCAGGAAAAGGCTCCAAGTTGTTTTACCATTAATTAGAGCACGTGTGCTCTCAGCCTTTTAACCACCCAGCAGAACCAGCAGGCTGAGCTGCCAGAAGCTTGGGAAGCACAGACAGTTATTTAGGTCTATTCCAGATTAACCAGACAAGCTGCACACTCAATTCTGCATCTCAGAGCTGTCAGCTGCCTTCAGATGCTGCAGCTCCAAAAACACACCAGGGATGATGTGGGGATTGTTTCATTGAGGTGATCACAGTTTCAGACCTGGACAACAATGACTCTCCCACCAGAGCTCACTCCCTGACCTTCCCTTCCCTGACCTGGAATATTTCTGGGTTTGAATCTTTCCCAACAGGTCTTTCTGATCCAAAGGGATCATGGATTAATTTTAAAACTCCAGCAGTTTTCCTGATTTGACCAAACATTGAAAGAAGTGCCTGTCCCCCTCTTTCCAACATGAATCTGCACAAGTTTTGCCAGGTAATTTCAACATGTGCTTTCCATTCCTGCTTAAAAACACCAAAAGTTGACATTAAAAGTCTTTCTACTGGGGATGGAAGGAGGCTGTGCCCAGAGAGGAGAACCACCTTTATTAATATCTCCCCAAATTGCTCTCCTTAGGCCCTGGTGGAGTTTTGGACCACTGACCTCCATCCCAGAGGCATGTGAAATCTTTTTTAACACCAGTCTTGAACACCCAGTGCCCTGTCCCAGCAGCTCTGCAGCTGCCAGTGACTCACAGCAGGCTCTGCACAGATGGCTTTTGCCTTACTGAGAAACATTTAATGCCAGCCTTGATCCTGATGTGCCTCCTTCTCTCCAGATGAATCTGTCAGAATTAACTCTTCTATGAATAAGATCAAAACTCACCACTTCTCCTCTGCCCTTCTTGCTGCAGGATGTGAATCAGCTCCTCTCTGACACTGCAAGCTGAACTTTTTTTGGCACCTCGCAGACACGTGTGGGAGGAAATGCTGAAATGAGTCCAGCAAGCCATGATTCAGCACACACTGGGCATTCTGCTAATTACTGAGCTGTCTGTGAGGCAGCCTAAGAATAGGACAGCACAAACTTTATTCCCTGACTTCTATTTTAGCTTCTCTGCTCGGGAGAAAGGGTGACAACTCCAGGCCCCAGCCTAGCAAAAACTCTGCCCTGGGTTTATAGCAGGTTTCAGGTGCAGGCAGGCAATCAAAACCTGCAGCTTCCAGGGGGATGAGTGGAATTAAATGACTCAAGATTATCCCCATAGGAGGTATGCACTAGAATTTCTCTCTTTCTCTTTGGTCCATGTATTTAATAATGAATGTGATCCAGAAGCCCTTCCCAATAACAGCTTAGGCCTCAACACAAACAATTTCTCCACTGGCCTTTCCCTGAGAGTCCCATCTCCATTTCAGTGCAGGATTTGGATTTGAACCTCACCCTGGATCAGTATTGTCCTGGGAGGACTGGAGAGCAAGAGGAAATAACACAATTGCACTGCTGAGCTGTTTTCATTCCTGTACAGAATGCACACGGGCACATTTTAAAGGACAGGCTCACCCTTCCTCTTGGACACCACCCATCCCTGGGGGTCTTTGCCTGCAAAGGAACACAGAAATGATAACCAGGCCCCCTGCTCAACACTTTACCTCCTGGTTTGGGCTCACTTCATCATCCAGGCCTTTGCCCACGCTGCAGTCTGGATCACGAGGGCTGGTTGCAACTTTGCTCTTCCTCTTCTCATTTTGGATTGCCTCTCTTTCCTTGGCTGTCTTGGGAAGAGCCTGGAAGCTGTCCCTGCCTGGTGCCTGACACCTTGTTGATGGTGGAACGTAGACCCTGGCTGGTGGAGCTACAGCCTTGTGTAAGGAAATATCAACTCCAGAAAAAGCCTGATTTTGGGAAGTAGCATCAGACCCATTCCAGTGTCTTCCTTGGGAACTTTCTTTAGGAAGCAGATCCATCCTGATTTCCTGGAGCAGCTGTTTCTGCTTTCCCACGGCCTCCAGCCTGTCCAGTTTCTCCTCTGCCCTGCTCAGGGAATCTCCTGCCTGCTGCAGCATGCTCTGCATGATCTTCACGTTCAGGACGCATTTGCTGATGTGCTGCTCGCTTTGGGAAGGGCTGCTCAGCCTCCTGCCAGCATCTCCTCTCACCTGGCACAGGGCAGGGGCTTCTCTCACCCTTTCTTCTTCTTCCTCCTCCACTTCTTCCTCCTCTTCTTCTTCTCCCTCCTCCTCCTCCTCCTCTCCAGTGAACTCCGTGCAGGACCCCAAGGATTCCCCTTCCTCCTCAGCCTCCCACTGGCTCTGATCTCCCTCCTTTGGCTGCATTTCTGCATCCCTCAGAGCTTGGCCTAGTCCAGGTCCTCCTTCCAGGAATTCTTGGGGACCTTCTGGGTAACTGGCCAGGATTTCATTCATTTCAAAGCTGCACAGGCTCCCATCCACATCACTGCCAGTGGAGTGAGAAGCTCCTGTCTGGAGTTCCAAGGAGACATCGAGGCTGCTGTCCTGTGCAGCTGGCTCTGCACTGGCTGCTGCCTCCTGCACCACCAAAGCACTGCTCTCCTTGGGCAGAGCAGAGTCTTTGGGGGCAGAAAAGCCACCTGGAAAATTCAATTTGAAACATGAAATAATTTCTCCAGAAATCCGACAGCCTTTGCACATTGAGGAGCGAATTTTGGAAATTCAGAAATGCCACCAGCAGCATTTGACACCTCTGCTGAA
The DNA here is from genome assembly GCA_013397295.1 of Polioptila caerulea. NCBI lineage: Eukaryota > Metazoa > Chordata > Aves > Passeriformes > Certhiidae > Polioptila > Polioptila caerulea. The sequence goes on from VYXF01004092.1 coordinate 278,584, forward strand.
AACTGTGCCTCAACAAAAGAGCTTCAGAGCCTTGAGTCTGCATTAGCAATTAAGTGGTAGCTAAAATCCAAAGCCAACTGCTTCTCATTTTCAACCCCCATGATAAAATCTGTGAGTGCTCCCTTTTTAATGATGTATGTCAGACTGCTGTGGACTGAGGAGCACATGAAGGACACAGTGACACCCTGCCCCAAAAAACTCACCAGCCTTGCTTCCCCCTTTTTCCTGGATCTCCACTGTTCTCCTCTGGAAGCTAAAAGCTGATGCCCAGCAGATGTTCACATCTGCAAGAACAGCAGATCTCTGGGCTTTGGGTATTCCACCAGCGTGGCCACTTTCAGACTTAACCAAGTCCTGTAAAACAAAACAAATCAAAACAAAACAAAAAAAGGGAATAAAACACAATTGTATGTGACAGTTCTGTGTCCCTGAGGGGGCTCAGCTCCATCAGCAGAACACAGAGCTGGATCCCTCCCTCCAGATTTAAGCAGAACAACTTGAATCTGGATGGACACAGCACACCCATCAAAGATGAGGATGCTGGAAATCACCTTCAAGTCGTTTTTCAGGATATACTGAATGTCCTGAAGTTTCATGGAGCGGTTCCTCGGTTTGGGCTCCAGCCCTGACTTGACAACATCATAATAGAGCAGGGGGAGCCTGACATCTGCTTCCAGCTGCTCCCCTGAAAGGATGAGCTGCTCAACAGCTGAGTCTTCCACACCTTTCCAGGGAGGGCTCTCTGCAAGACACAAGCACAGACTTTCTGTCACCAGCTGTACGTTAATGTCCATGGAAATTAAAAAAAAAAATTAAAAAAAATTAAAAATCACATTATTCCCTGTCCATTCTCTAATTTACAACTAAAAAGCACTGGCATCTCCTTCCTGTCCTATTCCAACACTGGATGCTTTCAAGGGAGCTGGCAGAAATACCCAGAGGAGCTCTGGATTCTTCACTGGGATTAGTTTTCAGGGTAATTGTTTATCCCATTTCACTGTCAGAACAGTCAAAGTGAATACAGAACAGACATTATCTGTAGTAACAGCAACAATACAATATAATCACAGAGTAACAATAACTTATCTCTAAGTTATCACAGAGATCAAAAACATAAAAGCTGCACAAGCTTGTTTTGAACACTGAAAAGACTTAATTGAATGTTTTGCTGTGCTGGTAGGAAGAAGAAAAATAATCAGCAGAAAGCCACTGTACCTCTCCAACATCCACCATTAATCTCATCCTTTAGCCACACAATTTGAAGTTTTCTGATCACATTTTACAGAGGTTTCCAGCAATCTTTGTTATTGCCATTAATATTTGGGGTTTTTTTTTTCCTGGTTCTTTTTTAAGCCCAAAGCTGTGCATTCACCTGTCAAGACCTCCTGCAGCACTGCACAGAAGCTGTAAACATCTGATTTGATTGTGCCAGGTTTCTGCAGGATAATTTCAGGGGAGCACCAGCGGAACAGCTGGGCTGGGACAGGAATTCGGGTCAGGTCACTGTGCTCCCCACTGTCCTTGCTGCAAAAAGGGGAAAAAATTGTAAATTAGGATATACAGCAAATAGAAACTGTAAGGTTTATATTTAGGAATTAAACACCTGAGTGTGCTACAGCTTTTAGTTTAATACATAGAAGGTTCAGAGCACGTTTGCAAATAGAAATGTGCAGTAAATGTCTTCTGGCAAAGATTTGCTGGGGAAAGCAACACCTCCTTTAATGACTTTACAATAAAAAGAACTAAAAAAAAAAGCTGAGCTTTTATCAACAGGAGCTTTACAAACAACCCTTGAGCTGTGACCATGGCTAAAACACAGGAAGCTTGTAAAAAAATTTATTCCACCACGTGTCTGGGGGATAATTTCAGTAATAATTCACCGAGATGAAAAGAAATACTCCTTATCTCACTGGTGGCACTTCATTGCCACCAATCTAACGAGGTTTTGGATGCTCAACCCCCCCATTCCACAGCAACCCTGAGGAAGTTTTTCACCTCTCTATCATGTACTCCAGGTTGCAGAGCTTGGCCTCCCCAGAGGACACGATTTGGATGGCAAAGGAGGAGAGGGAGCGGTGGATGAAGCCCCGGGAGTGCAGGAACCGCAGGGCGTCGATGATCTGCAGCAAAATGTGCAGGATGGTCTCTGTCTGCAGCACTGGGAATTCTTCACGCTGCCAAAAACAAACCCAAAAGCACCAAATTTGCACGGCAGGTCTTTAAGCTGGGTGTGACAGGAAGTTATTTTTATTTCTTATGGTTATTTGCTGCAGAAGGCAGAGAATGTGGAATTTCTTGGGGGGAAAGGAGGAAATTCATTTTTTTGTTCTTAATACCAATAACAACAACTTAAAAACAAGAGACAAATATCAAATGACAGCAAGAAAACACGGATCAGTTGATTTAAAAAATAAGAAAAAGAACCAGAAACTCAGATACAGACTGAGGATTTTGTCTTCTCGAGGAAAGATTTCAGAGGTGGTCACTAAACTTCTGATTAATTATTATCTAAAATTCAAACATTGCAGTTACCCTTTCATGGAGGATGCTGTAGAGAGAGCCAAAGTGAACTCTCTCATAGACCAAACGAGTTTTCTCCAGGTCACTGGACAGACAGACAGACATCAGCTGCAGCAAGTGAGGGTGGCGGAGTTTGCTGCACAGGGAGAGGAAAAAGAGAATTTGCAAGGCAAAGCTGAGCTGGAAAGAAGGAAAGCCCTGGCCTGCTCAGTGTTTTTATCAATATGACACAAATGTTAGGTTTTCACTGGAATATATTTCAATGTAAATGTGGCTTTCACTGAAATACTTGATTTTAAGAGATCAGGAGTGGGAAGAAAGCTGTATTTTTTATCTGGGGAGGAAGGGCGACCCCAGCCTAACACTCCTGAGGAAAAACCCCATTCTTCCTGAGGTAAATCCCATTCCTTCTGAGGGAAATCCCATTCCTCCTGAGGGAAATCCCATTCCTCCTGAGGGAAATCCCATTCCTCCAGAGGGAAATCCCATTCCTCCTGAGGTAAACCCCATTCCTCCTGAGGGAAATCCCACTCCTCCTGAGGGAAATCCCACTCCTCCTGAGGGAAATCCCATTCCTCCTGAGGCAAAACCCATTCCTCCAGAGGGAAATCCCATTCCACCCAAGGTAAATCTCTTTCCACCCGAGGCAAACCCCATTCCTCCTGAGGGGAACCCCATTATCCCCAAGGCAAACCCCATTCCTCCTGAGGTAAAACCCATTCCTCCTGAGGGAAATCCCATTCCTCCCAAGGTAAAACCCCATTCCTCCTGAGGCAAACCCCTCTCCTCCTGAGGTAAATCCCATTCCTCCTGAGGGGAACCCCATTATTCCCGATGGAAATCCCATTCCACCCAAGGCAAACCCCATTCCTCCTGAGGTAAATCCCTTTCCTCCTGAGGCAAACCCCATTCCTCCCACAGCAAACCCCACTCCTCCTGAGGGGAACCCCGCTCCTCCAGAGGGAAATCCCATTCCTCCTGAGCCAAACCCCACTCCTCCTGAGGGGAACCCCGCTCCTCCAGAGGGAAATCCCATTCCTCCTGAGGGGAACCCCATTATTCCCGATGGAAATCCCATTCCACCCAAGGTAAATCCCATTCCTCTAGAGGCAAACCCCATTCCTCTAGAGGGAAATCCCTTTCCTCCCAAGGTAAACCCCATTCCTCCTGAGGTAAATCCCTTTCCTCCTGAGGCAAACCCCATTCCTCCCAAAATAAACCCCACTCCTGAGGGAAATCCATTCCTCCCAAAGTAAACCCCACTCCTCCTGAGGGGAACCCCGCTCCTCCAGAGGGAAATCCCATTCCACCCAAGGTAAATCTCTTTCCTCCTGAGGCAAACCCCATTCCTCCTGAGATAAATTCCATTATTACCGATGGAAACCCCATTCCTCCTGAGGGGAATCCCACTCCTCTCAAAGTAAACCCCACTCCTCCCGAGGCAAACCCCCCTCCTCCATCCCTGCAGACCCCAAGGCCAGCTCCTGACCCACCTGCTGTGCTCCTGCTCTGCCAGCAGCAGGTCAGCCAGGCGCAGTTTCCAGCTGCTCTGCTGGGGCTGGAAGCTCAGCTCCTTCACTGTCACTCTGCTGCCTCCCCACACCAAGCTGCAACAACAACATTTGGCATTTGGATCAATGCTCCCAGCAGTGTTTTTCCTCCTTTTGTCCCCAGTTTATGTGGTTATTTACCAAGGATTTTGTGGTGCTCTGGGTGTTGCCTCCCACTGTCAGGAATTTAAATTTGAGGGTCCTGCTCTTTCAAACTGACAATAAAGTCATTCTGTTAAAGGTTGATGGAGCAGGAAAGGCTCACTGCCCAAAATCCCAGCCCTTCCACAAGGAATTCCCTTCACCAAAGGCCATCAGTGACACAAATCAGAGTTTTGGGGAGATTAAATCACCAATCTGTCAATTCTCTGGCTGCCTCTGAGACACAACCACTTGCTTAACACACAATAATTAGACAATACCATATTGTTGTAATTATTACCAGTAATTACAACAATTACATGATACTAAAGATTTTAAATAAATGCTCAGCCTGCCCTTGCAACTCTCATTTCACCACATTTGCACACCTGGGTATCCAGAGGATATCCTGGACTAAGATTTACAAGGATTAAATGCTGAACAACACAATCTGTGCAACCCTGAAGGTATTTCCCAGCACAAAGGGATCAATACTGAAACACTGATTAGCCATAATTGGCTTAATATTGCTTGTGGGTTGTTCTTGTTCTCCCAGACATCAGCCTGACTCAGATATTAATCAAGAAAACAAGGTGCAAGCAAGAAACAGGGAATAAACACAGACCAGACATGGAAAATTACCCAAAGCAAGCACTGGCACAACAACTCGCTGTGTGATTGTAACAGACACAAAGAGGGGCTAAAATCTCTTTAATTCCACTTACTTGGTCATGATCATGTAGGGCCCCACGGGGTAGGAAAATGCTGGTTCATCATCAGCCTGAACCACATCCTTCTCCCCAATAATTGGCAGAGAGGCCAGGTAGCCCAGGTGGCCACTGCCTGCGAGGTGGAACTGAAACAGGGCATCAGCAAAAGGAAAAATGCAAACAGTCCCCAAATTCCAGCAAGCTCAGGAACAACCTGAGTGCCATCAGCTCAAACACCACCCCGAAATCTGAAAAAGCAGTGCCAAAATCTGAACTGCCCAGGGAGGCTGGGACAGGGAAAGCAGAACCCCCAGGATTTAACAGGAATTTCTGCTGTTCCAAACCAAACCAGGGCCTGCCCACCACCAAAGGCCTGAATATTTGTGCTCTCTGGGGGGTTTTTCCCCCCATCTTTTCAGCAGAAATAAGAATGCACTAAAAGTTAAAAGTAGCACAGGTGGGATAATTCCAGGAGATTCTGGGAAAAGTGTTCTAATATCATTAGAAAATCCCTACCCACAGCTTCTTACCTTCCCAAAACCAAAGCTGTAAATGTTCTTGGCCACACTGGGTTGTCCTTTCAGTAATTTACCCAGAGGACTCTCAGCAGTCCTAAATACCACAAACAAAAGCAATATTTCTATTTATAAGCAATTATAATATTATTTTTAAAGCAATATTTATATTTATAAGCAATAAAAGATTTATTTACTCCAAGGCTTGGATACAGAGGGGAAAAAAGAGCAGAATTCTGCCAGAACCCTGCATTTGACTGGTCTCACACATATAATGTGGATGTTAAAATTCCAAATTATTGTGCAGTTCATTGAAACCTTTTTAGACACACTTTCATGATATTTATTTACTTAAAGCAAGATAACCAATAAATACACTGTACATCCTACACTGCCTTTTTGTTCACAAGTCTGTATTTTTTCCCCACATGTATCTGACACAAAAACTCCTGCAACAGTTGGGAACACCCCCCAAAAAGATCTGCAAGTGACCTTAAAAAGTCAAAAACCAAACTACCACTTGAATGCTACTAAAATCCAACGCTTTTAATGCTGATTTCAAGAGTTTAATTGGTAAAGTTTCCCTTAATATACAGATATTTACAACTATCAAGTTTCTATTTAGAACTGTCACAGCAGAAATAAAATTAATCACGGCAGACTTGAATCTGCTGTTGTCAAAAAGATGTAATTTTAATACAATTAAATATTTTAAGATAATAAGTAATAATATATAATAAGTATAATAAATAAGTATAATAAATAAGTATAATAAATAAATATAAAATTAATATAATAAATAAATATAGATTTTTAATTTTAAAATAACAGAAAATGGAAGTGAAATCTCTTGTTACCCTTGGACAAGGCCACCAAACCTCGAGGGGCTGCAGATCAAGGCCTTTGAGGAGCCAACTTTCCTGAGCAGATCCGAGGGAAGGTTCCAAATTGCAGCCTGCATGTGCAGTGTGCACTGCTGGATGAATTCCAGCATCTGGCCAGGAGGAGGAGGAGGGAAAAACCATAAAAATAAGGCTCCAAAAGAAAAAAAAAAAAAAATTTCAAATTCATAAATCAGGATAATTGGGAAAATAACTGCAGTATTGAAATGGGCATTTTGAGAAATGCAACAGCAGGAGGAAAACTTGGAGAAAATNAAATAAAATTAATCACGGCAGACTTGAATCTGCTGTTGTCAAAAAGATGCAATTTTAATACAATTAAATATTTTAAGACAATAAATAATAATATATAATAAATATAATAAATAAGTATAATGAATAAGTATAATAAATAAATATAAAAATAAATATAATAAATAAATATAATAAATAAATATAGATTTTTAATTTTAAAATAACAGAAAATGGAAGTGAAATCTCTTGTTACCCTTGGACAAGGCCACCAAACCTCGAGGGGCTGCAGATCAAGGCCTTTGAGGAGCCAACTTTCCTGAGCAGATCCGAGGGAAGGTTCCAAATTGCAGCCTGCATGTGCAGTGTGCACTGCTGGATGAATTCCAGCATCTGGCCAGGAGGAGGAGGAGGGAAAAACCATAAAAATAAGGCTCCAAAAGAAAAAAAAAAAAAAATTTCAAATTCATAAATCAGGATAATTGGGAAAATAACTGCAGTATTGAAATGGGCATTTTGAGAAATGCAACAGCAGGAGGAAAACTTGGAGAAAATCAATTACATGAAAAAGGAAGAAAAGCTGACTTCAAACAGGCGACAAGATTTGAGATTTCAACCACAGGAAACTGTAATTTCAGGTTTCTTCTTAAGAGGAGTGCTGTGGTAACAGGGAAGAGGAGCTGTAAATCCAAAGTGCAGTCCAGAATCAGCCTCCCACAGAAATACCTGAGCACTGCTGTCCTTGCTGGCTGACAGAGCCCAGAACTGGGGAGTTCTGCCCTCCTGGTCGTGCACTCTCAGATCTCCTCCTTCATCCAGTAACTTGCTGAGGATCCACTGGTTCCCTGAAAAAGCAGCTGCGTGCACTGGGGTGCTCCCATCGTAGCAGCGGCTGGGGAACAGCAAAAAAAAAAGGTTCAGCAGGGGTAAAAAAAAGAATCCCTGGGATTTTGTGTGCTCCCAAATAACAGAATCAACCGTGGAAAAAAAGGGGAAATTATTTCTCTGTTTCTTTGGCTGAAACACCAAGGTGCACCTTGAGCATTTGTTCATTTGTGCCAAGGGAATATTGTGGTTCACACTGACTAAACCCACTCGAAGATTAAAAAAAAAATATTAAAAAATGTTTGATACTTAACTGATTGGCATCCGAGCCATATTCCAGCAGCACATCCACTATTTTAGCCAGCCCCAGCAGTGCAGCAGTGAAGAGACAGGTTTGGCCCATGGAATTCACAGCATCCACGAAAATTCCTGCAAGGAAAGCCAAGATTCTGAGGTGGGGATTGTTTTACTAAAACTGGTTCAGCAGCACTGAGCTGACTGCTCTGAGCTGCTGCAGACACAGAAATACAGCAGCAGAAATTGAGGGAAGAAAGAGAGCAAATGGGGTTTTTGGTGACTTTCCATAAGGATGGAAAGCACTGCTTGCCCATGAGGATTTTAAATAAAGGATGTGTAAGTAACCAATGGTATTTTTATGTACTGTTTAAATGAGAGAGATGGGTGTAGAAGTATAAATATATATGTATGGAAATATAAATATATATGGATAACTATGTCCATCATCTGTATAAATAAAAATATAAACACAAATAAATACAAACTTGTACAGCATCAGTACAAATACAAATATAAACCTATATAAATACAAATTTATCTGTATAAATACAATACAATATCCATAATCTGTATAAATACAAATACACCTACATAAATACAATATCCATCATTTGTATCAATATGAATACATCTATATTAATACAATATCCACAATCTGTATAAATACAAATACACCAACATAAATACAATATCCATTATTTGTATCAATACAAACACATCTATATGAATACAATATAATATCCATAATCTCTATAAATATGAATACAACTGATAAATACAACATAATATCCATAAGCTGTATAAACACAAATACAAATGAGATGCACGAGCACATATAACACAGGAGGCCAGAATTAATAAATAAGTTAATTTAGTAATAATTACCAAATAAATGAGCTGATTAAATTTACTGAACATCAGAGCACGGCGGTGGTAACGCCAAGGTCACGGGTTCGATCCCGGCATGGGCTTTGTGCTGTAAGAGATGAACTCTGTGATGCTGGTGGGTCCTTTTCCAGCCAGAACCCTTTGAGATTTCCAAATTAACGAATCAGATCAGGATGTCATTAGGGTAATGAGGGTGAAGGGGAGATACATGGGTCCGACGCTGGACTACATGATGATTTAGGGGAGTTGATCTATTTTTTAACCACTATAAAAAAAAGGGCCACAAACCA
>VYXF01004095.1:0-41373 GCA_013397295.1 Polioptila caerulea
GCTCAAGTGGGCAGGGGAAGCAATGAAAGCCTAAATAAACTTTGACTGTTAGATAACTGGGTGATTATTGCTCTGTAAATGCTTCCTGAATGGCCTAGAAAAAACACAGAGACAGTTCTTGTTCCTGCCTGAAGGAAACAAAACACAAGGATGAGTGCTCAGTATGTCAACTAAAAACTCTGGTTGTTTCCTTCCTTCCTTCCTTCTCTCTCTTTTCATTAGTTTTAATTTGGATTTGTTTCTTTTTTTCCCCTTGTTCTTCTTAAAAACCATGCTGTATACCTAGCCAAAGCCATGAAGACCCTCTTTCCATGCAAAAAACCCCTATTTAAGTTTCTGTTGCAGGACGTGTTTAATGCAAGGCACACGCTGCAGCCACTGCGGGTGTAAGGCGAAGCATCCCACAGCCCTGCCAGCAGCTCTCCGGCAGCTGCAGCTCCCTGACAGCACCTCTGCAGAGACATCTCACTGCTTCACAACTTGGAAAAGATTTTTTCTCGCTTAAGTCACTTTAATCAAGGATATTCCCTGTTGTTAACTTTCTTGCTTGCATAAAGCTGTTAGACTCATTAGGGAAGCACCTAGACCAGTCATGTGTAATTACAACTCCTCAGGCTCAAACCAGATGCTCCAGACTGTCACAAAAACAGCAACTTGTGCTGTTTATATTCACTGATCTCTTTGAAGGTGAAAGCAGCGAGAAATAGATTGCTTACCACCACATTTGGAAGACGGTGTGACCCGGAGTTACAGATGATCTCCCTCTCCAAAACTGTTACAAACTTCTCCATTCCTCTCTACCTCCTCCTGGTCCACCAAGCACTCCCCCCATTAGCTGTGAGCTCCTGCTCTGACTGCTGATCTTGCTGCACCCACAGAAACGCTGCCATAAAACGTGGCAACTAAGATCATCGCAGTGGACTGTTTCCCAGGCGATGATGACACACACCTCCCCCAACATGCTCACCGACCTCTGTACCAAACAGCAGCTTTCTATCAGCATGCTTTGCAAATGCCCTCAGACAGCACCTGAACTTTCCACTTACCTACACATTCTTTGTTGTGTTCCTGCTCTTGTCTAAACCACTCCACCTATATAGCAGTTTTCACTCCTTCCTCAGCTCCCTACTCCTCTGTATTTTCTTCACAGGCATTTCCAATTCCTTCCCCACTTAACCACTTTAAAGCCTTTCTTTTTGCAACATGCAATATGAAGTCCTCCTGGGCAACCATCTCTGTGGTGGAGGAAGGGTGGATGTGTGGAGGACTCCGCATAGCTGCTCCTAGTTTGAGCAGCACCTGCTTGGCCACCGGGATGACTAGGAACAGCCACTGAACGGGAATGTCAAACTGGAAAGCACTGGTCTGCAACTGGAGATAATGGGACAGCCTGACTGGACAGACAACTCCAACCTCTGGGCACTCAGAACTGAACAGATGTCACTGACACAGACACACACGATGCAAAAAAAACCCCATAACAAAACAAAAAGTGATACCTTTAAATGCCCATTTTTGGTCTAGTGGCCTTAATATGTTCCTTCTCACCCATGAAGGGAATATATTTAAAAACCAGAAAGAAGCTCCAGACCCAGGAGACCACATGAAGGCACAGGGAAGGACAAAGAGAGGTGAAGAGGGGAAGGACAGTTTTCTGGAGTGTAAAATTGAGCTGGTGGCAAATAAGAGGTAAAAAAGACTGCTTAAACGGATTTCTGGTGCAAATAATTGTGATATAATTTTCCCTAGCTCCATTTTGATATTCTCCTAAATTGTTCCTCATAATAACTGCCCCTGGAAAATGGATATACTGAGAGGGGAGGAAAAAGAAGTAAATTTGAGTGAAAGCAAATTCTGTATTTGTATTTTAGTAAGCCGCCAACATAAAGCATTTACCAGCTGTGAGCTCATCCAAAATGTTAAGGAGCAGAAAAGTCATTTTGCAGGACTGGAAAAAGTGATGTTTTAAGTGACTTAAAGAAAAGTCAAAACTTTTTTCCTCCAGTTTCAGCATCCTAGGAGCATTGAAAAGTCAATTCAGGAGCCCTTGTAATCATAAACAATTTTTTTTTTTCTGCTTAGTGGCTGTTAAATTTTTTTGTTCCCAGAAAGGCTGCCTTTAAACAAACAGGAATCACATATGAAAAGAGAGACATCTTTGGAGCCTGAACAAAGAGAAAGCCATTCCAAAAACTCCTAAAATGAGCAACTGAACAAGAGAGAAGGATGGCATAGGATATGACTCAAGGTCTGACACACTGCTCCAAGCCCTAATTGATGCTGACTGACCTCGATGGGGTGTTCCACTGGGGAAAATAAACCTCCCCAGAGAAAACAAAGCTGTTAACACACCAAACAGGTAAGGAAAGAAAGGAAACCCTGACTGGATGTTGAGCAGCCCTGTCACTGCACCCCGTAGGTTTGAATCAAGCCTCACTTGGAAAGACCTTGTAGATATCGAGGAAGAAGCAGTTGGCTTTTACATCACAGACGGGTGGTGGGGGTCAAATAGAGGAGCCAGGAGTACTTGTGTGAGCAGCAGGACACCAATTAGCATCTAGTGCTTGGCTAGCAGGTGTCCTGGTGTTAAACTGTTACAATAGCTGTTCCATGGCTCCTCCCATTCCACCTCAGCCGTACAGGTGGTACCAGGCCCTGAAAACACATTCATGGGGTTCCCAGGAGGCTGCGAGACCCACCCCTGTGAGGTGGATAGCCTCAACCCAATACAGCGTGTTTAGTCTTTGTCCTGTGATGAGGCTTCTCCCCTAAAGGGCTGGCAGGTTTCCTCTCAGAAACACAATTGTTCTACCAACTCCTGTGTGTGCCTGACACTGGCAAAGCCTCATCTAGGGACTCCAGCAGCATAATAAAATTAAAAAAAAAAAANGCCTGTACTGCTATCTGCTATTGAACCTCTCAGGGAGACTCAGAGCTCTTCAGGGCTGCTCTGAGAAAGAAACTGTCCTAAAAATGATGGGTCCAGGCCAGTAAACACATTAGAAATCAGTTGCCACTGTCTTGGCTGAGAAATTGCAATTAAATACCAAATCTGTGTAAGTGCTAACTTTTACTTTTTCCTGTGCCATTATCAAGTTCCTGTCTTCTCTGAAGAAGCACTTGTTGAAAATTGTCCATAAAGATGAAATCACTTGCTATGGCTGAGTGCAGTGCAAGGGCTGGTGACTGTTATCACATGGTAAGTGATTATCAGAAAGGGTTACTTGATCGTGCAGTCCGTTCGTTCAAGCCTGGAAGGAACATTCCCACCACGACTGAAGTAGGGGCTTTGAATTGAAAGTATCACCACAAAGAGAAAGGCATAAGCAAATTTGGAAAAAATGGCCTCAAAAAGAGACATTCTTTGCAGCAAAACCCTTAGGTCCTCGAAGCAATCTGTTCAATGCAAGACAAACGAAAGAAAACAGACTTCCCATGTTCTATTTTCATTACACATTCCCAAGCAAAGGATGCTCACTCCAGTCTTAAGGGAGCAGCTCACCAGTAAGGTGGAAAGGTTTTGTGCAGCTTTGTACTCATGTGAATGAAATTTCTTTTAAGTGCACAGAGTACTCTTGACAATACCCCATTAAAGTTAAGTAACTTGGTAAGGGAGAAAAGTACAAAAACAGGTTGTTTAACTGGCTAACAATAAATTTTTTCTGGTTGAATGCATTTACATCTATTCTCATTTAAATGAAAAGAATGTGCTCCATCGAGTCCTATTAGTCTGGGTAACTAAGGAACTTGACCAAAACTGAATGAATGAAAGCAAGTTTCACTCTAGTTTCTTGTATAAAGCTATCTGATCAGCACATTCCTTTCCTTGTCCTCAGCCCCTAGAAGCAGTGGCAATTTCACAGGGATCGTCGTTGCCCTATCTGGATAATTCTTCTAAATGAAGCTGAATCCTAATCCCAGTTTTTTTTACCAAGTGATACTATTACCAGAATGATGGAAATGCAAATCTAAGAAACAGGACAGAAACGTAAAACGTGAAATGAGTTTCTGAATACAAAACCAGAAGGGGAAGAGCTGCAGAAGGTCACTGTAGTCCTTCAATTCACTCTGTACTAAGGCTACCTGTGAGTGCAGAGTAATGGCTATAAATTGGGAGCACAAGTCTGAAATGTTTCTGCTTCTTAGAATCAAGCTGAGATTGCTGCTAAGAAAAGCTTAACAGTTGTGCCTTGCACATCTACCACTAGAAAACAACATTTAAAAAAATCCAAATAAACAAAACGCCAACAAAGCAACAAGAAAAGCAGGAGCAGTCAGTTATCAACAAATAAAGTACACTAATATATCTGAAAGTTTCAATGAGAGGCATAAGAGCCCAGAATCCCCTGGGAAACAGTTCATACCTTGTAAAGCTGAATAAACCACATTTTCGAGATTATTGAGGGCAAAAGATAAGGATGCCTGATGAAATAGCAAGGTAGGAACAATGTGCAGGACTGCCTTTCTTTTGATATCTGCCTATGTCGAAAAACCCTCACAGTTTGCATTACTGTCAGTACCATGGGAAACTTCAGCCTATCTCTTCTCCACAACAAGAAGGCAGCTCTGGGGCACAGTGGGCTTCCATCATCTTCAAACATTTTGGGGAGGTTTCATGGTACAAAACTCCTCTGTCTTATCCAAAATAGAAGACTGCTTTCACAAACCATATTGAACGTAAGAGTTTTTCAGCTATAACAACATGAGCCCAGCAGCCTGGGCAGACACGGTTTATACATCTACCAACTACCCCAATGGCAAAGAGGCACTTTGAATACCTGCTGTCTTGAAGGCCTGATCTGTTGTTCATCAGACATCAGTTCTTATGCTCTTCCACTGTTTTATCACTGCTAGCCCATGAGGAGGACTCTGGTCTTGGTAGTTAAAGATTATGGGCTTTATTTATTTCCCCACTGTAAATTCTTTCCTACTGAAGCCACTTGGTGTCAACCAGGATGTTAAACAACACACTTGAAGTCTAAAACATGGAAAAGCTATAGCCTCATCCAGCATTTCCAATTCTGCAATGGAAGTATGTTGCATGATATAAAATCAAGATTCTATTTTTCATTTAGCTTGCCAGACCATGGTTACCTTCAGCCATTTGAGGACCCTTGTCCTTTCTGCGTCTCTCTCCAAGCCTGTGCCTATCTCTAGTCCAACTCAAAGCATTGCTTTTTTCCATGCCCAACATTTTAATCTCATCAAACACCACTTTCATCTCATGCCAATGTTCTTACAGCTCTCACTGTTCTCACAGCTAAGAAACACCTCTTTCTAAGCAATCCTAGGAGAAAAGTAGCTAAAATGCTGCAGTTAATGATCTAGATTAGGAAACATTTCCTCTGTACACCAGACTGGGCCCCATCACACACCTCCTGCACAGTGCTGGGTAAGTAATTCACTTTCCCTCTATCTTTGCAGAGCCAGGCACGGAACAATTGAATTAAAATTGGATTTGCTAATATTTGCAAAGCACTCATTGATCATAGCTAGGAAGTGTTATTACTACTTTATTACAGAGATGACCAGCTTTGCTGGAGAGACATAGCTCTTCTCCTCCCCAGCTGAGCATTTGTGAAATAACCAGCTGACCTAGAAACCTCATCAACCTCCTGTGAGACCTGCTGTAGCACAGGGAGGGGACTGTGGGGCAGAAATCTCATTTCATCTTGTTAAACAGGCTCAGCTACAGAAAGTTAACAAATTGCTAGAGAACCGTGCAAACCCCTGTCAGCGCAGTGGCAGTGCATGACTGCAACAGAGCACACAGACTGCAAGCCATGTGAAAGAATGGTGAGATCATGAAGCAAAAAAACCAAACTACAGCCTAGTGAATTAAGAAGAGCTTGTATGGGCAAGTCTGCTCCATTCCCTCCGGTTTTTGTAGTAGGAAAGGTGCCATTATGAAGTGGCTGGAGCAAGTTAAACACCTTTCAAGTGTGTTCTAACAATTAGTGGTATTATGAAAAAAAAACCCCTTGGCATTTGTTTAAAAAGAAAAGTTGTCTTATTTAACTACAACTCCAGTGTTTAAAGTATTAATAGCTGCCTATGCCACTCGTTCCTGCATGCTTACATGCTTTTCCAATTGCATTTGGTAAAGCTCAGTCCATCTGTTTTCCCACACTCCATCAACACAAGCAACAAAGTGAGCAGAGGCTACCTACAGTAGGGTTGTGTTTTGTTCAGAACTTTCTGCTTGCATACCAGAAATTCAGTGCTAATTCAACATGCTTTGGGCCATTCAAGCTACAAAATGAGGGGGCTCTGGAAGGGGAGAGGAGAAAGGTTTTCAGTCATCACCATACACACACTTCCAGACAAAAAAGTGTCCAGGAAGGATTTGTGCATCGTGGAAGCCTGGTTGCGTACCAGCGCCTCTCGACTCCAGGACAAACCTGTTGCAACATGACAATATTATGCAGCAGAAACTGGACAAGCAGCTGCTAATTCGCTGCACTAACTTCAAAACCCATAAATTTTCTTTTCAAACCCATCCAATAGGACAAAAAGAAGTCTGTTTGAGATTCATCACAAGTTCCAGGCCGGGGGCTAATTTGTATGAAAATAGGTACGGTGGTTCCTGTTAATAGCTCTCCTCAGATACTCTGTAGGTAAGTGGCCTGGGGAGCATTTGAAAAGGGATCACCCCCTACCTAATATCAGCCTTCAGCAAGCCTAGAAGGAGACGGATACTTGGATGTGCAGCCCAGAAGGGATGGTGAGGTAAAGGGTCTTTAGAAAGAGATCCAAGGAGGAGAAGGAGCAGTGGCAGAAAATGAAGATATGCTAAGGCTGTTTGTGGCTTTTCAGGAGGATTCTTCACCAGCCATGCATTCTGGTCCTTGCTGCTGTTCCTCCATCCCTTCCTGTCCCTGCCATGCCGTTTGTTTGTCTGCCACCCCCTCCATTTTGCCAGCACAATAGTTTCAGCAGCTGCATTCTGTGAACCGGATTAACAGGTCTGGCTCCAAAAGAAGGAAAAAAAAACCAACCCAACCTAAACCATTTTAATTGCCAGGCTATTTTTAAATTCCCCAATGTTGCACAGTATGGTAGGCACAAGTGAGGGGGTGGCATTTATCAGCACAAGGTAAGGGCAAGTGGAGAATGAGGATGCTCTTAGTGGGTAATACCAGGAAAGATTTTGTCAAATGAAATGTACATCCTAACTTTCTCCTCCATTATAGTTCCCAATGGCTGCTCTGCCTGTCATTTCTTTCTAGCTGATCTCATTCTGGAGTCATATCAGCCTGTGTGCTAGCACAGACATTTAAAATCACTTCTAATGTGAAGTCTTCAAGCTTCTACATTTTGACTTACAAAAATATTTAAATAAATCTACTTCTCTTAGAAGAAAGCCAACCACACACAAAATTTTCATGATTTATTTTTTTTAAGGATTCTTTGGCAGAGTGCACAACCTACATCAAATGCTAGTTCAGCACCGCTTGGCCATCACATATGTTATGAAATTGTCTGAAAATACCTGGGGAAAGACACTGTGTTGGAAAAACCACAGTCAGAATAAAGACCTATCTATACAAATGAACTGGTACTACCATCCCTGGAAGCAGTTCCAGGTGGAGAAATGAAGCAGCTATCACTTAAATCTTTTGTGTAAGAAGCTTTGGAGGCATTTTGGAAGCAATGGAGCAGAACACTCCACAAACGAAAAAAAATTGGAGTTAACTCACTATGGGTTTTTACTAATGTAACTTTTCATGGCTGCGATGACACATCATGACAGAGGAGATGCTGAGCACTTACTGCTAGAGATCAGAATGGATATTTAAAATACCCCCTCTATTACAGGTGGGTTTCTGGTGATGCAGGTGGGATGCTACATACATTTATGATTAAACACACTGGCAGCAACCACCTGCGTGGGCTCTAGATGCCATTTGAATATCAGTCAGCAACTTTGAAATGGTGCTCGTAACAAAAAATTCCTCCCGTCAATATAAAGGAGAAAAGTTGTCCTTGTGTGAAAACTAGATTATAAGTACTTTTTCCCATTTAAAGCTTTTGTGCTCAAACACACTGAATTCTAGTTTGTGCTTCAGGACAACAGGTTATGATTTTAAAATATGCATCCCTACTTGATTCATATCTCCACAACCATATATGTGATGTGACTATAAAGTCTTCCGGTAGCTTATGTCAATGTAAAACCTGGACTAAGAAAAAGCAGTTCTCATTTAGCTTTTACTCTTCATGGGAAAGTCCTCATGGTAGCATTTATTCTTTAGCTAAAGATTTCAATATTTGGTTCAAAGAATGATACTCCAGTCCTACTCAACTGTAAAATGTGGTGAGGCTAAAATTTAGGCCCAGATTTAAACTTCTTAGCCTGCCTTCTATGTTTGAAGTACTACTGGTGTCCAAAACCTATGTCATGTTGACTTAAGTATGGAGCCACACTGCCTGGCCAATGAGTTTTGTTTTCCTCAGCCTCCCTCACCTGGAGCTCTCCCTGTGGCATCTGGGGTGCTCACAGCTCCATAAACTTTGACTCCTCCCCCAAAACAATCCCTGCACCTTGTGGGATTTCCCAACTATGCAGCATGGCTGAACTTAAGGGCCAGCAAATCTCTACTTCCACTGTGTTTATGCTAAGTGGCATGGAAACTCCGTGTCAATTAAGAGAGTTTATTTGGTGTCACCATGATTTTTTCCCCACCCATTGCTAATTTATATATATACAAAGAGGAAGGAGGGAGCTCTGCAAATACAGGAGACAGCTGAGTTCTTCCTTCAGCTGTTCTGCTGCTGCTTGCAGTCAGCTTGTGGGGGGAAAAGGAGGGATGGGGCAAAGTGAAAATATGTTACACTATGACTCTCAGTTACACAGAGGTTTTCTCCAAACAGCCTGGAAGTGAATAACCTTAGGAGGTCCATAAATGTTAAATGGCAACAGAAGACTGGGAGCAGAATTATTTTGTGGAGCAAAATGACCCAGTTCAAAGAAAATCCAGAAGGATGGGCTGTTGATACAACTCTCAAAGCTGGAGTAACTAAAGTATCTCTCTCCCCTGTGCTTGGTTCACTTTTGCTTATGAAGAAGATAGTGCAGAATTTAATATCAATCTGGACCTTCTAGCCTGCTTTTGACATCTATGTAGCAGGCACTGAATACTTGCAGAGGCTCACAGCATTTTCAGCTCCAAACAACCCTTGGTTCTGTTAAGATGATAGCAGACAATAGCCAGACTTTCATTCATTGCTTTCACAACGTCATCCAGCTTGTAATTTGATGGCAACAGGATGAGTCTATCAAGGCAGCTCTGGGGAATTTTGTTCACTGCTATTTTTCTTCCTAAGCCCGGTGTTTGCTTGAAAATGTATCACTTTATCTAGGAGAGATTTTAATTCACAAGCAATTTGTCAAGCAACTTCAAACTTCTGGGACTGTATTGATTACAGAACTGCAGTTGCAGTTGTCAGCAACGTGGGCTCCTGCAATCTGTTAAACACATTCCTCGAAGGTGGTTAGTACCCTCCCTTCTCTTTTCCTGTGGGAAAGACAGCCACAATGGGCTCTCACTCACCATCCTCTGAAAGGCTTCCCTGGGATAGTTTATTATACTAAACCCTGCTGGTCTTTGCCCTTCCTTCCTGTGAGCCTGCCTTGCAGCGGAGCCAGCTGGGCTGGCTGATGCCTGGCTGTAGCCTGCTGACTGATGGCTACCAAGTAATGGATCAAGCCAGCCATAAGGGCTGGAAACTCAGTGCTCACCACCTCTGCCACCCCAGGAGAGGGACAGCAAAGTCACAGGGGCAGCCAGGCAGAAGGTAATCTCAGCTTAATTTGGACAAGAGTAAAAATCTTCCCCTCAGTGTATCTAAACTTGGGATAAGAAGAGGGGTTTTTTGTTAGCTTTTTCTTTTCTTTTCTTTTTAATGCATCTAACAGGACTAGAACAAATCAGCACCAAAGTGCTTGATCCCCCACATATGGTCAAAGAGCCAAAAGCCTGGTATTTCAGTTGCTGTTCCTTGCTGCTGCCTTAGCTTAATTCTGGCTGTGGCAATGCCTCTCTGTAAGAAAAGCCTCTGAGTCACACACAGCGTTGAACAGACTCATTCTTAGGTCCCTTCTTCTTCCACGCATCTTTACTTTGCAAATTAAACCCCTTTTCATACACAAGAGCAAGGTGAAATGAGGTATAAGAAATCACTGGCCACTCAGCCAGCCCTAAATGAGCTACAAGAAATCACTGGCCACTCAGCCAGCCCTCCAGCTCACAGAGCCTGGCAGAGGGCCACTGAGAAGCAACGGCGCTGGACTGATTTGCACCAGCTAAGGCTCTGCCAATAACCCTTTTAAGGATTTGGAAAGAGTCCCTGTGAACTAACAGGCTCAGAGATTTTAATCCAAGTGAAGGGGAAGGGCGATCCTGCCTGACCTTCGCCTCCTCTGAAGGAAGGAAGGCGGGAACACTGGAGCAGAAATTATCTGCAATAAAAGCAGGTGTCAGCATACACAAGGTACTGCCTGGAAAACAGAAAGCTGCTGCAGCCTAAAGCAACATTCCTTCATACCAGAGAGATGAATAATATCAAATAATACATGCAAGAAAAACACACACCATTCTCATAGATTCTCTGTTTCCTTCCCCCTTGCACTTCTTAACTATGACCAAGATCAAAGACAAGGCTATTCTGATGTGTAGCAGAGGCATTTTCTTGATTTATTTTAAATAAAAATGCAACAGACTTGCCAAAAATAACACTCCAAGTATTTGCACCAGAACAATCCCACCAAAGGTGAAATGTGGACAGTGGCACCAGGACTAAACTCACGACAGTCAAAGCCCAAGAGGGATTACTTGGCTTTGTTCTAAGAAACTCCTCTGTAAGCACTTTCTCATTCAACAACAGTGCTGAAACTGTTGCTAGCAACGAAGCAAAGCAAAAACAGAAGAAAATTTGGATCTAACATGCTTTCAGCAAGAGCAGGCATTAGCTGGCAGGCTGCATGGCCAAGCAAACCTGCAGGGTTTCTGCCAAGCTCTGCCAGAAACACAATATATGTAGTCAGCCCTTCTGAAAACTCTGCAGTTTGCCTATACTTAATTTTACTGTCATAATATCTAGCCATATTCAGTGCTGTGTACAGGAACTGCTATAGATATCACAGTTATCATGAAATTATCAAGGGCAAATGGCACGTTTTGAGAGCAACCACTTGAACTGCAGCTCTTTTTACTAAACTTACTCAGAGACAAGCTTTCTCCATAGGCATGGTACATTTAACATCAGAGGCCACTAACTCTGTTTCTAAAAAGGTGTATAGATGCATAAATGGTCCTGTATCTCCTTAGAAAGACACTGGATAAATGCTAAGTGCTGCTGAGAGAGTAGGACATACTAAAGGCATTCATGGAAACACCACTGTACAGACAAGACTGATGTATATATGACTGGTATTATATAAATTACATTGTATTATAGTATCATGTTCCTCTAGATATTAAAATTCCTTTCTCTAATGAACTGTAACCATAAGCTATTCCAATTCTCTAAGTAGGTCACAGGATACTAGGACATGAAAATCCTTCTATCCATAGGCAGCAGCTACAACAAGAAGTGCAAAATAAAAAACATTTGTATTTCATCTGATCGACCTTGTTTCGCTGGTATGTTTTGTCTTGATACTCTTTGCATGTGGAAAGGAAGAGGCAGCACAGCCTGTAAGTCTACAGGAGCATAGGGGAGCAAGAAGCAGAGAGAATACAGTCATGCTGAGCTCCCAGGGGAGCAAAAACACTTGGCTACTATTAGAAAGCCTTCCCCAGTTTCCAGCCCATACCTGACCACCTTGTTGGATTCTGTAAGGGGTCTGGGGCTTTCAGTTTGTGCTTATTTTGGGGGATGGTTAATGGGACTTAATATTCCAAGAGTCACCCATGACATGACAAGATTTCCCATGTTGGCTTTAGTTCTGTATTGGTTTTCCCTAGCAGGTACCAAAAAGGCACTGGGCTATCCTCTAGTCTCTCCTGAAAGTCCCCAACCTCCCCCACCCTAATCTTATTCCTGTTTTAAACACAAATTAACTACTCTGACCCAAGGACCAGAGACCCAATTTCCAGTACAGCCCTCAATACAAACCCTTGTACAGGCACAAGGTGGACGTGGGAAATCATAGTAGGTGACTATGAAGGAGGGGGCAAAGCAAATATTCCCTAAGCCAGCTTTGTGGATGAGGAAAACTGTCTTTAGCAAACTGTTTCCTAAATACATGTATACAATAAATTATATTGGTATTTCATTCCCTGCCTCTACCTTCTACTCCACTGCCTGTATCACCTTCTCATATACCGTACTTACAAATGTTTTAAATAAAGTAATGGAGGTTATTTAACTGAGGGTCTTTTCCACATAAAATCTTCTCCCTGAGTGCTTCTGATTCATCTTGGTTAAAGCCTAATAGAGTAATACACATTGACAGGCCTTTCTACATTTCTCACTGGAGAGTTCCCTCTTCTCCTGCCATCTTAGGCTACAGAAACCCCTCAATTTAGAAAAAAATTCCTCTTTAACTTTTGCAATTCATTAGATCCCCATAGTTAAATCAATGGGAAATCTTCCAGTTCCCCAGTGGGTTTTTGTTAGTCAGAAAAAAAGTTTTCCTGCATGTGCCTTTCAGCTTGCACTGAGAATCCCAGGCTTTTCGTGTGAGCAGCTGCAGTGGGGTTACCCAGGGTCGGCTTGGGTAGGAAGCAAAGGTTTCCTCCAGTCAGATAGGGGGAACATAGCCATGGTTGGCAAAAGGGAAAAGAGAAAACAGCTTCCCTTCAATTCAAAGTGCTTTTAAAAAGAAAAGCAACAAGGAAGGGACTCTGCTAATGAAGAACGATGAAAAGAGGAAAAAACCAGAATAATCTAGATGAAGGGCTAAATATTCAGCAAAAACTGTAAGCAGAATCCAAACAAACCACTGACACAAACTTTTTATTTTATACCTATGCACACAGCCAGGGTACTTTAATGTTGCAAACCTGCTTAATATCTTTCTCCCAATCCTCAGTTTCAGCTGAAGCAGCTTGGACTCACATGGTATCTCCATCCTTCACTAAGAACCCATATCCCTAAGAGCTTAGCACCCCAGGCTTCCCAGACGCATGGTTACGCATGATAGCACGAGCACGCACACGTGGCCCTGTCGTTTTAATTGCACTGTATTTACTTTGGAGCAGGGCAGGGGGGACATCCCCCTGTCCCTCAAAACAAAGGGCACATGGGGCAAAACCTCTCTTGAGAGCATTACCTGCCCGCAGCCACCTCACATGGGCTCAAGTATGGGAAGATGGCCAGGTCAGAATGCAGGTATGCTCTGGCAGGCTTTGCTCCATCCAAGGCTCCACCTCTCTGGGGACTTGAAAGTCAATAATAAACAAAACCATCCTCCTCCTCCAAAATCCTCTCAAAACCCTAAAAATGCACTATGACTTGCAAGGTTCTTGGACTTTCAGTTTCCATCCTGTTTATGAGAAAAGGCTATTCTTAGTCATAAAAGAAAATCAAAGCTGATCCATTTTAACATTACTAACCCCAAGAGCAGCTCTTTCTATTCTTCAAAGCCTGCCCCCCACTTGTACACATGCTTATTTTCTTTGTCCAACATGTGCCACTCATTAAAATCTCTGGGAGGCAAGTCTGCATGGACACCTGATGAAAATACCTGCAGAATTATTTTCAGTACTGGCAGTATTCATATCTCCTCCTCATTGAATAGGGCAGAAAAAGAAGGATAAACCAGGCTTGAGAATATTTCCTTAAAAATTAAAAAGAACACATGAGCAAGCTGAGTTTTTTCAGAAGAAAAAGAAAGAAAAAAAAAAACCATACAGCAGCTGGCAGATTACAATAGCTGCAGAAACTGAAATTCAGTTTATCTCCAGAAAAATTGCAAGGAAGGGATGTCACAGAAGCTACTCCAGAAGGCCACGCTGGGAATGCCTGCCTTCAGCAACAAGGAACACTCCTCTGCCTCAGCACGGAGGCTGCCCTGAGCAGTCCCAGCTGCATTCTGGGGACAACAGACAACAGGGATGTGACACAGGGATGAACCGGTGGTCTAGATTTTTAACAACACAGACAAAAATAAGCATGTTTCTTCACCACCCATATATTAGTGTTATTGCAACCAAATAACTTGGTGCTGTTTTACATATTCTCACTATTTTTCTGCCAAAGCATCAGCATATATATGACTGACATAAATAGATGTTCAAATTATCTCCAAACCCAATATTGACAGGTCATAGATCTTGCTTACCATGTTTTTATCCTACAAGCTGAACATCTCACTGGGAAACCACATACCTATAGGAAAAAAACCCAACAAAACCTAACCCAAACAACTCTTGTTATTTGGTTCGTGACAAGATTAAGGACTTGAAATGCAGGCATTATTTTCTTGCTTCAGACTACATCAATCCTGTAACAGCAGATCCCTGTTGTGAAATGAAAAAGAGTACAACTCAATATGCTATTCATGAATAATCCAATGTGGATACAGAGTTATTCACCTACAATGCAATTAAGAATGAAAAAGAGAGGGTAACAGTGGTAAAACACCCAGGGTTATTTTTAATTTAATTGGGATTAGTATGTAATACTCTTACAGCCTTTTGAAGAGAGGCTACACAGTGGCATACTGAGAACATAGGCATTTGAAAGCCCCAAGCACCTCATTTAATGATCTTTTCAGCTGTAAATTGCTTTTAACAGTGGGTTCTTTTGCAGAGACTTTAACCCAGCCCTGCTGCTTGAAGCTGAACTCTGCCGGGGGGGAGCAGACTCCAATGCTGAAGTACATTTTGCAGTTTCAGGGCTGGGGAGATGAAGGATGTGAGGGTATTTCTGAAAGCTCATGATCCAATCACACCAAGACACTACATGTAACACCAGGGAGTGTTGGCCTTGAGGAGAACAGGAGAAAAAGACACATTTGGAGCATTGCTAATGGGATGGGGGAGGTGTGTGCAATGGACCTAGACAGATTCTACTTGGAGACCAGGTGTCATCTATATGCTTTCTGTGACCAGTTCTTCTAGGGCATATATAAATAGGGGGGATATAATCAATGAAAGTTTTCAATCTATGTTCTGGGAAGACATAGGAATATGATGATGGTTTTATCATTTGCTCACAGAAGTATTTACCAATAAGTACCAATGTTCTGGTACTGCCCAGTCTGTTTTAAAGGCAATGGTGCAAATAGCTGCAGCCTTTTTGCAAAAGCAGAGCACCCATTGGCATCTCAGAGAGTTGTGCTGCTCTTGCCTGGAAGAATGCCTCAGGGAAGGGAAAGGGCTGGTTCAGAGTCCATATCACTGTTAGGGGCCCCAAAACATAACCAGCAGCTATCAAGCTAGAGAGGGCACATCTTTGAAGCTCTCACAAGCCTAAGGTGAGGGGTAAAACTGAAGTACTGTGAATTTTACCTTGCAAATTTCCACATCCTGCTGATTTTTTGGTGAACAAGTCTACAGGAGAATAGTAGGGAAACTTGGGCACACGGGAATGAAAAGTAAGGGATGTCTTTGATCTTTTTTCCCTTTCAACCTGCTTCAGATCTCTCCTTCGGATCACAAGTGTCAGAATGGTTTTATAAAAGCTAAAGTTTGCGGTAGGGCTCTCACTGTAAAGGCACTACTGTCCTTATGTAGTCTTTGAAGATTTTCTTCCAAGCTGTTCCCACAGTGCGTCTCCTCAGTTACCAAACCCAGTGGGAATCAGTTGCACATGTTGCCTCAAGTATTTCTACAACTGCACAGCTTTGTTTGTACGTGGTGGTAGTGGGGGAAATGGCTTTATTCTAAATATATCTCCCACTTACATCTGGGTGAAAAACTAGGGATGAGGTTATCCTTTTAAGCACTGGTAATCAGGTCTAATATATTTGTTATTGCTGCACCTCTGAGAAAACCAAATTAGGGACTGCTGTAATAAGTGTTGTTTTGCTCATGTAAAGACAATCTCTGCTCTGGTGAGCTTATACAAATCCACCTTCTGCCAACAACTTAGCAAAACACAGAGCACATATTCCGCTGACTTATGTCTGCAGCAGTCCCACTGAAATGGATGAGGTTGACCTACTTGTAAATGGAGCAGAATTTGATTCCTGTGTTTATTTGTAAATGGCTACGGAAGAGGCTGACCAAGTCTGCATGGAAAACAGAAACATCAGAGGTAGTTTCTGCTTGGACTAAACTTCAGAGGGTTTGAGGACAGAACATGGGAATGGATGGATGAATCCTTGCAAAAACAGCAGCCGGACTTAGCAGCTTTGCTTTGTTAACCTGAAAAATGCTCAGGGAACTCCCATGCTGGGAGAATTCATGTGATCTCACTATTACTTACTTCTAACTTTACCGTTTTTCATTTGTGCATCTCACTTGAATAAAAGGAAACCAGTTGCAGATAAATGACATACCTCGATACCACAGCAGTGGCAAACTGAAAGCAAAAAGCAAAGGAAAAGCTCAGTAAAAGGTTTTTAGCTACACCATGATGTCAGCAAGACAGCACACCCTGAGACATCCTTCATCAGCCAGGCATAGCATTTGCAGCTGGCGAAAGCATCGAAGGCAGCACAGACCCAAGCATGTGCCCTGTATTGTAACAGGAGAGCATTGGTATTGGCCAAGCAACTTCTGGCTGCCACGCATTTTTACAGGAATAGGAGAAGTGAAGACACATAGCTCAAAGTAATTAAAGGCTTGGGCTGATGACTGGGATTAAGATACCAACACCACTGTTTATCTGTAAGCACCCAGGAATCCTGGGAGCAACTGCAACCGTTGCTGAGTTGCTATGCCAGGTTCAGCAAGGACCTTCCTTGACAGCCTGCAAATACCAGTCCACAGAGCCTGGGAGGGGAAACACCTAGGTGAAGCCCCAGCAGTCTGGAGGATACTTCTGAAGCTTGCATCTCTT
The DNA here is from genome assembly GCA_013397295.1 of Polioptila caerulea. Classification (NCBI taxonomy): domain Eukaryota; kingdom Metazoa; phylum Chordata; class Aves; order Passeriformes; family Certhiidae; genus Polioptila; species Polioptila caerulea. The sequence goes on from VYXF01004095.1 coordinate 16,957, forward strand.
GCGAAAAGGGGTTTTTGGAGCCAAGAAGTTTTTAAAACCCTGGGAAGTATAAGCACATACTAATCGGGAAGACCTAGGACTTGCATCTGGAAACACCTGGGAATAAAGCACCCCTTCAGCACCCTGCAGAAAGCAAGCCAGCCTGCTGTCAAACCTGAAGGAAGCTGTGGTTCTCACTCATTGACTAGCCAGTGTGGTGGGCTGAGAGACAGATAACATCATGTCTGCAGCCTCATTTCAGAGGCAAAAATCTAGGCAGGAAAAAAATATACTACCATTAAGCGAGCAAATATAGAAATTATTTTAAAGCTCACTGGGAACAGAGGAGGAAAAGTCTGAGCACGGGCAAAGTAAAACATCTTAAAAATGAGCCTTCACACAGGGCTCTCCATCATTTCCAGGATGCTCTAAACGAAGCTGGCATGCTGTGGTATGAAGCCAGTTTTCACTGGCACACAGTAGCTCCTGGCTTTCAATGATTTCCAAACTCAGCAAAAGCTAAGAGCTAGGAACCAGTACCTCTCACAGACACAGTACCAGCATGCTTAATTTGGTAAAGGAAAATAGTCTGGCACATTAGCCCCGAGCAGCTGCCAAGCCCTGCTCTCAACTATGCGTGTCACTGTTTGTGGTTATGAGCGGCAAAAGAAGCACAGCAACACCGGTGATTTCAGAAGGCTGCGGCTAAAAAGCGATTTATTCAAACGAAGCAGCTCTTTTATAGTGGGCTTCACAAGCTGCAAGCGGATAGGTTTGTGAAAGTATACAATAACCTAATTGGTCAAGAAGGCAAACACCTCTCTGGAGAAACATCCTTGAGAGCTTAGCATAGACATCACATACCATGGTTAGAAAAACAGCAGGTGCTAAGTTCTGTTTTGGATTCTTTTATCATGCTTTTCCAGGCTAGGCCTGGGAATGCTACAACTGAATCTTTCTCTGAACACTCTGTGTTCTGCCACATATGCAGTGCTGGAACGGGCCAAATAATAGGGGGAAAGAAGTACGACACCAGGTTGGATTCCCTCAGTGACAATCCTCCTTCCCACCCATCTCAGTTTCAGTGTGCCTACCTCCTTCTGAGCATTACAAGGAATCAGAGCTTATACTCAGAGCTAATGAGGCTTCAACTCCACAAGCAATCTGGGAGAAATTGGGGGCCTGGTAACACAGAAGTGAGTCTATAGAGGTGCTTGCACATCCTATAATGTTGAAATAACCAGTTCTGGAGATTGTGCCAGGCCTTGGTTCACCATCCTGCTCGATACCACCACCAAGCACAACAAAAATCTTGCCTTCAAGGCTGCTCCATAGTGCACAATCTTGTGCCTAATCCAACTATAATTAAATAAACCTAATTTCAAATGGGAAAATTTCAAACCTATTAAGAAGAAACCTGCAGCTATTATATGGATTAAGAAGCATTCTGGAATTATTAATACACGTGTTATTAACAGAAGAAGTATATTAATTCTGGAATTAATTCTGAAATATATATATATATATTCTGGAATTGTTATTACATGTGTTACTAATCAGAACATGTTTGAATTGTTTACCACAATCACCTGGGTTTTTTCAGATGTCTCAAAGTAAACAGGTCTCCATAAAGGAGTTTTATAAAAATAAATGTATGATAACAAATGTGGAGAGAGCTGTATTTATTTACATTTTAAACCCTAGGAAGCACTGAGGTCTTATTTCACAACATTCTCTACAAGCAGGAAGATTAACTCCAGCATTTTGGGTGGGCTTGTTTGGGTTTGTGAGGTTTTTTTTAAAAAAAATGATTTTGTGATTTAATCACTTGTTTCCAGGATACTGGGCTTTGAAGAAAATGTCAATTGTCATCAATTGACACTGCTGAAAATGGAATAATATACGTTATTGTTTGCAAGTACATACAGGAGCTTCAACTTGGCTTTGACCAGTACTAATCAGCAGTGTTTACCCTCAAAAAACATGCTCCAGAAAACAGACTTATGTACACAGGCAAATGTCTTCGCTTTCCATCTTTTGTTGCAAGTACTGGTAATAAAAGTTTGAACATGTTCTGCAATCACTGAAGGAGGAGCAAGAAGAAAGGACTCTGATAATGCAGGACAACAATATGATGTGGAGATCAGAGATCATAACTTAAAGCTATGCTATACATCCACAGTCTCATGAATTGCTTTTAGCAACAGTTCCTATTGCCCACCCCCAGAAGAGTTCAAGGCCAGGCTGGCTGGGACTTTATGCAAGCGGAAGGTGTCCCTGCCCACGGCAGGGCAGTTGGAACTAGATTATCTCTAAGATCCCTTCTAACCCCAAACATTCTATGACCTTATGAAGGACGCAAATGATGATGGAGCACATTTGCTTCCATCACCCTTCAGTGTTCCCACTCAGCCACACCAGGCCACGGAGCGGCTGATGGGTATCTCTGTCCACTACACCGATACTGGCTGCTCCACTGAGTCAATCAGCAACACGCCTCTCACTTTCCTCCCAAACCTGAGTCACCCTGGAGTTTTCAACCCCAGGAATAAGCCCATCCTAACTGCAATTTCAATAGGCCGTGGTGGAACCAGCAGGTGGGACCAGCTTAGGGGGTTTTCTCATAGAGATGAGCTTGCGTGTGCCATCTCCTCAACCCATTCATTCCCCAAACCAGGAAGCAGCAGACAAAGTAAGGTGTTCTCCCTGGTAAAGTATTAAATAAAGGAGATCAAATAATCCATTCTTTTGAAATGTTCCTACAATTTATACTACTCAAGATACCATAAATCTCAGAAAAACTTATCAAGCTCACAAGATGCCATCTTAGATCAAAAAAATAAATGCCTGTCTTGGCCAGAAAAAGTATTGAGAAAGGTCTTAGGATCGTAGGGAAAAAGGCAAAGTTTTTCCAATGAACCATATAGCTAAGGGAAGTGCCTCATTTTTGAAGCTGTATTGATTTTTGATGCTTTCTTGCCGCCTCTTAGGTTCAATCAGCTAAAAATTAACTGCTCAGAAGTGAAGGATAAATATAAAAAGATGAAGCCACTCATTCATGGGAAGCAAACCTGCTTGGAAAGCAGCAGCAAACACTCTGCTTGATCCACTGCCCAAAAGAACTTTAAGTGTGTGAAAGAGTACAAAAACTTACGTAAATAAGTAAGCTTTTGTAAGCTCTGTTCTTACAAAACCTTAATATTCTGGATTTAGGCTGCTAACTTCGTGACTTGAGGGAGTTGAGCAGCTGGTCTTTCACACAAGAATGACCCCGCCTCTTGGACACAACATAGACTAAACAATGATAGCCCACTTTCAGAACCTGACAGAAGTGTCCCAGCCTCACCCCATCCTTCTTTAACCACAGGCTCCCCTCCTTGATCTCTTTATTTAACATTCACCACCTGCTTACTGCTCACTGCCTGAAAACTGCCTTAGTCTCTGGAGCTGCAGGAATATGTTTCTCTCACAACCCAAACCCTTTAGTTTTATCAGAGAAGAATGGAACCATCTTTTGCTCTTCCTCATAATTTGTTTTAACAAACAATGCTTCCAAGAAGAAACAAGAGACACTCACACAACCAAATGAACTAATAAAGACAAATTACACTTGAACTGACCATCCCTAAGTTCACAAATATTTTCTCTTATAGTGCTACCACTTCCCAGATGAAGGGGCTTGAAGAGGTTTGTGAAATAATTTTGATGTCCTCATGGTGCCCACCTTGCTCCTCCTCTGTCTTCTCTAAGGAGAAATAGTGAGTTTACAATTAATTACTTAACATTTTAAAGCAGTAATAGTCCATCATGTACTGTTCCCCTTGGAATTTAGCTATGGTCAGGTATTGATAATATCTAATTAAAAGCTTTTGAGAGGAGTTCATGATCAGCTATCATTGTCAAACAGTTTTGGTAAAGAACAGAGATGCACACAAACACAGCAATGAAAACATGCAGAAGAATATGTTAAAAGCCCCTGTTTTTCAGAAGTACCACCAGAAGTTAAAGTCACAGCCAGAGGACATCATAGCTTTCCCGTAATGATCCCCTCTCTCCTCCTTGCTGGATGGTATAGAGAGAATCCATGCGCCTGTTTATGATGTGCTTCCACTGCAGCCCACTGGAGATCAGATAATTTATAGGCAGCCACCAAACAGTCACGTAAAACATGGCAGACCCAGCTACTGAGGTCAAACCAATGTGTGATGGGCCAGAAGAAGAAGAATGGAGAGGGAAATACAGTTCCAACATTCATCCTGGGAAGCTGACTCTGAAATTAAACACAGCTCTTTCGCTTGCTCTAGGAACCATGAGCCATGCTGGAATAAAGCATGCCTCATCCCTACTTCACTTATAAGCATTTCCATGGGTTGTCCTATTGCAGGATCTTCAGGGCCGTACTTCATTTTCAGCCGAAGCATCACCTTGTCTAAGGGGACCTTGGTCATTCCTGGGACCACTGGTAACCCACCCCAGGAATGAGCATAACAGGAACTCACCTCTTGACTGTCTCACTTGCAGATAGTGGAGACATAGTTTTACACAGGCAGAATTTCGTGCAACAAATCTTTGTTACAGCTGCACTAATTCACTATCCCCAACATCACGGAGAAGCCTTCTTTCATTGCATGCACATTCTCTAGCTGCAGGGGACATTAAGCTTCCACAAAGACTATTTTAAGAAGTCAGCTCATCTCTTTTTTTTTTTAATTCCTATACTCTACTATGAAATTAAACAAAACAAGACAATTTGTCATTAATCTGTCAATTCAGATAGACCCACTGAGCTAAGACAATGGCATATATTGAGTGGTACAAGACTTAAGAATTATGCTGAGCTGAGAATGTGTTAAGCTGCCATGAGAAATCTGTGGTGTCTCGGCATGGTATTACATTGTAATTTCCATTCAAGGGAGACTCTCTCAATAAGGATGTATTAGAAATAATCTAAGGTTTCTGGTGTTGCATGAAAAGCTCTCAAAGCACCAAATTTACACCAACGCTTCAGTTTTAGCTTTCTATATAATAGAGATAATGTCAGTGGTTGGGATATTCAGTGCTAGCATAAACAAGTCAAGACACATAAGCAAAAGTAAATAAAAAGATGCCCCAAAATTGAAACAAAAATATTAGAGCATGTTGGAAAACAAGCAGCAAGTCAGCATGGAGTAAAGTGTTCTGGTCATACATGGCAGACCACAGGAAGTGATGAACACACCTCATCCCTAAAGCCAAACTAAACAAAAAAATGCGTATTTTTCCTTAAACAAGTGTTAGAGGACTTGTAAATAAAGGTTTTGCCTGAAAACCCCCAAGACAATAAGTACCTATCTGCTCTCCTAAAAGAGAAGTAAAATCTCCAGCTGTAGCTCATGGCAGGCCATGATGGGCACCAAATCCTCCTCAGCCAGGCCTGCTGCTCATGTGCAGCACACAGACATCTTCCAGCATCACCCGCCCCCTCACATTGCTCCCTCTCAAATTTTTTGGCTCAAGGCTCACCTGCCCCATGTTACTCCTATGACATGTTTGATTATATACCCAAGTTGCCATGGAGTAGGACAAAACTTTGTAAATCTCCACTGTTCAAACAGATTCTCTCAAGATGTGTCATTTTAACGCATTTTCTCAGCCTCCCTTTAAATACTATCTCTCTGCCCTCCTTCCCCTCCTTCCCCTCCGGCCCTATCTCTCTTCCCAGTACTTCAAGAATAGTATATGCAGTAAGAAGTGAAAATGCAGCAGCTGCTCACATGTTAAAATATTTATATTTTTCACTTCTGCTTTATAGACTGAGCCAGTCATGCTCTCTGACCCAAAAGTAAAAAAGATATAGAGCTGTATGTTTTATTTAATCTAAATAAACATGCAAAGAGTCCATGGCATTTGGGAGAGACAAACACAAGTGACAGGTTGGAAAACAGGACAAAAAGAATGTGCTGGATATTTCTTTTTATGATATAATCCTGCTTTCCAATCCTTTCTTGGGAATGTTTATTTTTGTGTTAACGCCACAAATTATTTTAGCTGAATTGTAAATATTTCCATTAATTTCCTAGTTTAGTTTAAATTTCATTAGTATCCTAAATACAGAAAAAGGGAAACTTTAAACAATCAACAATAAGCAGAGAATTTTTTCCGGGATGCTGGAAAGGCTCCTGTTGGGTACTGGGACCACTCCCTCAAACAGCCCAGCAGTGATTTCAGTAGCTTACTCTTAAGCAGTTAAAGAAATTCCCCCCAAAGCACTAAATAGCTGGAGTAAAATGTAACTAATGTACATGCAAAGAGGTGCATTTTCTGCAATGTTAAGTACAGGAATTAAGACCTGCTTGGGTTTCAGCTGCTTTAACGTTACTTGAGCGCAAGAAGTCAGTCCATATGGAAATAATCAGTTAAAAGAACACTGAAGGCTTGGTCTGAACTTTCCTTCAGTATAGCAGAAAAATATATTACTTTTCAACTGTACAAATTGCCTTAGCTCTTTGTCTTTTCCAGTAGAAAACTCCCGCTGTTCATTAAAACACCTCATATACAAAAGAGGCCTTAAAAGGAGAAGTGCTCTTGCCTACGAGCAAGATAGATATCTACCCTGCCCCTACCCCTGCAGCCTTCTTGGCTCATGAACTGGGGAAAAGAAATTATTACTCTAAGTCTACTCTTTCTCCTCTTCATCTCTTTAATTTTCCTCTTCGTTTATCTTTGCTTTTCACAGCATTAGCCTGAACTGAGGCTGGATAATATGTCATCAAGTGAGAGCCGAGGTTAATACTCATCTATGGGTTTTTACTTACTTTCTTTTCTATTTAGCAGTTCTCTAAAAAATAGAAGGAAGCAGGTCTTCAGGTGGACAGTTACTGTTTCAGACTTTCATTGCTCTGTGGCAGAGACCTACAGATGTGCCCTTATTTAGCCAACAGCCCAGGCAACTAAGCATCCACCCATTTCCTCCCCTTGCATGTCCTGGCCCTAGCTCTGCTAGCAGAGGCTGATGGACCCAAACACTGAAACTCTTGGCTTACCTTTCCTTCCAATCCTGAGCAGGCCACCTAGGTTTTAATTCTCAGGAGGTTAAGTGTCCATAGCTTATTTATTGAGCCAGAATTGTAGGTACCATACGAAGGAAGCAGACTATCACGTGGGCACAAGGAGCTCTGCTTTACCTTGTTAGTTTTGCTCATTTCTGATGATCCATCTTCAGGCAAGCCTTGCTTTTTCATCTTCTCCAATTCACAGAAGAAGATCCCAAGTCCGTATTCATCATTCCTGTTGCAGAGACAGTTTTCTACCCTTGTTTTGAAGTCCAGGTTAGTGCAGATAAAATGCTGGATGGACCAGTGAAGAGGGCTGACCTGAGATGACAGCTACATGACCATGGACACTGGTGCTGGAGGAAAACCACAGCTCCCACCAATGCAGCACAGGTACATTTACAACAGGGAGTGCAAGATGGAGGAAACACCATCAGGGCAGGAGGCAAGGACACCAGCAGGAAGCAGAGGGACAAACTGCTCCTCTTTTCCCCCTTCTTGTTGGCACTGGTGATGTTTATTTTACCAGATTCAGACACTTCACAAAAGGGTGCAACAACCTCTGGAACAAACTCTAATTCAGGTTATTTTCTTCATTTATTCAAACAATGCCAGTGCTGAATTTATTTTCCACAGAAAGACTCAAGACTGTCAAGAACTGGCTGGTTCTTACATCAAAGAACCAAAAATCGCTTTGGTTCTTCACAGACAACTCAGATTACTTCTAAAGGCAGAGGCGAACCCCACCCAGGTGTTGCTATTTAGCCTTCACTCAAGAACTGACTTGCCAAAAAATTTCACTGGCTTGCAGCTCAGGAATCAGGCAGAGTCTTCCAGAAGCTTCTTTTTCATTCCAGAGCCACAGCATACCTATCCACCTATCCTTGCTACATTAAAAAAGAAGAGATGTCAAAGCCTGATGTTTGACAAGGGGAAATGAGATCTTGGTAATGCTGTCCCTTAATACATTGCTGCTGGAGCCATGGTGGGTTGTGTTGAACCCTCCCACCTCCCTCTTTGGTTTGAACAACAGGACTGGGAAGCTGTGGCTCCTTGATGACCCATAGTAGGAGTCCCACGGGACAACAGGACAACATTCATGTTCCTGGGGTTCAGGTCAGCCCCAGGAATATGAAAGCAGCTCTGTTGGGTTACTTGGGGCAGGTAGTGTGACATTTATTTGGACTCAGTGCCTTCACACCACCTTCATGACAGCTGCAGAACACTCAGTATCTGCTCAGGCACCAAGCCAACCAGTACTGAGTTACATAATTCAACTTTCCTTTTCCGTGTTTTTTTTTGTTTTGTTTTGGGTTTTTTTTGTTTTTTTTTAATTTTAAATAAAAATCTTGAGACAGGATGGGCAAGGGACAATGAAGTGGGATTTACCTCTTTGTAAAGCCATTACAAGCCAAAAATAGTAAGAAAAAGAGAGGTGTCCACACAATATAGATGACACTGCCCATCAGACTTGGCCACTGCTTAGTACTGCACCTCACCCTAGTCCTTCCAGTCACACCTCACAAAAGCCTCCCACAACAACTTCCCAAGTCTGCCAAAAGGCTTAAGAACAGCACGAAGCTCCTCCCTGAACAGAGGCTGAGGGCTTGTATGCAGCTAAAGGAAGACGCCCTGACAAAACTTCCTGTCATTGCCAGGACATGCCACCTACCATACCTCTTCTGGAGCTGGGCGTGTATTATTCACAGGACATTTTGCAGGTGCCATGACCCCTTCACCTTCCCTGCCCCTAATGCATTTTCAGTGTTTTCAGACCTCTTGACTCCATTATTCCAGTGTGGTTCCTGGTCTAAAGTGCTCTAAAAGAATTAATCAGCAAGAAAAATACCTTTCTAAGGAAGAGGAACTCTCCTGTAGGCACTCAAGAGCCTCCTATTTCAGCTGGTACAGCAAGGTATTCCACATCTTCCTCTTAATTTTAATTCAAACTCTTAAACAATTCTATTTAACTAATAAAGCCATTCTTAATAATCAGACTACTGCTGGGTTCCAAAGCTAAGGCATAACACAAACATCAAGCAGATTTTTTTCTCTTTTTCTCAAACATTCTCAGGCATTTCTTTGAGGGATCTTTAAACGAGCATATTTAGACTCAAGAAAGTGGAAGCACACATTTTGAAAAAGTAGATTGCTGCAGACACACAGAAGAACAGAGAAGAGTTGGCAGACTTGGTTTGAGAGAAACCCCTCCAAGTCCCAAACCCAGTGGTCTTCAAACTGTACATGCAGACTCACTGCTGGAGAATTCATGAAGCAGCAAGTGGACAAGAACTACAGCTAAGCTTTTCACCTCCTACAACCATCATTTTATGTAGCTGAATCTGTGATGAGCCTAAACTGCAGAGCTAGGTCCAGGTTTTTAGTTAGGTCTGGTTTTATTTTAAAGTGAAAATGCACTTATATGCTCCTGCAGGCAAATATATGGGGACACCTTCTATTTTATGAAAGGATCTGCTGTTATTACACCAGATGTCTCTCCATTTACAAGAAACTATAATAAAAATTCCACTTCTTTTTTTTCCTTGCACTTCTGAAATGTAGGCCTAAAGAGTTTCATCATTTTACCTGAGACCACTAAACAAAGTTCTTTTGGTGGCACTATATTTAAAAAATCTGGTGGTCTTCCTCACCTGCAAACCATTGCTGCAAAGACATTTGAGATAACATAAAAACTAGTTTTCTCATTTGGAATTTTAGGCTTTAAATATCAGAGATTATCTGGAAATATTTAAGCCCCAATTAAAAATCTAGTAGTAAAATCTTCAAGGTATTAAGTGAGCTTTAACATGAATTTCAGATGTTTTCAGGCACTTTGAGATTCTCCTTGAGCAGAAAATGCTAAAAGAAATATGGAGTTAATCCTACAGTGGTTGGTTAATCCCTGTTTTCCAACACAAGTATGTCTGCTGGCAGATCTTGGCAGGGAGGAAACTATAGACCAAAGGTTAAAACCATTACAGGGAGAGAGCATTGCTATAGCAAAACCCATCAAGATAGTAACTAGAAGAAAGAGTTTTCCAACTCATTATTTCTCCCTGCTCTTTTATATAGTTTATGTATCAGTCATTTCTTTTAACCCCTATTTCATTTCTTTTCTGGCAATCCAGCTGCCAGGACTGATTATGAGGTTCAGGTCCCCAGGGGTAGTGGTGTTGCAGTGACAGCTGATGACCCAGCTTCAGCAACTGCTTAAGAATGGAAGTCAATCTCAGAAGTTTTTGTATAACAGCTCTCCTTCTTCCTACAGACTCCCTCCCTCATCTTTTACAAGGACTGTCCAAAATGCCTTGTCTACCCATGTGCAAGGGAAAGCAGCATGGGCTCTGCAGGCAGCCTCACCTACAGTGACTCAGAAGTTAGGAACTTTAACAGAGAGGACGTGGCCGGGAGGAATTAAGCCCCAAACCCAAATAACTCCAAGCACACTTGACATCACAGGGGAGTAATTATGAAGGGAAAAGAATCAGAAATGAGCAAAAGGCAATATAAGGGCAGTGGTTATTTCCTGTTCACTTACTTCTTAAGTTTTTTTCCTTAATGTGTAAATTGACCCCATCTATTTTTTTCATTCAGCCTCTGAAGGGAGAATATGGGCCACAGTTTAATAACAATGTTCCCACAAGACCTGGCAATCCAGCATTATCTCAATACATTGTTCCAAAATAAGGAGGAACCACTCAAAAGACCATGAGAACACCACATGACAAGGCATCACCATTTGCAGAGATCTGTAGGATAAGAGTAAAGGGACAGCAGAACAGAGAAAAAAGCAAATACAATCCAAGATTAAACACTGATGAAAGAGTGTGCATTGTGAAAACCAGTTCTAGCATGGCTGCAAACAGCAAAAGGACTATCCCACTGCAACTCATGGCATGAACTTGGATGGTAAACATGGAGCACTAGTAGCATTGTGAGAAAGTCACAGACCAAGGATATTGTATTTTAGAAAAGGTCTCGCTGGATTATTCTTTGGATATCTCTTCGTATTCAATATAGAAGATGAAAAATGTAACAATCTTTCAGCAACTCTGCAACATAATACTCTGCTATCAGGTCTTCCCTACAAGGCGCTAGTGAAGCAGCTTGAATCCCTGCCTGCCTGTGGCAGCCATACTCCTTCTTCCAACAGAGACAAGCATTTCTTCACAGAAACCCCTCTTAAACTCTACTTTTACACCAGTCAGCTTTGGGTACAAGATCTCAGAGTTAAAGACTGACAATATCGTGTTTTAACAGCTATGTGCATACTGACAGAAATCTTTGTGGACAAAATAATCATTCTGTGTTATCTGCATGTTAGTACTTTTAATAGAGATTTTGAAGGTTGTGGCCTTGCTTTAGATGCAAGTCTTATTCACAACTTATTTATAATAGCCTCTTCCTTAAAACAAAGAAGTTACCATTCATATTTCTCCTACACACCTTGGGACTAAGGTAACCAGCCTTGCACACTACCTTGGTCCTCTAATTTGGGGTTACAATCATAAAGCATAAAGTGATTTATTGCCATAGGATACTCTATGAAAGGTACCCAGCTCTGAAAATGGGCTAGAAAAAGGGAGTTTTCATCACTTTTTCAGGTTCATAATAGAAATATTTCAAAGAAAAGAAGGAATGAAATAGAAAACATATGCACAACACAGATGTTGTAGGAAAAACTGCTTATTTCTAACACACTGGTGAAATTGGTCAAGACCATCACATCTGTTCTGAAGCAGAGTTCTCACAAACACAGCCACAAGCAAAGGCAAGGATCAAGCAGAAAGGAGGAAAGGCCTTCACCCCTTTATCCATCTGACCACCATGGAATATACCCTCGTACTTCACGAGAGGCTGAGGTGCAAACACATACCCCCCCTAGAGATCTGTGACCCTTCTTGTCTGAGCATGAGACATGGGCATGTGCTCAAAACAGCTCGGCACCAGCTCCTTGGGTAAGCTGTTCCTATCTTACTGCATCCATCTGCTTCGGGACTCAAGCACAAATCCCATTGCAGTTTGTTTTTTTTTTTTTTTCTGAGAAAACAAGAGACCTCATAAAAAAATAGAACAGGAAAAAACCAAAACCGCCCAGATATCAGAAAAACTTTAGTTAACATAGAAACTATATTTTTGGAAACACAAAATTCAAGCATGTGTATACTGAGAACAGCCAAGCACTGTCCACCCTACAGAAAAATGTCTTGAGAGCAATCCCTCTCAGCCCTGCAGTTAGAAACAAATCATTTTGCTATACAGGCAATCAAGTTCTAAGTAGAAATTCTTGCTTTTCAGTTTTCATATAAAAGTCAATGGTGAGTTCTACAAAACAAAAAACCATAGTAGCTCGGTCCAGTGAGACTTGTATGTGACCACAAAATTTATAGAGATGAAATTATAATACTCTGAGGGTATTATAATCTGTGAGCAATTGTTGGATGCAGCTAGTTATAAAATAAAGACAGAAAAATCAAGTCTGAGAGAGCTTTTGATATATTGTATTTGCCATGGAAATGCACGTAATAACATGGTACACTGAAATGGAAGAGTGGGAAAAATCCGCAGTTGCCAAAAAGGAAGCAGCATGAACAAATAACTCATTTTCCTCTAAACTTCACTTATGAAAGAACGTGCTCTAGGGATCCTCAGAGGTAAAAGCCACTACATAACAATTCAATAAAAGAAAGGCTATGTTATAGAGACCAAGTCTTTATTAAGATTAATTACAAAAGATTGTTGAACGTTAAACTCTCCTTTGCTGTGCTCAGCTGCCATTTTCTTTTAAAACCTCATGACCTTCTCACTGTGCCCTTGAATTGTACCATTAGTTATACACAATATATTGTGAACTAAAATGAACAATGATCATCCATGCCCAAACTTTATACATAGATTTAAAAAACATTTGCAAATGGGCTATTAGGAGTGGATGCACCGTATTGATTCCCCCTTAAAGCAATTTACAGTTAGACAGCACTATTCACTCAGTAGCTTTAAAACAGAAATTGCTTGTATTTATCTTGTTGGCAAGGAGAAAACACATCAATGCATTAGAGATGAGATTTGTATCTTGCTAAAACAGTGCTAAAAGACTGTCCATTGTATCTAGGGCTGACCTGCACATGTGCTAATGTGACAATACTTTAAAAGATGAGGATTATCAAAGAAAGAAATATTTTGCCATACGATTGCATTTTCAAATGTTTCCTTATGTTCTTCATTCCTCAGTGAGCCTTCAAGACAAGTAATTACAGAAAACACTTTCACTGCAAGATGTCTGGAGGTTTAATAGTGTATTTAATCAAGACAAAAATATCTATATATATGATACTTTAGGTGATGGTCCCAAGACCAAAAAGCACATATTATAGGGAAAGACAACTACAGAGCCCAGGAGAGGAAGGAACAGATATCTTGATGGACAAAACAGTGTATAAATCAAAAAAGGAAGTCAATGTGACTAGTTCCTTACAGGGCTGTGGTTCAGGATAAATTCCCTAACATGCCTTCTTCCCTCACAGGCTTCCTCTTAGACACCTTTTTCTAGGTCCATTGTTGGAATTATTAGAAAAATGCAATAGTATTGCATTTTGCTTATGTCAGTGAGAAAACCTCACAGTCCACAGTGCACTGCTCAGTGTTTTATTACAGATACACAGAGGTTCTCATCAGCATATTTGATCGAGTCACACTTAATGGTTTCAAAATCTGCCCGCCCTCACCTGACATGACTTTGGGTACACACCTTTCTACTTTTACAAACAGTCTTTCTTAAAACCCTGAGATTAGCTTAGTTGGATAGAGCATGATGCCACTACCATCAAGGTTGTAGATTTGATCCCTGTATGGGCCATTCACTGAAGAATTGAACTTGATGATCCTTACAGCTGCTTCCAACTCAGAATATTCTGTGATTCTGTGAAAAACATGCTTCTCAGAAAGTCAAATAGAGATCAAAATAAGTCATCATGGACAAAAGAGAGACTGAGGAAAAGGCTCCTTTGGAATAAGATTAAACATGATAATCACTATTCCTACTGACTGCAAACATCATTTAACTCAGCTAAGGACTGAACCACAAGTTAAAAACAAGCAGGAATGCCATTGCTGATATCTTAACATTATATAAGATTACTTGAGACTGTTCCTTCTGTATCACCAACCACTGCTCCACTGCTCCATGCCCAAGCATATCTTGTTAAGCGTTGAACTACATTCGTTCCACCATAACATGATGTCACAACACGATGACACCCTGATCTTAACCTGCATTCCTCTGCTGCTCTGGTTTGGAAATCTCTTATTTGTGAGTGAATTCCATCTTTCTTTCATACTTGTTACCATCAGGATAGTACTCCCAACTCAGGCAAACAATTTTATCATTTGGATAAATTCTGAAGTGGATCCATGAAACAGATTTATTGATTCAGGGATACAGCTGTGAAAAACCAAGCTCATGTCTGTCTGTAAGGAAGGAGAGCTTTATGACTAGAGGATACCAATGCCTCACACAAATTCCTGCAGTAATAAATGAATCCTTATTCACTTAACACTAATTATTTTGTTCTTGATGAACTTAGCAGATATCATCAGTGTTGAAATGTCTAGAGCAAGTTCAAGAGTTGGTGTCCTTGTAATTAACTGATCAGCCACGGCATGAACTGAAAGCTCTTGATAACCACAGACCACTGTCCTTTTTAGACAGTTTAAGGCAATGCATTCTAGAGAAACAAGGACTTATCTCCAAGGAGCCTAGGGAGACAAGGGAAACCACGGAAATCCTACAGCCCTAAAACTTTGGCAAAAACAATGAGGCCTTTTCCAAGGGGTGTTTATCTGACATTTGCCATTTTGGAGGACACTAGAAGTCATGTCAAGCAGTCCTTCTGTGCCAAAGCAAAGGAATAATCTGTGACCTCTGAGAAGAGTAATTTATGTCACATGGAGTTCATGTACATACAGGAACACTTCCAGTGACCAAACATAACTGGCATGTACCGGAGATTGGAATCAGGACACAAAACAATAACAAAAATCTTGCAGCTGTCTCGATGTCATGTGTTTGGATTGCGCAAGTCATCGATAGCATTCTTCTACTCCCATTATACAAAAAAGCCTTTTCAGTCATTGATGGCTGAATGTGATTGCCTCCCACCTCTTATGAAGCGGCATCATGCCTCCAGACACACTTGGAGCCTGAATGCTCCATGCACTCCTTGTTCTGGCTTTTGGGTGCCCGTAAGCACATATGTTAACAGGCAAAACCCTCCCTTCACTGCACACCTTGTCCAGCAGATCAGATTTTACTACCATGTTCACCACACAAACACCTCATCAGTTACATATAAATACCATGACTGTAGAATAGGCAAGGTGTTTGTGTGCTTTGACTGTTTAAAGGAAAAAAAGGAAGCTTTTGGAACAGGCACGAAGCAGAGGCATACAAAAACTGCGTAACTTTCATCTGAAAAACAAATCAGAGCTTCAAGTTTCACTTTAGATTTTTCACTGGCTTCTGGAGCCATATTATTTACATCTTTATCAAGTGCTCTAAGAAAAAAAATTGCTACAGATATAAAGAGTATGTCACAGATGTCTTTTTTCCTTAAAGTAAATAGTCACTAATATACTAGAGATGGCCGATTTACAAAGGCCTGATCCCAAAAGTCACGCCCATGCACTGACTTGCTTTCTTCAAATCAGTGTGAGATGAAGTTATTCAAAGCTCTCCAGAAAAGCCTTAAGAAACAGCTGTATTTTGCACTTTTAACTGCTCTTTAAGAATTTACAGGCAGGACACTGTTAGTAAATAACCAGATAATATTTCCATGACATGCTCCATTTCTACCTTATTGAAAGGGAAGCTAATTTTATGACTAAAGCTCAGTTTTCAGTGAATACTGCTTTAGCACAGATGTTTTGGCGCTGCTAAAATCCACAGTAACTGCATCCTTAGCTATTATTGCCATTAACTGAATGGATCTGTGGCTTGCAAGATGCAGGGTCTCCTTCCAATTCAGATAAGTTCCTAGATGTCAAACAGGACATTCTCTCTGAATCAGCACTTCTGGTTCTTCGAGGCATCTACTGAGTTCTGCAGATTAGACAGTGGCAATTTGCTCAGCTCCTCTGACTGGCTAATTCTCATTCAATAATGAGCAGAGACATGTGAAGTGAAGAAGCAGCACAAAAGCCCTCCGGGAGATCTTTTTTTTTTGGTGGGTGGATTTTGGAGATTTTCATCCAAGAGGCTTTAGCTTAAAGAGGCACCATGATCATCTTAAAAATAGTTTCCTGGAGCTCCAGCCAATTTTTCAGCTTTCAGTGAATGCTGAAAAAGTAAAGGTGACACAGGGCCCATCAGTGTCTTCTGCCCATCTGAATATGACTGCCAAGAGGAAAACTGAAACTGGTTCCTGGGAACAGCAGTAACTTGAAGGAGCTGCTTTACAAAACCATTTATGGCAGCTATGAGAAGTATCTAGGGGTCAGAAGACTGCACCAACCAGCACCAGCAAATCAGCAAGAATCACATTCAACCAGCTGAAGAACTGCAGATTAATAGTTTCTAGTCCACTCAGCAATGTCCTGTTTTACTGTAAAACATCTTAAAATGGAAAAATTGTTTCAAAGGCTCCACAGGTCAGCAGAATAAGAAAAGCACAATCCTATTAACCATACAGATACCAGACTGATGGTGGAACAACTTCACAAGAGAATTCACATGTTTGGACTCCTTTTTTAAAAAAGTCTCCTTTTAAAAATCCAAAATCTTGTCTAAAACATTAAGGATTTTTGTACTGGATAGTGGTCTGGGATGGACAACTAGCCCAATTTCTTTTCTTGGAAATTGCTGGAGAGTGAAAGGAAATTCTCTGAAATTTGACATCAAGTTCTACCATTCCTCAAAATCTTTGCTTTGATAATCCATTTCCTGCTGTCAAGTCACCTTGTTGTATACCACTTAAGAGAAGGAGACTGCCTGTGTTTGATTAAACTATTATGCTAAAACTGGGTTGGCAACTACTCAATGAGAAGAACAGGCCAGGCCAATTTTCGTCAGTACTGGCTTCATGTCCAAGAATACATCTGTTTCTTTTCTCCTTCAAAGCCTATACCATTTCAATCTCTATTTTAACCTGTCCAGAATTCAAGTAAATCAAGCTCAGCATGCCTCAGGACTGTAAAAGCCTTCTGGTCATTTGCACAGTAAGTCTCTCCACCTTGTCCCTGCTCCAGTAGTATCAGCAGCAAAGGAAAGCTCACAGGACAGCAGGGAAGTACTAAAAATGCCTTTCATGATATTTTTTTATCGCTCCATCAACCTGCCACTAAAATAAATTCTGAAACAAGGGGATGCAGTTCTATTTAAGGGTACTTGATAGATATTTCATCTACAGATTTCCCCTGCTTGCTCTCTGAGCCCATGTAAACACTGCGGTAAGGAGCTCAAGAGTTTAAAAAAATTCTAAGTAAAACTTGACATGGCTGTCAAACAGGACATCAGATACAAAGTACTGTTGCAGTATGAGGTATTAATGAAAAAGAAAACATAGGAAAGCTAAAGGCATTGGTGGATGCTTTTAAAAGGGAATGCATAGGCCCATATCTAAGGGCCTTTGGCAGGAAGAAAGTGACACAGGGCCATGCTTGGAGTGGGTAAATGTCCTGCAAACATTTAGGCTCCAGCTCAACTGCAGTGAGACTCCCTGCATGCTTAAATGTTTGAAGAATGCCCCTTTGCTAACTGCAAGAGCACGGGTATTTGTTATTGCCTTGGATAACCTGGGAACTCTCAGAGAGATGCTACATGCCTATTCACTGAGGTATTCAGCAGAATTTGGATCCCACAGCAGCAGACAGTTTTGAAGGAAGAAGATCAAGGGAACAGACCTGTTAATGAAATGCTAGAATTCACATATTTTGCTCTTCCCCAGAGCCTGTCACCTGAGCCTTTTTCAGCCTCAAAAGCCTCTGACAATACATAGTTCTGTTTCAGAAACTCAGAACCCTGGAAATGTGTACAGTTTCCAAATACTATCTTAAATATTCTGCAGTTTTTCTTCCTCTAGTCATAATGACAGAACAAAGAAGAAAAGAAATTTAAAAGGGATTGTTTGGGGTTTTACTAAGTATATTCCCTTGTTTAGGACTAGAAGATAACGACTTCTGCTTTGCTGCACAGCAATTATAGAAATACTTCTATTTACCTAGAATCTTTTTATCCTGAGAGATCCAAGGGGTATTTATGAAACATGGGCCAGAATTTTTAGCTCAGGCATGTGTGTAACTGCAAACAAACACTTTTTGGGCTTGCTCAATTCAAACATTTGCACTTAAGAGCATCCAGCTATGTGTTCCATTTCATCCCCTTTTAAATAAACAAACAAGAAAACATCCTATTTGCAAAACTGATTTGTAGAAGTAAAATTCGTGTGTATTTGGGAAAATACTGAAAAAAATTACACCATGAAAAAACTCACTCTGGTAAAATTACTAATTCAAGTGTTGTCCTGTTTCAGATTCCATAATAACTACATTTAATTGTACTTGTGCATACCACGTTACGTTCACTTTCTCTGAAATAGTTTTATTGTCGCAGTACAAGAGTATCTCCCAGGCAACTCACCTGGGGGAGTGGTGACAACTGCTGTTTAATCAGTACAGCAATTAACTTCAGTCCTGCTTAACAGCTGAACATTCAACCGATGGCATGGACCGGAGTGATGTTTAACTCCAGGGATGGAGCAAAGGCAAAACTCTAAATCACAATCTTGTTTTAGAAGAAGAAAGTCTGATGAAGGTTAAATAAAAATAGAAACATTAAATAAAAGAACTATCAGATACCAACAAAATATCAGTAAAGCTCATTTTCAGCATTTTTTTTTCAGTAAGTGTAGTCCTCTTGGCCAAACACAGTAACACAATTCCCAAAGTGAACTTCCTAAGGGAGGGCTGAGGGTGGGAGGGAGAAGGAATCTTCCTCCCACGGCAAAACTGTTTTACATCTGATGGCTGAAAGAGCTTTCTGCAGCCACGCTGCTTCAGAGAGCTTGGGGTACAACCAGGAAAAAACTTCAAAATGCTTCCAGATGCACTGTGAATAACTAAAGTGAAAAACCCACTAAACCTTCCTACCTGTTTCATGAGCATCTGGGTCTCCCAGAGAGGTCAAGAACTGGCTGCGGGCTGGGAAACGCAGTTCTCCAACCCTTCTGGGAAGTACTGGGACTTCTTATCCAAGCCGTGAATTACAATATAACTGTTGCTGATGATGTGGGAAAGGGCAATACCACTCTAAAAGCCTTATGGCCTTTGTTAAACTCTGCAAAAGAAAGGCAGAGAGCCAACCAGGCATTTAATATCCAGCAGTGGACACGAGTTTGATTGAAATTCTGATTTGGGGTTTGATACCTTTACCAGGGACCCAAATCAGGCCTTTTGAGTGTGATGAGAATCCAAGCTGTACTGCCTCATTCTTACATTTTCTTGAGTAACACTTGAATAGCTGCTGTCCTACAGTTAGAAGTGAAATCAGACCCTCTTTCTTAACGTAGACTACATTGTTATTAATATTATCATTTGCACGAAAAATACCTAGATAAAGGATGCTATTTGTTCTAACAAAAGCTAGGGAGCTCTTAGTCGTCACAATATACCATTGGAGTTGAACTCTCAAGTGAACTGTTCTTCTCTATTCTGTGATATCTGGTGCTTTCTGATCTTTTGAATATGAATCACTGCAACAAAGTAATGCTAAACCTCTGCTATTCAGAGGACAGGGCAAAAGATACAATTCAATTTACTTTGGGTGGACATAATTCACTAATTTTCAGAAGCATATGAATAGCTCTCCATGTCTGTGCCATATATAAAGTGTATTAACTTTACCACCTTTTTTTTGTGCAAGTGATTTTTCAAGCCTTTCTCCTGAATGAAAAGTGAGGATCAAACCAATTTGTATCCTCTGAAAACAAATACACTCAAGTTCAAAACAGACATTAAAATGCCTGCTGCATGTAAAAGGTATGCAAGGCACAAGTATATTAGAGGGGGGGAAAAAAGTAGCTGCATTAGTAATGGGCCTATAGCATCCTTCTCTTTTCTTTCCAGTCAAAAATAGCTTGTTAAAACTAACTGTGCTGATAAAAAATTATATGATTGTATGACATCAACTGTCTTAGGGCCACATTCAAATAACAGAAGAAGCCTCCCCAGGTGCCACAGAATAAATCCAAGAGTATATACGCTTTAATAGTGGGGCTGTTTTAATGCAAAGCTTCACACACAGACATACACGCTGCTCTTCTACTACACCACCACCCACATATTGTGCTCTTCAGAAGTATGTGCTCACCATTAAACAAACTGCTTTCTGCTTTCCGCTTTCCTAATCTGCTTTGACTTTTCAGAGTGGATCTGGCCACACATGAAGTCACTCTGACCCATCCGTTTACATTCAGCCCTTCGCTTACACCTCTTCCATCGAGGACAGCGCATGCAGGATGCAACCACATGTAATATAAATACAGGGGTAGGAGAGCCCAGGGGCTCCTTCTGGAGAGAGATTTTTCTCCATGGAGGCTGTGGACGTTGCCCTTTACAGTGACCACTTTGTCCTGTGCCCACATCATCCAAAGAGAAAGCTGGGTCCCACCTCTGCTGTTCCTACAGGCAGTCCCAGGGCTGAAAACTTGCTGGTGAGGGCTGCTGCTGCAGAAAAACCATCTCAACTTGAAGCTCTTCAGAGAGGGCAGGGTGTAGTTACACCAATCAAGAAGTTCAAGGCAGAGGAGGGGGAATATGTTCCAGTTTCAGTATAAACACAAGGAGCTCTACTCAGCCAAGCTGAAGTATTTTTGTCTCCTTTGTAAAGCTCACAGAGGTGTTCCACATGGTGGAACAGAACAACAGGGTTGTTTAGCACCCCGGGCAAAGAGCAAATGTTTATTAACTGAGAGAAAATATTCCTGCTCAGACATGGCCTGGCACGCACAGCTCTGATGAAAAGTCACTCCAGCCATCTGCATTAATAAGACTAAGGTCTTCCTTAAGACTAAAAGAAGCATCTGCTCCACATTTTCATCACAGCTTGAACTCTCTCTCTTTTTTTTTTTTTTTTTTAATAATATACAAGTTTTTCCATTTTAGCTTTAATTAATCCATCATTTCTACCTGTAGTAATTTTCTGGATAAATCATGGATTCAAAATAAAAGGGGTCTGTTCAAAAGTGTCCTCAAAATTTCATATGTCAACTTCCATCCCTTCTTCCATCTCTTACAAGACTTGAATTTAACACTAATTTATTTTAAATGCTTTAAGAAAAAAATGTATGTAAACAAATCTGAGATGCGTTTAACATCCCAAAGCTTTTGCAATGTGCAGGTAAAGTAGAATGAATGCTAGGTGTCCATGTGCAGAAGGATCAGAGATTTCAGGAGCAGAATCTGTTGCAGAAACATTTCATTTTAAAACTGAGTACAGAAACTGTAAAGAAACTCTCTGAAATGAACAGTCAACGTTGTATTTTCCATAGTTATCAGAGCCACAGCACACACACAGAGTTTCACAGTGAAAATAATCTAAATTTCTTTCCCAAGCAATATCCCTTATTTGTACTTCCTGTCTACAGATTGCAATGTCTCTCCCACATGGGCTAAGTGCAACCACTGAATTTGGATGAGTAATGATCAGCTGGGCTGAAATGTCTCCAGTAAAATGTTCATCCACTGCAAAGTACGAAACCTTTTTTGTTTTCTGGCTTTAAGTTCAGATTACAAAGCCTACAGATTCAAGAAAGCACCCTATGTCTAAGCCAAAGGTCTGATCTACAGACAGTTCAAGCTTACTTGGTTATGCAAACAGACCACACCATCACCTGGAAGGGACTAAATCACAGAAACAGGGTGACATGAATGAACAACACACCCAAAAAAATCCCCCAGCTGAAACACAAAACATGATAAATTACCTGTACAAAAGAGGAATCAGCATTCCTCTCAGTAACACTCTAGGTCCTAATTACATAATGATCTTGCCAGGTAGCAAGTTACGCATCAGACCTGCCACCTCAGCACAAGAGGACAGATGCTTCTACCACAACATGCAGATTCTCCTGAGAAAAGTAGGAAAAGCCAGTAACTACCCCAAGCAACCTAAAGTCTCTGTCCTGACTTCATTTCTCCCATTCAAAAAAGATAGGTTACAGCAATTTTCTTCACAAGCAGTCTTAGAGGGAGTCTGTGACCCCAGGGCAGACATTCTGAAAAACCTAACGATAACTCCCAGGTAGAGAAGTGGCGCTACTATGAGATGTGTCTAATAGGACCCCTATTCCACCCACACCAGCTGCCCATGGGACAGCATTTTAAAATCCAAACATAAAAAAGACTCTCCTCTCCAAGAAACCTTGCTCTCCCAAATAATGAGGCATGAGACAACACAAGCAGAACACATATCCTTCTTCCCCCAGCCAGGGTCTAAGCAATGCACCTCTGAGTGTCCCTCCATGGAATGGGTTCCTTGGACTGCAGTGTTGGCCATGGGCATTTAACTGTATGCAGGCAAGCACCAATTTGAAATGTGGGAAGGGACCCAGAAATCTCTCCCCAAAGACAAATGCACGGAATTCAAACATGTTATCTGTAAGAACTTGGAGACTTCCCAATGACAGGTTAGGACAGCCTTGACATATCTGATGTTTCAGCAAGAGCCCTGTGGGAATGACTCACACTAGCCTGTGCAGCTGGCAAACATCCAGCTTCCACAGAGAAGATCAGGAGAGTCCCAAGAACTCAGTGGGACAGTGAGGAATGATTAACAACTTCAAAATCAGAGCAATTTTTCCTTTTACAAGGGTAGGAGAGAAGACCTATAAAGGTCAAGCAGCCAAAACACATTTGCAACTGTCCTGTAGCCCTCAGCCTCTCTCCGGGAAGAAGTGAAGCACCTTAAATCCTATACTCATGGGATGCATGGAATCCTACATGCTTTCCAAACTGCTAGCAAACTCAAAAATAAGTGAGATTAGCAAATGACTTTTCCACCAAATGAAAGCTGCAAACATAAGATGACAGGACCAAGAAGTTCCTCCATGCTACCACTCCCCAGAAATTTATATAAAAGCAGGCTCTCTACAGCATCCCCAGCCCAATCTCAGTTCAGCTCTAAATGTTCTACTACCTGTAGAATAATTTCTGGTATTGAAATGCCATGGGGATGGGTGGGTGGTGTTTTTTATCACTGCCTGTTTGTATCACTGCAAGTTTGAAAGCTGATTAATCAACCTTCTCAAATTTGCCTTAGGGAAAAAATTGCTCTCTCTCGTTATTTATGGATTTTTAAATTTATTTTTTTTTTTACATTTCATTACAGCCAATACCTGGATTTTGAACCCAGTCCCTAACCAAATTGACACACCTTCTCTTTTGGAAGGTGAAAAGTGAAGATACCTTACAGCTGAAAAGCAGTAAGATCTACCTTCACAATAGTGACTCCTCCCTTAGTTCTCCACTCTCTGTTTGCACAGCAGGATCAAATCAGGCTAACAGGTTGCACTAGGGTCGACACCAACCTTATCTTCAGTTAGTAATCCCACATATCTTTAAGAGGCGGGAAGAACTTTGGAGAGTGTAATTGTGAACAGCCCATAAGCTTAATTGAGTGAGCTCTGGCATGGACCTTTCAATTCATTGCACTTCCACCTGGGAGGTACAGAAAAACATCTCTTTTTCTCAACTCCATGGAGTTCTAAGCTAATTTCAACAGAGATGCAACTGCTCAGGAAGCATCTGCTTTCCCCTGAGTGAGTGGTAGGGCTACAAATCAACATTTTATATGCTGCTCCTACTTATTTAATCTAGCAGTTCTCATCATGTTATTAAGAAAATTAATACAACTGGATTAAAAAAAAAGTAAATGCTGTGAATTTTTTTTTTCCCTCACACAAATATGTACAAAGTCCTTGGATGTTCCCATAATTTTCTGGCCTTGTCTTTAAAGACATTAATATGCTTAAATACCTGGGAATTAGGTTTCAATTACCAGGATCCCCCAGAGGTGTTTTTACTTTTTCTTCTTCATTATGCAAAGAACATGAAGAAAGATCAAGTTTTTTATGAGCCCACCCACAAAGACTTTAAATATGCTGACTCTTAATAACAAATTTGGAAAGGAGAAACTAGTCTTGGTGAATATATTTTAATATTTAAAAGAAAATCATGAAAGAGGTCCTTTCACTCTGACAGAACAATCACAGGACAGGAATGAAAATAATGTGACTTCCCAGTTTCCCCAAAACATAGTTCAAGTTTAATTTCATCACCTACAACAGTGCAGGGTAAATTTAACTATTTCTGTTATTTCTATTTCTATTGCTGCCCTTTTTCTTAAAAAAAAAAAAAA
>VYXF01004095.1:41379-65427 GCA_013397295.1 Polioptila caerulea
AAAAAGTGGAAAAAAGAGATTTGGCATCTTCTCTTTCATCCTGTTCTCCAGGAAGAAACACCAGCCATCACTCACTACACCTCCCTGGTGTTGAAAAGACTGAGCTGGTTACCAGAACAACAATAATGCAAAAATCAACAGGTATAGACCCATAAGAGGCAGTTAATGCAATTATTAATAAATACAGCCATTTAGTGAAAACATCCAGTTACATTGTTTATGCTCTAGAAATTTTAGGCCTCCTTAGAAATTATCTTTCATCCTCTGGGAATGGAGTCTCATGGTTGGCAAAGATGCTGGCACAAAGCACAGACCTTTTGTTTAATTGCCCTCTTTTGAAGCAGAATATTAAGTCAGGTTAGACTGAGTATGAAAGGAAGAAGCCATACTGGAGTTGATGGGAATGAAAGACAGTAGTACAAACCATATGTACCCCCTTCTCCTCAGCTCTAATGGTATTAAGGGAAGCATACTTTCCCATGCAGACTCTGCAAAATGCTCCAGAAAGAAAGGGGGAAAAAAAGTTTTCAATGGAAAAAGCGCTATACTTCCCTGAGTAAATTTTAGTTCATTTTATTTTTTAACATACAACAATATCCACAGACTGTATAGCTAAAGCTGTCAGTCTCAGAAGTACTGGTGCTGGAATAGCTTCATTTGTCAGGAAATATCTGATACTAAGTTAGACTAAGGCTGTCTGATAAAAACCCCATTAGTAATGCTTTTAAAGAATCAGAGTTTCTACACAGCAGATGTGTGAAAATAAAAATAGACATATATTTCCATGGATGCATGTAAGTAAATACATACAGAATTGCGCCACCAACCACATCTCTGTGGACACTAGGAGTTGGTTTGCCCCCAGGACTTAGACTTTCCCAGCACGTTACAATTTAGTATTTGCATTTGTCAAAGAGAAACGGCTAAAGTGAATAGCTTGAACTGTTTTCATTTGCTGATACAAATTGTTACTCAAACAAAAGAGAACAACTACTCAAAACCTATGGGCGTGCAGTGAACTGCTTTAATCTAGACAAAGAAAACTTCACAGTGGGAAGAAAAGTGGTCTCCTCTCCTTTTCCTGTAACAGCAAAATTTTCTACTCTTTTTACTGACATTCAGGGCATTGCTTACTTAAAGCTTCCAGAATTTAAATGAAACCCTGCATTGGCTTTATCCAGTTAAGTAAGCAATCATGGATGCTACAAGCAATAAACTTCTAGAGTGCAGGGAGGTGGGTTGCTTAGTCATCTCTGTTGAGTAACCTGAATCTCCTCTTTAAAAACATTGGTGCTGGATTTTTAGTTAGTATTTGAAGTAATTATTTTCCTTTTTCTTGTGAAGTCTTCGTGTCAAGTTGATTATAGCAGGCTAAGATCTGATGAGGCAAGGGGCAAAACCCTGTCCTTTACTTTTGGCCCTGGGAAGTGCATGTCCTTCCTAAGCAGGACATAAACTGTGGTCCTAAAACGGATGTGCAGCCTGGATTTAGACAGTTGATAATGAGTCATTACATGTAACACACAGTGAAACAGAGGCTATGTGGATCCAAACTGTGTGCATGTAAGACAAATGCTTTCCTGGGCAAATACAGAAATGCATGCTCTTCCCTGCCACGGCAGACAGGGAATTCTCTAGGCATAGATCCATACTGTACTGCAAATTATGGCCTGCTATAAATGAAAAATGCTGATTTGGGGATTGTTCACTTTGTGATAATTTTCCAAGAGTAATTTTGTGCAGGGAACAGCCAAGTTAATACAATGTTTCCACTCAAAAATTGGCAGTGTGAGCACAGCCGATGGGGTGTATTTAATGAGACTTTGCCTGCTGATAAAATGTTACTGCAGAACGTGCAGGCTAAGGAGAGCCTCATATTTTCCATCCGGATGAAATGTTAGCCTAGCAAAACCCAGTAACTAGCAATAGCTCTCTGGATTTATAATACAACTTATAGTCTTACGCTGTTTTAGACATGTTCTGTAATTCATAAGATCTTTCAGTCATCAGGAGCGTACAAGATGCCCTTTTGTCTGGTTTATTCTCAAAGCAAGAGGCTTGGGATCTGCCATGGATACGACTCATACCCATTATTTTCACGCTTGGCTCTGATGTGCTGCACAAAGGTTCATCTGCTCCATCTGAACCTGAATGTAACTTATGGAGCTAATCACCTCCAACATAAGTATTTGCTCATCTTTCCTGAACTTACTCAGTATTTTCTCCAAACTTCATATTTTTGGTACAGGGAGTGAATAATTTGCAGTGAAATGTGAAACTACAGTAATGTACAAAACAAAATCTGGGATTGAGCAACTGAACTGAAAAAAATCCAAAGTGTCAAAAAGCCCCCGCTGCTCTGTTGTGAGCATAGCACAAAGGTAACAGATGTGTGCAGCCCTGAAACCATCCTCTCTGCTCCCCTCCCTGCCCTATGCCTACAGCGCTCAGCACTCCTTTTGCATCCATCAGCTTACATAAAGCTCACAAGCTGCTGAAGTCTGAAACTCATGGAAACACAACACGGGGAAAACTCCATTTCATGCTACATCTCTGTGATCAGCATCACGCACAGATGAAGTTTCAACTTCTGCATCCGTTGCCAAGTGACAGATCAATGTGTGAACACCGAGGGCTTGAAGGAAGAAGCCAAGTACCACAAGAACCCCTTGGGCTGGGTGTGGGAGGTTGTACAAACACACACCAATGAATGTTACACGTCTCCCCCAGGGAACTTGGGGGAGCGCTGAACATGATGCGAATTGCATGGAGTAACAGTTTTACCCTAATTTGTACAATATCATTTTGCAGAATAACTGTTTAACATCCAGTACTGTGCAGAGGAGGAAGAAACCCCCAACCACTGCCTTGAGGTCACAGGCCAAGTGCTTGCTAGAGCTACTAACAAACGTGTGTGCGTGTCAGCATGTGCGTGTAACTCCACAGCTCTTTTCCCCACCCCCGTACACAGCGCAGGGAATCTGCTAGTGCTTAAATGGTGGGGAAGGTCAAAGATTTATTGTGGGAAAGCCAACAGTAATTTTTCTGCCTCTCTAGAATACTGCAAACAGCCAAATTGCACAGCTTAAACAGAAAAATAAAAGTTACACTTTAATTTCAGACTTAAAATAAATAATAAGTTTACTAGTCAGAATCCACCATCCGAGGGTACAGACCCACTGTATANGAATTTCAGACTTAAAAGAAATTATAAGTTTACTGGTCAGAAATAAAAATAAGTTTAATATAATATAATATATATAAGTTTACTGGTCAGAATCCACCACCCGAGGGTACAGACCCACTGTATACCTCCATAAATTGAGGGCAGGAAGTTATTCCCTCATAAGCAGAGCTCCTTCTCCATAACAAACTTTCCAAAGGTAGAACTGGAATGTCAGAAACCTGCTTGCTTACAGACCTGCCAAGAGCCCCAAATCCCTGCCTTTTGCAAGGATTTCTCCAACTTTCCTTGCGCCCCTCCACAAGAAGAGGCATGCAAATACTTTGGCAAGAGGCAGAAACATCTCATGGAAACGCTGTGGAAAGCACTGTGCTCAATCTGGAAGCAGGATTTCCTTTAGCACAATGAGGGATGAAATAAGAGAGGTTTGCTCTCTCCCCAAGTGCCCATTTGTTTCTAGTCACACATATGACTTTGGGGAACACCATGTGCTGCAACCCAAAGTGTCTCAAAGAGCAGACATAATCAAAGGCTTATTTAATCTCTAGGCTGCAGGGTGGCATTTTGAAAGATGTTATCTGACCCCCCAGGCTGGTCCCAGACTCAGTCTTTGCTTTTGGGAATACATTTTTCCATGGAAGAAAGCTGCTAGTGGGAAAGACCCTCTGTGCTCAGGAGTGGCTGCAGATTGCAACACCCTCACTTGGCAGAGGAGGCTGCAGTGTCCCTGCAGCTGTCCTGGGCAACAGCCAGGGCCTCTCGCTGAAGGTGCTTCATTCTGTGTCCAAGTCTTTTATGAGTCCCAGACTTGCACAAGAGGACTGATGCCAAGTTCAGTATGTTCTTGGTTTTACCAGCTGCCTTTTCAAATTAAATTATTCCAATTCATAATGGGATGAGAAACTATGAATAACAAGGTGCAAAAGCTTCACTTGGTTTTGTTCAAGTTCCTCAGTGTTTCGCTGGGGATGTTCACTCCACAACCCAAGGCTTCAGTCAGTGCCAGTGGCTTAAGCAGACTTTTCTCTGGTAGGAGAAGGAGGCTAAAAGCACTGAAGTGCCAATCCCATGCAAAAAGCACAGAGCATCTAGCCTGTCCTTTGTTAAACTAATGCTAAGTGACATAAAAAGTGAGCATCTCTATGTACTTCATAGCAAAGCTTCCAGCAATTTGTTCCATTACCAAACCTCAAGCCATTTATTTTTTCAACCAGTTGTATTTTAGACAGATCTCTGTGCACTGCATTGTCATTCACTGCAGATATTCAGAAACCAGGTACTTCGCAGTTTTTGCTCTCTCCACCCTTAAGCACACTATGGAAAAACGTGGGGCAGCACCCCGTGTCAAGGGCTCCCCAACTTCACTTTTCAGACACCACCACAAGCACACCCCCTGGTGACTGGGCTAACCAATGGAAATTTTCATTGCTTTGTAGGGCCCCAGGCCTGAGGGATCTTCTCTTGCATCACATAAATTTCTCATCCAACTGGCAACTTCTTGCCATGATGATCGCAAAAGCAGATTAACCAAATTTGAGAAGAAATCCTGAGGATTCTACATGAACGAGCTGGGTTTGGATAGCACATGCCCTGTCCAAACAGTTCGATCTTCACCAGTGAGGGTAATGGAGTGAACAAACCAGGCCAGCAGTTGAAACGTTTTCTAAAAGTCACTGGAAAGAAATTAAATAATTCAATTGCTGGCCTCAGACAGTACCATCAATACGCGACAGAAAGCAAGCACGTGGTTTCAAAGGGGTCATTAAGCCTTAAACTATCCACTTAAGAGGAATGCCAGTAGCAATACTGGTCAAGTCAATGTTTGTGCATGATTACACTTACAATTTAAATGTGAAGCTGTTGTACATAACAAGATCTGTGGAGACTTGTTTCTCTTTCTAATGGATTTAAATTGCCAATAAAATGGAGCCCAGGACAAAGGTACAAAAAGCTTGAAGAACAAACATGCATTTTCAAAACACCATAAAGTTATCAAGGACATTTTGAGTTGCCTGTCCAATGCACATAATTTGAAAGAAAATATTCAATTAAAAATCAATAAAAATTGTGGGGAAAGAGCACGTTTTGAATCAGATCATAGAATGGACAGCCATCATATGGCGCTCTTCTCCACTCTTCCCAGCTATAAGATGCTTTTCCTTCCTATGAAGCTTTGTCCAGAGGCACAAATCAGCCCTGAGAATGCTCAGCCAACTGAAAAGTTATGGTGATGGCAACAGGTGAGTGGTTGGTCAAAGGAATACATCTATCCCACCTCAGGAGAAAATAAAACAAACACAACATGACCATGATTGGCATCAGGTTCTTTGGCCAAGGAGGAGTATCCAACCCTCTTTTACATGGCTCAGTCTGGCCAGTTTGCAAGTATCCTTGTGATACAGTAGTTAGGTGCAGAAGTTGTGCAGCACCTTTTGCAGGCTTCACAGATATTACAGGGCTAGTTTTACCTTATAAAGGCCTTCTGTCTTCCAAAATCATGTTAGATCTGCAAAGCAGCTATTGTCCTGAGATTTTGCTAATGGACCAAACTCTGTTTCAATGGAAGTAAGTTATACACTCCTTAGGCCTCTACTGTATCAAATGCTATAAAAAAAGAAAGAATGGAGATGTAAATATCCCACCTGTTATCCTGGCATGCTGCAGAAAGTAGTGTGACTAAAAAAACACCCCAAACCCAGTCAAAAAACAATAATAAAAAGCTAACAACCAAACCAGAATTCACTATGCCATATAGGTGCCTCATAAATATCTTCTTTAAGCCTTTACCCACAGTTGAATTTGGATTGCAGCAAAAAACCTCATTTGTATTCAGCCAAAGAATTGCTGCTAATGCTGCAGAAAAACACAGTGCAGATTAATTCTCAATATTAATGAAAGCAGAATATCCTAAAGCTGTGAACTAATAAATATGCAGTCATGGCCAGTGACAATTTGTAGACAATATATAGTTCAAAATTCTAAAAGTTATTTGGTTTTTTTTCCATTTTTTCTATTGGTCCACAACTTAGAAACCCTGATAGACTTTGTGAGAAAATGCCATGGACAGATAAATTAATGGAACCTTAAGGAAGCTGTTACACAGCCCTCATCTAGAAAAGCTTTAACAGGGTGAATCATGCCTAACCCAAATACAACCTCCCAGCTTATCAAAGAGGCTCCAAGCCCTGCAGAGGCCAAGCCGGGGCCAAGGAGCAAAGGCGCAGAGCTGGGCCAGCACGCCAAGGCTTTGAGCGGTACCAGGAGCCGTGGGGCAGGCACAGCCTTTTCCCCTGGCATGCCCACAGAGGCATCACCCACGCAGCAGCAGTCCCAGCACAGCGTTTGGCACCCGAGGATGCCCATACACTGCTTGGAAAGTCAGAGGGTAGCGGGGTCCATTTCCTCAAACCAGTGGATTTTGTGGCGGTTTCCAAACATTCACACACAAACATGTTTTAAGACCCCAGCACTCACACCTTGCTGTGTGGCTTCACTCATCCTTTGTTTTACATCTAAGAGACTGAAGTCTCTTTAAAGTACACATACTTTGTATTCTGGCACATAATTCTTGACCCCCAATTACTTGGGGTTAGGGGTGGGGCTTAGACCATATCAAATCTATACAACACTGCAGACAATTACAATACACAGATCCTGATTTTACAATCCTCTTTTGACTACCTCATGGGAAACCCATTATTCTGACCCCTATATAGTCAAGTCAAACCCACCCAAACAAAATCAAAGCCAAAGTTCTCCCCAAAATCCAGAGCTTGCTAAGGATTTGATACTTGAATTCAGGTAATTTTAGCTCCTCCTCGTTGTGTCTTTTTCTTGGACATATTTCTTCCAGCAGTTATTCTGAGATACTAAGCCGAAATCCCCTTCTTTATCTGCAACAGATTATGATTCCCATGCAAAATTCCTTATTGTAGTTACAGTGGCCTGAAATAAATACCCAAACCAACAAAAAGTAATTGGCAGACTATGGCATAGGACTTATCTAGAATGAATCATGAAGGACAAACTTTTTTTTTTCTTAACAAGTCCTTTATACCTGACAGCCCAGACTGGGAGAAAACCTGAAAGACTTGCATCCCTGCTTTTGAACATTGCTTTTCCTGACTGTAGACCCAGGTCTGCTTTCAGACCTGAGCACAGTACTGAGCATTTCAGCAGGGCTGTAGAAGATTTGCCTAAGGGTAGAATGTGACCTTATGTTTTCATATCACAGTGCTCCAGATACTTACACTGTCCCCTTTTCATACCTGTGCATGTAGAAGTATTGTCAGCTTTAGATAACAGCTGCCCATGCAGTGGTCTGCAGCACAGGTGAATGTTTGCTATTCCTTCCTACAAATGAAAATATGCTAACAAACTTGCCTGGCTTTCAGAAGCCTTTGGTGTTTAACTCAGTCCACAGCTAAAGCAAGCTCTCTCTCTTTAGCATATCATGTTGTATAAAATCACAGCAAGTGAACACAAGCATTTTAAACTAAGAATGCTAAGCATTATAATAAATCTCGTGCAATGAAATATGGAGTCCATGAAATAACTTTCTGAGCCTTGGGAGGATTTCTCTCCCTGACATCTGTCACTCACTTTCACTTTGTGCACAGGCCATGAGTTACAGACAAAATATCATTTTCATACATCAATCCTACCTACCGCCACATCCTTTAGGCAAGGCCCTGAACTTCATGTACTGAAATAATGCCACTGCCTTTAGTTTTAAAATTCAAAACAGACTGTCCCCTCAATGCCTCTGTGAGCAGACAAACAAATAAATTTCCTACCTAGTAAAACTACTACAAATGGTGAACCCAGTTCCTCTGCCCCTGGGAGCTCCTTTCAGATAAAAAGCTTAGACTTCTAAGCTTTTCTGCCTCTATGTCTCCAAAAGCATTTTTAATATGCATCTTAAACAGCTGGTTAAAAACCTGCTAGTGCTGGAAAGCATTCCCAACATAACATCGAGTTTATTATCAGAAGTGAGTGATTAATTAGGTATCAGGCAGATAGGCTGCATTTTTGAAGGTGGATGTATATTTCTGAGATAAATCACTGCCTGCATTCAATATTTGCTGCAGGACATTTAAAGTACTACATACAAAAAACAAAATACATCATTAAAAATTCTGCTTTTGACCACAAACTGACTTCTTTTTGTAGTCTCAGGCAAACTATTATACATATGTTACGTGTCTGAACACTTTCACTACACACCTATTCATTTAATACAGTACAGGGAACATGAATGAAATATCTTTTATGCACTGGACTCTCCTGGCATATTTGTACCAGAACTAAATCTAGTTTATGAAGAAACTTCTTAGGGACCCTCTCAATCAGTTTTTCTTACTGTTTGGGCAGCACCACAAAGGTGCTGTTTCCAGTCCCAGGATATAGCCACTATTGCCACCTCTAATTCTGTGAACCTCCAAGTGCTTTTGGCACTTGTTCAAACAAAACATACTGAGGCTGTAGAATGGTTATCAAGTATAAACCTGCTCCACCATCTTAAAGTAAGAGTGACAGTAAAGATAGTTACCAAGACAGAGAATCCATGAGAAAGATCAGAATGGGGATTACAGAGAAGGAATATCAGCTTAAGTGCTGTAAAAGGTAGAGGTTCAGAAATCATCAAAAACTGATCTTTCAATGTTTGTGCCTACCTGACCCAGGCTAGGAAGGGAAAGCTGCCTTACAACCCAGCATGGCTTTCATGCAAAATCTGTGACTTTTCAGAGGCATTTCAATGACAACCTATAGCTTCACCAGGGCTTGGGTTCAGCCCTGAACATTCAGCTATAGCACGGTCTTCTTACATCTCAGTGTCTTAAAAGGAAAACTCACATAGGTTTATACTACTAGGTCCAGACTAGCTTAAAACCTTTCCTAGTCCTTCCTAGTTCTTTTGCCTCCCCTAAAATAATTACATTTTTAGTACAGAAACTTTTACAATATACTGCTCTAATGTTTAATAGACAACAAAGCATATTTATATACACACCCCTCAACACAGATTCCTTGCTATATCAAATAGAGGTGATGCACAAATGTAATATGAAACCTTGTCCAGAATCCAAAACTACCCGTAAATCCAAACTTCTGATACTTGCAGCTACTCATGACTTCTCTCTCAATCATTTTCAGTTGCTCATTGTAGAGAAATGGCAGTATCTGCCCTCACCAGTCATACCCTACAAAAGTGCCACCACTGGAACGTCTCAAAACCATCACTCCCTTTCACAATGCAATTTTTGTCACCTGTAAAATGACTCTTGAACCTGTAAAAACTCTAGCCCTATACTGAATTCAGCTGATTTCAAAGAGATTGCACAAAGACTTGAAATAATGCATGTGGCAAAAGCTTGCTGATTTTGGTCTATTGCTACTTATTTCCATTAAGAACTTTTCTCAACTTCTGAAGAAATTCATGATCTCCTTCCACTGTAGCATTCACCAAGTGTTAAGTTCCTACTCTCACTTTATCTACTTGCACTTTAAAAATCTGTCTAATGTACTTTCATAAGCACTACATAGATGGGAGCTGCTTCAGTACCGGGTGGCATAGCAGTTGCTGTGGTAACACCATTTTTTCTTGAATGATAAAGAGTGCCAGAGGCCTCAATGTATGAAGAATTACATATTAACATATCATCTCAGGCCTATAGTAAATAGTTCTCAGGAAGAGAGAGAGAGGTGTATGCTACACACACACACACATGCTTCTTTGCAAGAGTTCCCATGTAAAAATTTTGGCTTCAACACATCCAGTGTGTGAGTGAAATGCCACTCAATTCCACCAAGTTCATTCCAGCAAATTTAGAGATATCCCATTTTTTGCTAACCCATGAGACCACTGCTTTGGCTGGCAGAAATCACTGCCTGAAGCCATAGCGCTATACACAGCCTAAAGAATTCACCCATATCAATCACATCCAAAAATACATCTAGAAACAATCTTTTCGGAAAAGAAAGTGGAAGAATAATTATCAGAATATCTACTTACTAGACTTATTTGCCTTATGCAGGCAAAAGACTCATTGCAAGTTATAACACCGGTACCATAAAATCTTGGGATGTGATTATTATCTTACCCTCTGTTTTGGGACAATTACTTTTTGGCATAGTGTTCATATAACACAGTGTGGTATTCTGTATCAGTTTTTCCCTTTAAACTAGATGAGAATAATTTTCTTAGGCAAATAAAGTAATAAAAAAGCCCTAAACCTGCAGTGGCAGGCAAAACATCCATAGACTTCAAAGGGATATGATGCCCATGGTTTGCTGGATTGAGCCTGAAGAGAAAATGCATGTCCCTGCTGCAGTCTTACTGTAACTGAGAAGTAAGAGTTCCACATTTTCTTCTCTCTCCTCCAGATCTCCATAATTTTACATTTTCCATAAGTTTCCATGCATGTAGCTGCAATGCTTTTTTTCAAAGTTGCATGTTTTGAAGCTTGGAAGCCAAATAATTTTAAGCCTCTCCTTGAATTCCACTTTACCATCCACTGTCAAATACACCAGGAAGGTGGACATGGAGCAAGCAAGTTTATCAATGGGTCATTCAAGATCATTAACTCAAGAATTATATTGTTCTGGGGTAAAGCACACTTAAAGCTGTATAGGTGGAGGCTGGAGAATATATTCCCCCAAGATACTTTCCTACCTTTACCATCACCTCCTAAAGAAAACAAAGCAAATAAATATGGGCAAGCAGTAGTTCTAGGAGGACAGACCTCATGTCTATTTAGCACATTTCTGTTCCCCTCATCCTAGAGTATAAAAATGAAACTTCACCTAGAGACAGGTAAACCAGCTCATCTTTTCTCTGCAGAGGTGGGAAGTCCATGTTCAAATCTTCATTAAGCTTTATATTAGAAATGCTTATGCATTGGATATGTTGAATATCACCAAAAAAATATCAGAGCTGGAGCAATTCACTGCTTGACTAAACTAATGACATATTTTCCTGCTCTCCTCACTGCATTATCAGTGCAGTATTAAAAACAATGCTGCTTAATGCACTGTTAAATACCTTGTGCTATTTATTTTCTTGCAAAGGAGCTTCCTTCTCTTCCCACTTTGGATTAAAGCCCATTTTGCATCACACTGTGGCCAATAATTTATCTAACCAATCATGTGGAAGGGATGAGGCGAATAAAAAGGAGATAGGAAGGTAGTAGCTGTGAAAACAATTTGAAAGGCACCATACATTGACACAGCTCGTAAGTTATGACAAAATTTAAGTGCTTCTGCACTTCTTTTTTTAAATGGAGTATTAATGCTTATGAAAGTAATTAAGCCTTTTTAATGTTCATGTTCTAATAATTGTAATGCCAAAAAACCCACAATGAAAGCTAACAACAGAGTAGAAATATAGTAAACTGAAACTATTTTTTAATTTTCATACAAACCCTGCACTGATATTGCTTATTTCTGCTGACTTAGTGAGCAACTGGCAAAGCTAATTAAAAAGGGCCTGTACTCTGCATATAGGAACCTCAGATGTAAATCCACCTCAGCCCAAGCCAGGTAAGGGACTTCTGGGTAGCTACAGCAACTGTGGACCTAAGCCATTAATTTTCAGCTGACAGTATTTTTTATTATGTATTATTAGTTATTACAACTTCAGAGTTAAGGCCTTATTTTATGAAGTTACATAAACACAATTGATGGTGGCAATTTATTCCAGGACCTGAAGATGTTCACTGGCAATCTAACAATGGATGGAATTGTTGTTGACAATTTTACAAAAGCTTTTATCAGAGTTTATGGGCCATTAAGACAAACAGTGCTATTACCAGTACGATATCATCTCTCTCAGCAATACAGTGTTGGCTCACAACAATCAATTTTCTAATCCTCTATATTTTAATCAGTCTGTTTAGTTAGAAGTCATATGTTTGCTGCTTCTGAAATAATCTGAGTCTTTGAAACTGTATTTTAGTCCACATATAGGATCCAATAAGTACCATACTAAACAGGATAAAATAGCCCTTGTTTAAAATTCAAACAATCAATTCAGATTTTCTCTTCATAAGTTGAAATACAAAACACTGATGTTAGGCACACTTGTATTAAATTACACAACACAGACAATACAATAAAAAAGGTAGTATTTCTCTCCAGAACCTCAGAGGATTCAGTTCTTGATCCGAGTTTGTCATTGACACCCTTCCATGCCTTATGCTGTCAGGAATTAATTAATTTGGCTTGTAGTAACTAATGACCAAACAGAAAAGAAATAGAGAAGGTGTTAATTAGCTACTTTTACTCTTAATTCACTGCATAACATATACTCATTGATGCAAACCAGACTGCTGCTGTTCAAATCAAAATGACCCTCATTTAGAAAAAGGGTCTGTTCTTCCTTTTTTTGCACATGCTAAGTCTTTCATGTGTCAGTGAGAATTATCCCCACATACTGATGGGAGCATCTCACACACTGCTGAACACAAACTTCCTTGGTGCTGGATTAGTTCATCCACCATAGACGACTGTGATAAACTGATGCTGCCTAGGGGATCTGCCTCATTAAGGAGGGAAAGAGAGAACAAGAGCAGATCTGAAATAATAAAATCATTAACAAGAGCACCTTGAAGAGCTTATTAGGTAGGAAATAGACTGACAATACCACTGCTCAACACTTAATTACTTTTTGAAGACCAGATGGAAATAAGAGAGCATTTCAGTGGTCATCCTCTCAAATTCAAAACAAAAAGAAAAATATCAAACTGATCCATTAACTGGGCATGTATCCTAAAATAGATGTTTTCAGAAATAAAGAGATCCTACCTGATAACTGAAGATGCTCTAGTTTCAACTTCACCTCTTACTGCAGACTTCCTCACTGCAAGAGGTCAAATTAGGAACTACAAATGAGTTTTACACCAAATTAAAAATGCTGCAACTCAATTAATTATCCTTACAGGCAGGTGGAAGCTAAACACACAACATAAATTTGTCTTACATGCTTTCCCTTCTGGATCTGCTGTAAAATACTTGTCCCTGCTCCTACTCTCGAAGACTGAATTTCTGCTGTTAATTTTGGGGTAGTGATAATGGCATAAGAACCACCCAGATGTTATAAACATGGCAATAAAGGCAAAGTGTGGAGCTGATACCACCGTGAAAGCACCTCACACAGTCTGCTGAACAGACACCAGCTCAATTCTCATGTTGACCTTCCTCTGCTACACAAGTGAAACTTCAAATAGAAGCCTGTGCTCTGTCCCCAACATGTTTGGGTACACAAGGACCAGCTAGAAGGGGCTTTTTTCATTCGAAAGCCAAACACCAAATGGTCCCTTTGTACAGGCAATCAGAGCCCTGCTGGCCATTGTGTCTCACTAAGGACAGTCGCAGCATTCTGATACCAGCCAAAATCCAAATATGGAACCTGAGGTGGAAAAAACTCTCTTGCTGGGCATAATTCATCTTCTGTTCACATTACCACAGGTCTCCATTAGGAAAGACCTGGATCAGTACCTGAGGGAGGGAGATATGACTGTTACTACTGGTTTTCTGACAGCTTGGTTTTTAGAAGTGTTTTCAGAGCCAGACTAAGGGAGAGAAGTCAAAGACACACTTCCACCGTTTTCCAAGTCTCCTCAAATGCCAAGGGCCCCACGTCCTACACACTGCTCTGTGGTGCAAAACCTGTGTTCATGCGGAAACCTAACAGCCTCAATTATGGTCTAGCTGTGACAAATCAGCTTCCAGAGTCAGGATTTTGCCAACTAACACTTCTGCTTCCAAAAAAATTGGTTTGTTTTGTTCTGGTTTAATCGGTTTTTCACTTGGGGTTTTCTGTTTTTAATGGGAAAGAAAGAAAAAAAAAAGACATGTACTTGTGCTGAGCTAGTCTGAAGAGCACTAAAAACAATTTAATCCTGTTCAAGAAGTGAGAATGTCAAAACTCCAGTCATGAGAAACAGGTTGCAATAAAAATGGAGGAGAAAAACCACTTCACTCCTGTAACTTAGATTTTCATCAAAGGCCTTTGCTGTTCAGCAGTTTCCAAAACATCATACCAACCAGTCACTCAGACTTGAGGATACCTCCCCCACATTTTTGTGGGAGAAGATTTCCTCGTCTTCATGTGCCCAGTAGATGATCTGTGAACCTTCAGATTTAACACATGAGAAATAAATTTGTCAAATATTAGTCATATCTGCTTATATCACAGCTGTCCCTTCTCAGTGATTAAAGGAAATGAAGAAGGTTTTATTTTTCTCCAAGCTTCCACAGTTTGTGTAAAATTCACCACCAATGTCTTCAGGTAGAAGAACTGTAACTTTCACTCTCAGAAGAAACAGT
This sequence comes from Polioptila caerulea, assembly GCA_013397295.1. NCBI lineage: Eukaryota > Metazoa > Chordata > Aves > Passeriformes > Certhiidae > Polioptila > Polioptila caerulea. The sequence goes on from VYXF01004095.1 coordinate 55,892, forward strand.
GATGACATATGCAAAATGGTATTTTTATCTGGCACTGAAGATCTATTATCCTAATTATTTTGAAAGTTTCTTTTATCAGATAGGTATCCCTTTTGTTTAATGTACTTTTCATGCTATATAAACTGAAAAAGTTGGAAAGAAACATGATAGCAAAATTTTATCTGGAATAGAGCAGATGATCACTTGGCCAGTAGGCCCCAAATCTTAGCTATTCTCCATATCATATTGCCTTTGATAGTCCAGGGTGTATTTTCTTAAATTAACATTGCTTTGTACACAGCACAAACAGGTATGACACAGTGGTAAAGTGACCATATTTTTTTTTTAAATACTATTTTCGTAACACCAAAACTACCTGGGATTTTTCAGTTTGATAATATAGCTACTTAAAATTAAAACAAAATAACAACATCAGGAAACAAAGGACAAGCAGACCTTTCCTTCCTTGTCTTCTACATTGAATTGCAATGCTCTCATCCCAAGTCCAAACTCAAGAGCAGAAGCTGCAGGTGACCTATGAAGCACATCCCCTTGGAAACACCAGGGACAGCACACAATCCATGAACACATCTGAGTAAAGCAGTTTTCTGCACCTCTGGTTATGCATATGCATGGGAGCTGATGGCCAAGTAAGACATGAAGGAAAGCTAAGATGGCAGCAGCTGTAAACTTTTGGGAAGCACCTGCTCGAGAATTACAGAAAATGGAGGTGCCCTTGGCCAGGCAGCTTCTTTTTCCTGTTAAGTATCTGTTTGCGGAAAACTCACAAGAAAATATAAGCGTAGAAGGTACAGCACAATGCCACCTGTGCAAAACAAATGTGCACGTCATTTTAATGCGAGCTCTGGTTAAGTGGCTTGTGTTGAAATGATCCCTAGCATTCCAAGTGTAAACCAGCTTAATCATATCTATTGAAAACCACATAATAAATAACATGAAATATGCAGCATGCCATCCTAATTGCAGAGGTTGTCTCGCTTGCTAGAAGTCATTTATTTATTCAAATGACTAGGGCTACGTGATTCAATCTGAATCATGGGAACCAGTTACTGATTTGTGCAAACAGCCTCTCACTTCTTTGCTAAAGGCATTCTTGAAATAACTGACCCGACTGCTAAAACAAGCTTCTTCCTTGAACCTTGCCTCCTGCTTTAGTCTTACCTCCTGAGTGAACTTCAGAAAACACTATTGTTCTACAAAAACATTGTGAACTTAATTTAAAAAAATAATTCAAATGTAATTAATTAATAATGCAATGGAAAAAATGGTATTTTTAAGATCAAATAATTGCTTAGTAATAGGGAAATGCACATGCAGCCATAACTTCACTTTGCAGAATTGAAGTACACAGCTCTCAAGAAGAAACATCCACTGCCTCAGATGTGAATAAAATTCAACTTTCAGAATTGCACATATGTCTCAGATCTTAATGGGGGAGGGGGAGTGAATACATATCCACAGACAGAAGAAACCACAATTTTTTTTTTTTGGTTGGCTGGTTGGTTTTAGATTTTTTTTAAGTTCAGCCTTGCAAATGTGAAAATTGCCATCATAAGTATGCTGCAGCTACATAGAAAGCGTAATTTAGGAAACAGTTCAGACTTTATATCTGCTTACACCCAACCTTGATTTGCAGCTACTGTCTCACACTGCTGTTATTTCAGGAGGTGCTGGGGCTTCCCCGGGGCGATGGAGCAAGGGACCAGACATGCTGAGCCCTACCACAGGCAGGGAGTGAGCACGCCTCAGCCACCAGGAGCCAAGCCAGATGCATGCCACCACAGGTCACCTCATCCCAGGCTCTGGCCAGCCTCCATCAAGGGACATGTCCCCAGGGAAGGGCACACAGAAGGGCCTTCAGGAAAGGGAAGGAATGATGGTCTCCATGAGACATTTTTTTAAAGCTTGTGAATAAGCCCCAAGTCGGATGTTGGTTACCTTCAACTCCAGGCAGTGTTTATCATCAGCTTGGGCAGGGGGTGAGAGGCCAAAATACTAGCAGGCAACTTCATCAGTGGCCAGATGTGCTGCCTCAGGCAAACATTCAAAGTCTCTGTGGCTTCAATTCCTTGACTCATGATAGGTAAAACAATACTTTTCCCTATCTAGGAAACATGCTGTGTGAGCTCTGCAGTGCCCCAGTGCCAAGACTGGCCGATTTCCAGGGCTTTCCTTGTTATCTTCCTATTTACCGTAGAATCTGGTGATGGGAAGGCAAGGATTATGCCACCATGTCCTGATTACCCAACATACTNCCTATCTAGGAAACATGCTGTGTGAGCTCTGCAGTGCCCCAGTGCCAAGACTGGCCGATTTCCAGGGTTTCCTTGTTATCTTCCTATTTACCGTAGAATCTGGTGATGGGAAGGCAAGGATTATGCCACCATGTCCTGATTACCCAACATACTAACCCTGCTCCCACAAAGTGATAATTTTCTTCTTCTAAAAGCCAGAGCTAAAATACTACTATCCTGTCATAAAGACAGCTGGTTTATATCCTCTTCTCCTTCCTTCCACCTCTTACCCAGAAAACATCCCGTCTGGCACGGTCCCTGCCGACTCATCCAACCCTCCTGGTCTCTGCACCGTGAAAGGAGCCATCTACCCCCGCAGAGTGGTTCTGGCACAATTGCCTTTGCTGGTCCCCAATATTTTTAGTCTTTCAGTTTGGGATGGAGGGGACTGGCAAATCCCCCACTTTCCCACGGAGCTGGAGGATACTCCTGGGGAGGCTACCCACCTTTCACAGAGCACCAGAGAGAGGTAACCACTAGAGAAGAAAGCTTTTAACCCCCACAGAAGCATTGCTGGCCCTTGGGGCATTGCTACTGCTCAGCAGTGTCACCCTGCCTGCCCAGAGCCCTGGTCCGTCTGCTCCTGAACCTCCAGCAAGGAGTCTGCAAGGCTCAGGCTCCTCCTCTGGAGCTCAGCAATGTATGGTGAAGGTGCCAAACATGCAGAGGCCAGGAAAGTAATGGATAACAAGCTTCTTTTAATTTAAACATACTTATTTATCCCTATTTCATTATTTTTACTATTTCATTATTTCAATTTATGAAAATAGAAAAAAGTGATCATAAGCACTCTGGACTTCACTTATTTCAGTGTTCACAGAGATCAGAGCAGAACTATTAATGTGTATTCAAATGACAGTTTACCCTATTCCCAAAACCCTAATTTTTTGAGCCAAGCTCAGCAAACATGCCTTGGCCAAAAAAATAAGTGGGAGGGAAGTATAAGAAAATCAAGTGGTATTCTGGTATTTTCAAAGTAAACCTGCAAATTTTCATTTAAAACGATATTTCATTTTGCTTCTTACCCAACTTGAAAAGAAATTATCTCAAGTCAAATTTGATCTTCCAGATTATATTAAAACAGGTCTTTTTTCTTGGTGTTTTGTTGTTGGGTATTTTTCTCTTCACTAAAAGCACCTCTGACATACTTGTTCCAGTATGACTGGAAATTATTCTTTTTTTCTATTTTTTTTCCCCCTCTTCAACCACTGAAACAAACAAAAGCCACCCATGATTCAATGCACTCTGCTAGCAGAACATGCATGTGAACACGTAGATGTTTACTTTCATGTATGCAGATGTGCTGGGCAGACGAGGGAACGCTGGCAGGAGAATCCTTGCATCTGCCTTGCACAGATCTGTCAACAGGCAAAACATACTTTGCATTGAAGCTGCCAAATGAAAGCTCACACATCCCTATGGGATACATAAATCCCATGTGTCTCTCCTAACTATGCCTTCTGTTCGTTAAAAAGTAATTTCAAAAAGGTGTGGCATGTAACTCGCACTTGTTAGCTCAACGTCCAACCCACAGGGGCGCATCTTTTCACTCTGGACATCAGAAAGATTTTCTGTTTAAACACACAATCTCACAGGGAGATTTCTCATGTTTCTTCCTTTGAGCAACCCTCAATAACATTAAGCATAGAGAGCACAGTACCCCCTGTAAGACAAACTACAAAGTCACGTCCAGTTCCTAATAAATAACCATCTTGCTTCAGCAGGAACAGACATTTATTTTGGTCCAACTTCTCTGTACAGAGGAGTACATATTTTTTTTCCACATTTCCTTTAAGAATGACTTCTGCACATAATGCCAAATGTTCTGTAACTATTTCTGAAATCATAATAAAAAAATACACTATTACTCAATACTGTTAGGTCAGCAGAATTCAGCCATAAAAGAGGAGGCATTACAATTTGCCATAGTTGGAAGTCAAGAAGTAACATAACCAAAAAGGACTGAAACACTACTAGGTCTCATACTGTGCCTACTAATAGTGCTCCTGGAAGTTCCTGGAAGAAGGGGCACAGGGGAAGGTCAAACCCATATGAACTTAACAGGGTCAGCATGTACTGTATTAAGCTGAATAAGGACTGTCAAAGTCCACACAAAACAAAGCAGCGGATTTCCACACTGTGTACCATTAATCCCTGGAAAAACATAATTCACCTGAACACTTTCTACTAACACCTACACAATGCTGACAAACCCATAGTGCAGGCCCTCCCTGTCCTCACGCATTTCAAGAGCCCTCTAAAGCCAAGAGGTATGAACACCAGCGGTTCTCAGGAACAGAGGACTTCTGATGAGTCACATCCAACACAGCTCTTCCAGCGCTCCCATCACGACAGGTATGTGGCATTGCAGAAACCTTATTTGAAGGGTGCATCCCAGAGGTGAGGGCCCCTCGTTATCATCCCTATTGCTCTGCCTTATTGCTCAGCATCACACAGCTCCTGGCCATGGTCCCTATTACAGATGCTGGGTGAAGCACTGCTCAGGACCCAGGGAGGCAAGTTCTGCACCTAGAGCAAGATGCATTGCTCAAGTTAACCTCGAGGCGAGTGCGAGACAGGCAACCAACCCTGTCACCATAGAAACTGCTGCTCGGGTGTTCCTCGCAGGCTACACGCCTCCTACAACTGCCACAAAGGGCATGCAGGAATCAAAAACTGAGAACGATCCTTCCACTGAGAAGCAAATAACAGCTCTGCTGCATTTCCTAATAACCTTCTCTTTCTGATAGAGCTACCAATTTCCCATACAAGTTGAATGCAATTCTTGTGCCAGACTGACTGACTGATGGAAGTTCATTTTCCACTAGCAGATGTCCAAGGAGAGCAGTACAGCAGAACGGGGGTTTGAGAAATTATAAACACTATTAGAAGATGCCCAATGCAATTTACACAACTTCAAAATGACAATTATTCTATCTAGTAAGTAATATTTTTACAGAATTTGACTAGTCTAGATTTATAAAGGTTTGTCAGCCAGGTCACCCCAGGAAGCGCTCCTAATATAAAACAGCCAGAAGATGCCTTTGTGAGTACAGCTAGATCTGGCTCCCTGAAAGTTCTACAAGTCAAATTTGTGTTACACAAACCCTTTTGCAATACAGATCCAAGTCTAACATGAGATTTAACACAAGTTCTCATACCCGAAAATGCTGGTGCTTATAACATAAAAAGCTGACACCAATTTTGAGCATCAGTTCTTCCTGGGATAATCCACTCACATACACAGTGTGACTATACTCTCTGATGCACACTACTGAAATCTGGACTGGAGCAAGAGTTTGTGGCAATATCAACAGTTTCTATGTGAAACCATTCCATGAAGGTACTGTCATCCTTCCAAAAATGAAGTAAACCTTCCACTAGGCTTGTTTCTGAAGAGCTATTAATCAAAGGCAGTTTGTGCTCAAGGAAGATAAGGACACTTTCTGAAGGAACTGGTTTGGCTAGTCAGCTGTCTTGCTGCTAAAGCTAGCATATCCCAATGATTTCAGTGATATATGGATATCTAAATGCAAAAGTCAGCCCTATGGCATTGTGTGACACTCCCCAAAAGTCTCTTTATAAATCAACAAATAAATTACAATGGACTGCTCTATTGTAAAGTCTCCAGGGCATTGATCTTGATTTCCTATTTATCTGCAAATCTCTTAATATACTCTTGATGCAAGAAATAACACATTTGTATTTAACAGCACTTCAGCATCTAGTTTACTCACCATACAAACACACTTTGCGGAGAGGCCAATCTCCCTTGTAAAATTTTGCACATAGTCACGATATTTTGCAGATTGCCTGAATTAAGGAGATGACTGCTAGCATTTTACCTTCCTTTCACTGCTCTTAATGATGCGTTTTGGGTTTTGTTCTTAAGCATTCACACACTGAGGCCCTGGAGTAAAAGCAGGTCTACATTCAACACTATTTATTTATTTCTACTATCTCACCAGATTGGGCCATATCAGTATCTAACTTTCCATTTCTCTAACTGTATTTACCATCAAGACTACACAGATTTAGTTTCCGAATCCAAAAGTGTTTAGTCATTTACCAAGGAGAATAGAAAATAATAAATGGTTGCATAGACAAGACCTCACATAATAAATACCTACACAAACATACTAGCTGCTGTACACATAGAAAATTCCACTTGTGTCAGTGGTAATACAAACACAGGAATGAGAGAACAGTGTACCAGCTCTCCTGGGACTTTAACAGGAGTATGAGACATCCTTCACCTGGTACCAGGTAGACAGAGAACACAGCTGATTCCTCAGCCAAGCTGTGGATGTGTGGGCAGCCCCCTGCTTCTGGGAGGCCCCCATAGAAGGAACAACTCACAGACTTCTCCTGCCAGATCTCTGCTCCACAGAGCAGCGACCAGGTTACACTGGAGTGCATCTAAAAAGGCACTGGATGCTTGCATATAACTGGATCAAGCTCTGCACAATGCACAAAGACTCGTCTACTTGTACACATCTGTCACAAGTAAGCATGGAATATTGCACAGTGCAGAAACTACAAGACAATGTAAAAGGCAGCAATATTCAATATAACTACACACATCCCCCACATGTAAACACTGCATAGAATATTAGACAAAGGTTTTTCACTTCACGTGGACATGAATACTTCAATACCCTTAAAGAACTTAGTCCTTTGTATAAGACTCCAGGTATAGAAAGCTACTACAGTCTATTTCAGCAGCTCCTGAGCTGCCTGACATGCCTGCGTGCACACTCCCAACACGGAGCAGCACACTCCCATCCCACAACAGCTGCAGCTACAGATCAAAACTGGAGATATGAAACCAATATATAGCAACAAAAAACAATTTGCTGAACCGTAGCACTGGCACACAAAAAGGACATGGGTCAAATGCATCCAGCATAAGTGGCATACCAGGTATCACAGATATTTATCTCAGGTACCACCAGGCAGGCCTCCCAGGGTACATTAGTGGAAATCAGGATTAGTTCCACTGTGCTTAATGTGGGTCAACAACAGAGCAGATACATATAGGCAGGTATTGATCCCTGTGATGAGAGTACTTCACTTTTGAGCAATGCTGTTCAGTTCTGGAATATGTTCAATTAGGCTTTTGTTTGTATCTTAACTTCTACAGTGCTATAACAAAACCAGTTTTCTCTCATCCATCTTCAAGAAAATTAAGTGCACAATTTTGGCAGAAGACACAATTGTATTTAAATTTCCATTCAAACATTATGTTGATCGGATTTTATAGGCTGAAGGGTATGATGTTCTTCTAACAGTTGCCCAAGCGCCTCTTTTTGAGACATCTCCTTTTGGCAATAGAACAAATCAGGTTGAAATTTTAACAAGTGTCATTTCACATGCGATTTGGACTTGCAGAAGTGTTGTGTATATTTATGACAGCAAGTTTCCCTCCAGAATTTCTCTGAATTCTGATGTCAGGTCTTATCTTTTGACCAAGGAGGCAGTCCCCAACATACGCCGATCCTCTGTTACATGCTGGACCTGTTGCTTCAAATCAGTATCTCACAATTCTCAGATGCTGATTCATTTTGTGCCTCTAAGTAATTTTCTTGCTTATCTTCAAGTGTGGGGAGAAACTAATAAAGTCCAATCAATTGATTAACACTTTCTGAAGAAATCCTTCTGCCTTCACCTCTGCCACTGAGCCTCCAGTTCTTACCAGAGGAACAGTTACTTGCTGACACAACATCCTGAGAATAACCTCTACTGGATTTATCATGTAGCTGTTGATTATTTAGTAATCCTAAAAAATTCGGCAACTTCCTAAGCTTATGAGACACAGAATTAAACATTATAAACAGGTATTTCTCCTCGCTCTTTACACATTATACAGGGTATATGCATCTGAGACTGCATCTCAAAAGACAGGCAGAGCAGATGGGAGGCACTTTACTTCTCATCAGCTTCAAAGGGTGAGGAAAAATAAATAAATGAAAAGAAAACCGGGAAAGAAAAACTGCCCATGATACATCAACAACAGGTATGAACTTGATTTCTGGAACAAGAGAATCTTTCCGCTTTTTAAAGGTTGTACAACTAGTTCTTTTGGATGGGGTGTTCCTCACTTCCAGGGCTGCTTTACAGTCCACAGTCACGAAAGACTCTAACTCAGTTGCTCTAAGCAATGCAATCAGCCCTTCTAGAAAGTAATACCTTTCTTCTCCCGCTTTTTCTTTAAAAAGAATGAAAGGAAAAAAGAAGAAAAACCAAACCACCCAAATCTGCATTTTTTCCTCTGGCTGGCAGATTTCCAAGATAAAGAGGACTGCTCTCCGGCTGGAACAGCAGCCGGGGCCTGCTCTCCAAACTCACAAAAGAACACCACACACAGAAAAAGCAACGGGTCTGACCGGCCAGAAACGTCTTCTCACCCTCTGAGACAGCTTCTCCAATAAATAAGGAAAAGCCAAGCACCCACGGCAGCCCCACGCCCCGGCCCCACAGCCAGCCCCGCCGTGCTGTTCCCACGCACCGCCGGGACGGGCGGGCAGCGCCGGGGCTGGCAGCGCCGGCAGGCTCGGGACGGGACGGGACGGGACGGGACGGGACGGGACGGGACGGGACGGGACGGGACGGGACGGGACGGGACGGGACGGGACGGCGGCTCCTTCGCGCCGGGTCGGGCAGGGATAAATCGCCCCTCTCTCTGATAACTGGGAACCAGAACCCACACGAAGTTTCTCTTCTTTTCGTCACCCCTCCCCAGGTGCACACTTCTTTCTATTATTACTACGACTGTTTTTGAACAGGACAAGGAAGGGTGTCCGAGTCAGAGCGGGTTACCGGCGCGGCGCTTACTCGGGAACCCCGCGGCTTTTCCCCGCCGCCACGGGGCAGGGGAGCCGGGAGCGGCCGTGCTGGGCTGAGCCGCGGAGCGCTCTCCGGGGAGCGAAGGGGCAACGTGGGTAGGGGGGAAGAAGAAAAAAGAAACACTAAAGGAGAGAAGCACAAACGACGAGATGTACCAAGGCTTATTTCCTTTTATTTCCTCCACCCCCACAAAAGAAAATAAGCCAAGAATCAGGAAGTCGGGGCTGCGTGATCGCTGCTGTCGGTTCAGTTTTCTCCCCGTTTCTCCTCTCTTGCTGTTTTTGGGGTGGCTTTTTTGTTTTGGTTTGTTTTTTTTCTTAGGGAAATAAGTAGTTGGGACTTTCTCTCCGCCTCTCCCCACGGGAGGCCGCGGCACGCAGCCGCACGCAGCCCCGG
>VYXF01004095.1:65734-84467 GCA_013397295.1 Polioptila caerulea
CCTCCTCCTCCTCGTCCCACCTCTGCTGCTCCTGCTGCAGGCGGCGGCGGGTACACAAGGGCTTGCGGAGCGGCTGGAGCCGGCTGTGGGACGGGGTGCGCCCGGCTGCGCTCTCCACTCGGTCGCGGAGCGCAGGGGCTCCCTCTGGGGACGCCAAGGAGGAGGAGGATGGGGAGGGAGCAAGGAGGAGAGGGGAGGAGAAACCAGCAGCGCCTTCCCTGCCCAGGTAGAGAAGGGGCGGGCCCCCCACCTGTCCCGGAATATAGGATGAGAGGAGGTGGAAGTAGGGACGAGAGTTTAGTCGTTCCTTCTTGCTCGGAAGGGTGTGTATGTGTGGATTTTCGACTTCCCGGCAATTTCTGCCCAGCAGCTGCCAAAGGCATGAGCATGCGTTTGCGCCACTGCTCGTAAAAAAGCGGCGTGGCCCTAACGCAGCTTCTGCCTTCCCGTGTGTCCCCGCCCGGCAGTGGCGGGGGAGCAGAGGTTTACAGCAGTGCGGGTGTCCCGGGGCGGGTTGGAGCAGAAGCGCTGTCCCGTCCCGTTCCTCAGGAAAAGCTGTCCCGTCTCAGCGCCAGGGAGAGGTGTGCGGGCAAGGGAGAACTGAGGCGTTTACCGGGGGAGCAGCGGAGCCGCTCCCCAGGAGCGCATCTCCAGGGTTCCGGCCTCGTTTCTGCCCCCAAAAGAGTACCTGTATGGTGCTCCTTTCCCCGAAGAGGACAACCCAAGCTATTCGTTAAAATATTCCTATGTTTTTTTAACAGACAGTTTCTCTGGAAAGTGGGAGGAAGCATTGTCTTGTCACTCAGGTATGTAAATAGGACATAGACGTGCCACATGTCTAGGCTGGGGTTTCTCCGAGTAAATCATGATTCAACACTCAAACTTGCTGAACGCTGGTGGTAATTTCTTCACGAAACTCTTGTGAGTGCTTAGGTTACATAGTCAATAGGATATGAAGACTTAAAACTGCTGTGATTAAGTGGGAACTCCAGAACTAAAGCAAATAATGGCATGAGGTTTGGGAAATTCCGTGCTAAATGTCTGTGTCTGTCACAGGGTATTGGAACACAATAGATTGCAAAACAGCCACTGAGTGTACCTTGGCTTTTCTCTGTTATGCATGTTTCTCTGAGAGATGCAGCTTTCTTCTCCTACCAGTCAAATACTTCTGTAAAATCTTTTTTTTTTTTTTTCTTTGTCTGACAGTTTAACTAGTCACGGTCCTAAGTAGGCAAAGAAAACTACCATCCCATTTACACATCCTAGCACAAAGCAGAATGCCGGACCACATGCCTTTAATAATTTATTAAGATGAGCTGCATTACAAGACAGCTTTCACATGCTGTAGCTGACACTCTGGTTCGATTACATTTAGTAAATAATGTGAAAGATGTACTTTGAAGTAAACTCAGACACTAATAACATCCGAGGAACTCTACTCATATGATTGGTTTCATGGCTGTAACTGAGGGCAGAACCTGAGCTTACAATACACTATTAGTACAAATTTGCTTCAAAGACTTTTAGACAGTACAACTTCATAAACACTATGTGTATATGAATTTTCATTTATTTATACAAATAGGAGGATCTTTAAAAATGAGAGAGACCTAGGAAAAAGAGATCAGCTTTTAGGGAGGGAAGATTTGCAAAGCGTCCTCAGCACACATTAATGATCACAGCTTGCATTATGATAAAGGAAATGCAATTAGGACAACCAAGAAATGAACTTCAAATCAGTTCTGTAGGTAAAAAATAAATAAAAATGTGCCCCTAGACATGCACACTGGTATCAAGCTACCACTGTAGAAGGCAATGGTATTTTTAAAATCCAGAAGAAGAAAGGATTCAAAGTGACAAATGAAAACCAAATTAAAGGCAGGGGAAAAAAGAAAACATTTTTGGATATGAATTCAGTGGAAAAACTGGTCCAAATCCTGTCCTAACCTGTTGAAGAACAAATACTTGCTTTGCAGAATTTTTGTGATTCTACCTGCTATACTGAGAAGGAACGTTTCATACTTGCTTCACCTCCCCGTCACATACTAGCCTTATATAAATGCGCGTAAATTCAAGTATTCAATCCTAACTAAACATTTCCTTCATTGCCGACAGGGTGAGCAAGGGGAGACTAGGCAAATTCCCCTTTAAATTTTTTTTCCCACTCTGCAGCTATCTGCTACAGGAGACTCTCATCTGCTGCTGGCAGTGCAGTACTGCTGAAGGGGCTGCACTGCAAGCTGCCATAAATCCCGTCCTCCCACCTTTGTGAGCACAAATGTGTTACTTACGTGGCATTGTGCTCTGCTTGCCAAGGTCACAAGACACGTAAAAGGAACTCTAAGACTGAAGTTTGAGAAGCTTACCACAGGCAGGAATTTCAGGCCTTTTTTACACAACTGAGCAATTTTGAGTTCAAACTTGATATTTTCTCTAAGCAGCTGGTTACATACCCAGTGACTGCCTTTGGTATAACTCCTTTGAGGCTAATACGAATTTTACCAAGGGCATGCAATATTCATGTTGCAAAACTTTATTACTGGCTGCATGTGTGCATGGATCAAAGATCATGGAACAAAGGCCAACTTTTTGATCACCAATTTTTAAATTGATAGTTCATATTGAAAATACTAAATGCAACATCTGTCTTCAGCTTTCTTTTGGTTTGCTTGCTTTATATCTTGTTTTCTATATATTAAGCATAAACATGCTGACCTATGAAGTGAAGACCATGTAATCTGGTAGTTCTTCCGCATGAAGATACTTCTGGATTGCAGAATTTGACTGCAGTTGCTCATCACCACTTGCCTGCACCACTGAGCTGGTTACTTTGCCACACATAGAGAAAAGTAACTGTAAGACGATGAATAACTGATTTCCCTATCAGTGGAAGAAGCAGGATTAATTCTTCTATCTCTTCTACATTCCCTCAAAACAGAATAGAGTTTCAAAATCCTCTCAAGAGTAACAAAAATCCCTGCTGCTAGATCCTTTCCTTACATGAAAGAAAAAAAAAAAAAAAAGTCACTTTTCATTATCCACCATGAATGGGTCAGCGTCTGCCCCTCAAAAAAAATGTATCAGCAACCATTCCTCAATAGCAATGCTGCTCCTCTCTGCAAGTTGCAAAATTATTTTAAAGGGCAGGCCTTTTACTGGAAGAGAAGAAATTAAATAGAGATTAATTAGCGGAGTTTTACAATCTGGTTTGCTCAGATTTTGCATGGCATTTGAGATAGTTGACATTGTATTTTGCATTGTAGTTTGTATTCTATGACTCCTCACTCAGGTTTTAAAGCAAGGGCTGAGATGAAAATTCATGGAGCTTTATGGCACTTAGCATGTTGAAAATATTGCACACACATTAACTAATTTATCTTTGCAAATCTCCTGTAAAGCAGGTTAGTAGCTATCATTTCCATTTTATAGATGTAAAATAATTTGCCTTGGGTGGAGCTTTAGTGGCAGAGCTAGGGTTATCACTCCACAGCTCTATTTAAACCTTGGATCATGCTACTTCTAGAGAGTGTCCCTGATGAAAATGGATACATTTTAACAGATATTATCTTTTTCTCTTCGCTTAACACTGTTTACAAAATCACAGAATATGCTGAGTTGGAAGGAATTGATCAGAATCATTGAGTCTAACTCCTGGCTTTGCACAGGACAACCTAAGAGTCACACCATGTACCTGAGAATATCATCCAAACACTTCTTGAACTGTGTCAGGCTTGGTGCTCTGACCACTTCCCTGGGGAGCCTGTTCCAGTGCCCAAGGACCCTCTGGGGGAAGAACCTTTTCCCAATATCCAACTCAAACCTTCCCTGACACAACTCCAAGCCAGTCCCTCATGTCCTGTCACTGGTCACCACAGAGAAGAGATCAGTGTCTGCCCCTCCTCTTCTGTTCATGAGGAAGTTGTAACTGCAGTGAGGTTCCCTCAGTCTCCTCCAGGCTGAACAGACCAAGCGACCTCAGCTGCTCCTCGTATGGCTTCCCCTCAAGGCCATTCACCATCTTTGCTGGCCCCCTTTGGACACTCTCTAATGGCTTTGTGTTTTTCTTATATTGTGGCACCCAAAACTTCCCCCAGCACTCAAGCTGAGGCCTCTCCAGTGCAGAGCAGAGGGGACAATCCCCTCCCTTGCCCAGCTGAGCCTGGTGCCCCCCAGGACATGGTTGACCCTCCTGGCTGCCAGGGCACTGCTGAGTCAGATCCAACTTGCCATCAACCAGGACCCCCAGGTCCCTTTCTATGGCACTGCCTTCCAGCATCTCATTCCCCAGTCTGTCTGTACATCCTGGGTTGCCACATCCCAGATACAGAATCCAGCAGTTAGTTAATTATTTAGTTAGTTAGCTAGTTAGTTTGTCTGTTTGTTTGTTTGTAAAACAGCACTTAAAAAGGACAACACCCACAAACATATGAGTGTTGAAATTAAACCTTAATTATAATAAATTGCACAGTCAGTATTTCAACATATGACCAAGGTGTTATCTTAGGACGGTTCCTACATGTTCTTCATACTTTTTTTTTATATCCACATTAGATTTTTCTATCATCTCAGTCACCAAGTTCACTGTGGCATTTTTCAGCTAAATTCTCTTAAATTAGGTACAGACTTTTAAAATTATTTAAACTCTGTTAGGGATTCGCAGAATCATCTTATACACTAATGAAAGTAGGCAACAAAAAAATCAATTTGAAAATAAAACCTGTGTGGCTGTCGTGCGTTTTAGCACACCAAGATTTATTGCACCATTGCATGTGAGAAAGTGTGAGCCATCTATTTTCTGAATTATGGCTTCTCTTTGAAAAGACCCTTAATTTTATCCCCTCCAGTATAAACCAGGAGGAAAAGAATGGTTTTGTGCATTTTGATTAACATCTAAAATAATTACAAGAGAAAAAAAGGTATGGCAAATTCTTTCATTATTGAAGATAAACACAGCTATTGATAAGATAAACTGAACAAGGTTATCAGGATTTCATAGGAATAACTACACTGTCTTGACAAAAGTATTCAGATTTATTCTTTGTAGAGTTGTTCTTTCCCATCTCACAAAATCTCTGCTGAACTCCTGGGGAATGTGGCATCTCCATTGCCATCTAGGAGATAATTTTAAAGGGTAGAATGCGCTTCCTGCTTAAAAGCATTTGTCATTTTGTTGTTTGCAACTTCATGTAGAGAATACTGTGGTTTTTCACAAACTTTAACAAGTACCAAAACTAGGCATTTCTTATCTCAGTAAGTTTTACAGTCCCTGAGGGTAAGGACATGAGGGCTGACATTATGATGGAATATGAAGTACATTATATAAAAAATGTTTGTTTTGTATATAATGTACCTCATTGTATATAATAAACAGTACAAGCTTCCTACATAAAAACAAGATTCTGCCTTATCTCTGTACTTTATTGAGGTGACTTGCACCTTAATATTATTATGGTACATATATTCCTTCATTCAACCAGAAATCATATGACTCTGTATGATTGCAGCAAATACAGTTTAAGCACACTGTCAATTAATGAGATGTCAGTGGAAGCAGAGCTAACACAGAATCATAGAATGGGTCAGATTGGAAGGGACCACAGTAGGTCACTTGGTCCAGCCTTTCTGCTCAAGCAGGGTTATCCTAGAGCAAATGACAGATTGTTTCTGAATATATCCAGTGAGGGAGACTCCACAACCTCTCTGGGCAATGTGTTGTGGGCAATCTGCTTGGTCATCTGCACAGTAAAGTAGTTCTTCCTCATATGCAGATGGAGATTCCTGTGCATCAGTTTCTGCCCATTGCCTCTTATCCTATTGCTTGGCACCACTGAGAAGAGCCTGGATCCATCCTCTTGACACCTTCTCTTCAGCTATGTACATGTGTTCATATGGTCCCCTCTCATGGGCATGGTTCATGGGCAGCTTGTTGTCCACCAAGATCTTCAGGGCCTTCTCCACAGAGCTCCTTTCCAGCAGGTCACCTCCCAGCCTGTGCTGGTGCATGGTGACACTGTGAGAGCACACTGAATAGTTATTCAGGATGGGTGAGTAGTAATGCTGTGTGTCTGATTATGAACACTAATACTGTTAATTGCATTACTCTCACTGTCTGTTCTGCACTTTATGCCCTTGCTCTCCTAATTCCTGACCCACTGCATAGCCTGTCACAGCCCAGGTATGTCCACAGTGACGGAGATGGGGACAACAAGGCACAAGCCCACACCATGAACTTAGGAAAAGTGCCACAAAGCCAAGCTCAGGTTTGGTGGTTGGTTTGAGTTGGTAGTGTTTACCCTTCCCTTCCCTTCCCTTCCCTTCCCTTCCCTTCCCTCTTCCCAGCTCCCATACCAAGTTCAATACCACGTGCAAATACTGCAAGGGTTTGCTCAAAATACTCTCCTTAGGTGCTTGTAGTGCTGAGAAATCCATGGCACAGAGAGAGTGAGGAAAGCTGGTAGCCCTGGGTAAACGCACAAAGAATGTGAATTGCATCAAGGGTGTGGCTAATGGGGGTTTCTTCAGATTCAGCCATCTCCTGCCATTTGCATCCAAAGCAGACACAGCTAGGAATGATAAGACATTGCAAAACTGTGATTCTTCTGAAAAACTACAGCAACCAGTCCTTACATAAGCTAGCAAATATGGAATAAGTCAGCCTCCGTTATATCCACTCCTTGTTTTGCACTATGGAGGTGTCTCTGCCTTAACTGACCTTTCTACATTAATTCCTGTAGGTTACTCAAATTAAAACAAAGCTACACAGAGACTGACTATACAAGCAACTGTACAGAGCCATTCTCCAGTATGCAATGAATTGTCACAGAGTAGATTGTATCCATCAAAATGTTAAAGTCTCTCAGTCCACAGACTGATGTGGTTGCATCTAAGGAGCACTCCTTGCCCTCTGCTGCCTCTCAAACTGTATGTGGAAGGGTACTAGCCAGTCTAGCCTGGGACTGTTTGTGTAAATGAACAATACAGATGATCTAGCACAATGTGCAGGGAACACTCCTTGCACAATGACCAACATGAACATGGTCATAGCTATTTCCCAATATTTTGAAGTCAGCAGTTCTGTTCCTTACTCATCTCAGTGCACACAGATTCAATAACTAAAGTATCTGAGTAGGTAAATTTTCCTTTCTAGCCAAAAAAGCAGAGATGAGTAAGGAACAGTTCTTTTTTCCCAGCCCTGTTAGTAAGTACCCTTAAGTTTATAGACATTTCCTTGCTTCTTCCTTCTCTGTGATCCCAGAGATATGCCACTGAAATCATTACCTTGCATATTTTCCACACGAAAACTAAGCCAAATAACAAAGCTGTCAGTGAAGACAAGGGGAAAAGCATTTTTCTGTCATGTGCTTTGAGGTTTTGTCCCCCAAGGGTTTTTACCACAGAGTAGATGATCATTTTTATTTAAAGCAAAACAAGTCATAATGCTTTATAAAACATTTTATCATGTTTTATTCAGCACTGCATAGCTAAATGATAAAGATGTATGTGGCAAAGTCTGGTCAATTAAATATGATTAATATAACCTAAATCCCAGAGATACTGCAACTGCACTGAAATAAACCTCATAGGACAGGGACAGGTCACGTGCTGACTTTTTGGTTTGTCATACCTTTAGCTTTCAAAATCTTTCTCAGGTAAAAGTTTTCTGCACATGTAGAGACCATCAACAAAAGTGACTGAGCAGAAGAGCAGGTTCCGGGAATCAGAGATGTCACAGTACCTGACTTTCCAGCAATGGCATCTTTCTTTTCTAATGAGGAGGAGCCAATGTAAATGCCTCTGAGGAAGGCCTTAAGGCAGTTTAGCCAATATAGCAAGGTACAATATTGAAGACTGAGATTTGGGCAAGTGACTTGGTGTTGGAGGATTGGATTTGTGAAGTGAAACAGCTGCAACATAAGTCCTGTCTTTGTCTCTGCATGTGTTTCTGGGCATTTTAGTTCAGGCTGCCTCTTGTGATCCTGTGGACTGGACCACTACTCATTTGGGTATGCTGCATATACCCCTGGAGCACATCTTTTGGCTTAGTTCTTTTTGGAAGAAACACAGGTTTTGCACCCAAAACCCATGGCATGAGGAGGATAAGTCTCAGAAGTGCACTCGTGATCCACCAAAATGCTTTTACAAATGCTTGCCCACAATCTGTAGTTTCTAGAAAAAAGAGAAACATTAAAATATTTTCGTTCCTTCAGAATTAAGAATTTTAATCTTTAGAAGGCAAGACAAGACCTGGAACTTCAGTCTTTGAGGTTTCCAAACTAGGCTGAACCCAAACCCAGAACATAAACAGACCCAGTCTTTCACAGGTTACCTAGAAAACCACTTGATTTGAAAATGGCAATGGGATGAGAATGCCAAGTGCTTCCCATTACCCAGTGATACTACAAGGTAAACAACATACATAGGACCTGTAATGAAAAGAACAAGCTAAAAGCAGCCAGGCAGCACTCCAGGGAGCCATTCCAGTGGTCCACATCAGCAGGTAGGCAGGGTAGGATCCAGGGCTGGCCACTGCATCCACAGAAAACAAGTGCTGCAGCTCAATTAGATCAAAGTTAGTTAGTCCACAAATCAGACAATCAAGAGCTGACATCACATTTTAGGGGCTGTCAAAACATGGCTACAAAAAGGGGTTGTGAGGGACCACCTGAATGCTCTGAGCTTTTTCTTCATTCCTATTTATAGCATGGTCCCCAACACACCTCAGGATATCTGATGTCAGCTCTCTGGTATTTACTTCTTGAGCTCCCAACAGCTTTGATGGCAGTTCTCCCTTTCTGTTCAGACAGATGAGCAATTCTTTGGGCATTTCTGTAAACCTTTCAGAGGTAATTAAGATATAGCTGTCTCTGTAGCTTCCTCTTCTCCAAATTCAATCCTCATTCATCCTTAAAATCCTCATGTTACTTGATAGCAAGAGGATGTCTCTAATCAATTCCGTGTGCACAGTCCCACCTCCACCAGACCCCCAGCTACCAGTGTGTGATGTCCTGCACTGCTGGCAAGAACACAATATCCTGGTGTAATAGAAAGCATACCATAGAAGAGCCCAGGGATATATGAGGATGAAGACATCTGCCTCTTGCCAATATTTTTGTTTCCTGAAACGGGTCAGATTGGATAGGTTGCTTCACATTCTCCATCATCCCATCTTCATAAGCAGCTCCCCAAACTTACAAGCTCCTCATCATTTGATTTCATGCATTACTTCCTTTCCCAGCCACTTCTGCAAAACTAGAGACACAGTTCATTTAAAAAATGAGACCCATTGCAAGAGCATTAACTCTTCCAGACCTGCTTCCTTCCTGACCTCACTGCTTATTTGACTGTGAAACAACTGATGATGCAGTTTTCAAAGAGGCAAGTGTGGACCACAATTTCTATTCCCAGTCTGTGGGAGTGGGAAAGCAACTTTGGCATAAATGCATGCAATTTGATACTTTAAATATATTTCAAACCAGCTTCTTTTCATTTAAGCCTAATTTCCTCTGACGATAGAAATTTATCACGAATGACTCAAGCTTCCTCAAGTATTTATCAATTTAAACTTCAATAATGTTCTTCCCTCATGGGTTCATACTACATTGCCTAGCCCTTGCTTATCCAGCCAGCACTTGCTCATGCAAACCAATACTTTGGCTTTTCTGGCTTATTTGCCAGACTGCCTTTTCATTATGTGCCTTGCCCAATCTATTAATATGAGACAAGGGTCTTGTGTGAATCAATAAGTCTGCAAATGGATGAGCTGTTTAAAATCTTGCCTGTTTTCTATATGGTTGCAGAATATAGAAATTCTTCTATATGGCACAGGCAACAAATGCCTGGATCTCACAGCAGTGGAACAACTGGAGACTGTTTTTCTACAAATTATTTTGCTTTCTCCCTTTGTTATCTGTCATCCACAGAACACTCCTGTGCTCTCCAACACCAGCTGGACTAGAGACAGCTGGTATGGAGGTGTACCCATGGTAATTGGCCACATGGGCTGATGGCCATACAAGAGCTGCTGAAGCTGCAGAATCTCCTCTTTACCTACCAGCTGATTTCACAAGGCTTGGGAGGTCCTCACTCTTCCATGGTTATTTGGTTAAAATTAGCTTACAGGGTTGGGGGATCAATAGATGGAATGGCAGCATGAATCTTTCTTCCAAATTAAAATATTGGGGGCTGGCAAGAAGCTGTAATTGTGTGACTTGAAACAGTTGAAATGTGTCCTTGATGTCCTTTCTAGTGCATCAGGAATAATGACAGGTTTAGAGAGTGCAACTCTGTGACCTTATTTGAATTGGAGCACACTGCAGTGTGTCTGAACAGCTCTCTCCAGGCTTTTTTTGGTAAGTTTAAAGAGACTATATCAGGACATCAGTGTGGTCCAAGGTTACCAGAGTTATTAGGGCTCGTGGCAGAGGCATGTTTGCTCCCTGATTCTGGTGTTTGTCATTCACAGATCTGCTCCTGTCCTTTGTTTTTATCTCTGCATCTCATCCTGAAGCTAACACAAAGTGCAGCTGAAGCCAGGTCTGCTTGAGCAAGCCCACACAGAAGTCAGAGGGCTTCCTTGGAGAGTCGGCTGCTGGCTCACAAGGACTTCCCTCAGGAAAGGAAAGGAAAACAAGGAGGTCGTGTTGAGGAGTTTCTCAAGAACCAGAAGATTGACCATAAGTGAACAAAAGTCTTACCTGAGTATGGAGAAGGAAGTAAGGGGGAATAAGAATTACAATGAAAAAGTCTGAAAAACACAAATGGGAGCCTGTCACTGCCTTTCAGGGACACCTATGCAGCTTACTAGTGCAAAAAGGAAAAAAGTCTGTCCCAAAGGAGGTAAATTTCTATGTGTGGCCTGAAAAATTAGATGCTGAAGTAGGAGCCAGAGCTTCAAAAGGTGGAAGTCTGTGTAAGACCAACCTTCCTTATGTAAAATGGGGATAACAAGTAGCACAAATACCTAAACAGTTTTTAAGAATAACAACTTAATTACCACATGGTGTTTTACATCCAGGGAGGGCTTCAGAAATGCTAAATATTCTTAAAATCTTGACATTCCACAATGATTTTGGTTTGGTATTTTCAAGGGCGTGTTTTCTGTTTCAGGGACCAGCTGCACTCTCACTTCTTAAGTGAAAATAGAAAGGTGGAATATTGAACAGAAAGGTGAAAAATTGAAAGATGTCCATGTTAATGGGATACAGCATTGGCATTGCTGCTCAGTTCACTCTTAATTACTAGTGTGGTGACAAGTGCAATATAAATCAAGCCAATCCAGCCAGAAGATCTTACCACAGGCTGGTTAACCTCTACTTTAATATGAACATCTGACACTTCATTTTCTAGAAGGGATTAAAACAAGGGTAAAACCTTGGGGGAGGCCACTTGTTTATATGTATGGGTAAAGATAGGGGGAACAGAGGCCATGAGTAGGAAACTCCATGTCTTGAACCAGTATAAATTTTTCAACCCCCCTTTTGCCCATGATGTGGAGCCCACTCAGACTTACTTGGAGCCCAGTGTGAAAGAAGGCAATAAACTCAGTGGGGTTTGCTGCATAGTAGTTGCCTATGTGCCTCTAGGCAGGTCCAAAGCACACAAAAAATTCACTGCTCTTGGTAATCAGAGTGGAATTATGTATTTGCTTTCTTTCCATTTTAAAACAAAAATCCAGCCTGAGTATTTTAAATAGCAGCATTTCTCTAGGAAATGCATTTGTTTACTTTAGTGCCTGTAAAATTCATCAGGACAAGAGTATGGGAAATAGAAAGCCTGGTGTTATTCACAAAACAAGTATAACAAGTTCTGCAAGTTCTCTTCCAATGTTTCACCAATTCGCCCTACTCAAAGCTGGCAGATTAGACTTCATAGTCAACACAGTACAGAGATTTTCTTTAGTTTACAAATTAAATACTGCAGTGTCTTTATAAATCTGGGCCGAACACATAGAACTACCTCCCACCCAAATAGCAATGGCATTGCTAACAGGCACCAGTTTTGCTGGAGACAGGGCCAGGATATTGAGAAACTTGCTGTGCTGACACTCGTCCCAGAAGAGCAGAAGTCACTGGCCATCTCCTGCACACACTCTTTTTTCCCTCAGTGGCCAGCTTTGCTGGGAGGGATATTGTCGTAGGATGTGGTGATGCATGTGAGCAATTTATGAAAGAGCACAAGTTCATTGAGAGTTGTTAAATACTGGGACTCAGACACAATTTTTGACTCAGGAAAGGCATAACACCACAGCAACAATTGGGATTGTTTGGGATGGAGAAAGAGAGGTGTCATGGAAACCTTGATTTTAGTTTGACACAGAACAGCCTCTCTCCCCTTAATTAAGCAGCAGGAATGGAAGTCCTTAGGCATGATTCTCCAGCTTTTAAGGCATTTACATATACAGAACACCTCTTCTCCTTCCCCTGGGGGGTGAACAGCCTTTATCCACCACCACTGGAGCTATTTTTAAACAACACAGAAGGCTTTTCCAGTGTCAACTCATGAGCTGCTCTCTCCCTGAACTCATGGCATGGGACACATATTCTGTCCAGCTACTAGAAATTCTTGTGGAGTGTTGGATGTATAGGACTGACAGATCTCTGAGATATCCATAGAGATGGGTGATAATTTGGGTTGAGTTCCCCTGGTTTGGCTCTGATACCATGCTGCTGCCCATGTGTTTCTGGCTGTTGACTTTAGTCCCACATGACACAAACCTACCCAGGATATGTGTGGGATCACATCGACCCAGAGGTACAGGAGGGGAAGGGAGCCTAATATTTGTCCTTAATGCTACAAGGAAAGGCTCTAAAGCTTGACTATATGTTAAGCAATGCTTCATTTCACTAGGAGCTTCCCTGATCTCCAAGGCATTACTCATGGAGGAGGGACCTGCTCACCATGAGTAAAAGCTTTGGAATCCTGCCTCTAGTGTGGAACACTATGATAGCAACACTGAATATGTAAATCTCTGCTTCGTACCATATGTGCATAACATTAGGAAAACACTGCATGACAAAGAGCAAAATAAGGAGAGCATGTTCAATACCTCAGTCTACATTCAACCTGCTGATTTAAAGAGCCAAGGGACAAGCTCTTGATCTTATGTTCCAACAAATTCAGGAATGAGATGCTGACAAGTTATCTAAGGAATGTGGTCCTCGAAGAATTTATCAAATGTGTCTATAAGTCCATCTGTGTGCAGAAGCATTGCAATTTTGGACAGCACTAAGAAAAGAGACCAGCCTCTATAGGCACATATATTTCTTCCACAGATTCTAGAGATGTCTTACAAAAGATGAGGATACTCAGAACCATGAACATTTGTGGCTTGACCTTCCTTAATCTCAAGCATCAGATTCCTCAGAATAATTTACAATGACAGAGAAGGAAAGATGACAGTGCTTGATCTTTTGCTTTGCTGTGGAAAAGCAGAGCATATGGCAATACAAAAAGCACATTTCCTGCTCTGCCTGTCTGCTAATACCCCTATAAGAAATCAAATTCAGTAAATTATAGCCTTTTGAATCATATATATAACTGACTTTGCAGAAAGGGAAGCAGAAAGGGAAGGAGAAGAAATGGAGTTTGTTTCAAGCTTGTCTGTCTTCATGACATAAAAAAGTAAAAAGAGGAAAAAAACCTTTTAGTTATTTTTACTGTAACAGATTGGTGTTCAATGACTACACAGCAACAACACAGGTAAGTGTTAAAAATATGACACATATCACAAAAATACATATAGGTTCTTTGACTGCTTTAGTTTCATATATGGCTTGCGATCCACAATCTACAACGAGATGTGAGAATGTGGTTAAGACTTGAGAAATTAATTTAAAAACCCAAACATGTTATTCTAATGAGCAAATTCTGCAGTCTACACCATATTATCTCACTAACTCCACTTGAAATTAAACAACATCCAGTCTGAATATCTGCTCAGTTCCTGTTCTACACAGAGGTGTCAACAAGAGGACACAAGCTGATTTTTATGATGTGAGTCAAGTCTGGTGGAAACTATTCCTTCTTAAGTTTCAGCAGTGGGTTGGCCTGATAGATGGTATAAAATAAAGACTAACCCTGTCCTAGGGGATTGCAGTCTGAAAAAAAGTCCAAAGGAAAGTATTTGTCTCTTGCAAAATGATTTATTCAATTGAATCTCTGAGTTTATAGTCTACCTTGAAGGTGGGCACATTTGTCATGTAAATTTTAGTTTCTGTGAGAATCACAGAATGATGTATGCTGATTCCAGAAATTGTATTTGGTTAAAAAATAAAAAAAAAAATATTTCCTGTCTGTTCAGACATTTTGAAGTTGAAATTATTTAATTTATTGGTTAAGAATAAATTTTATTTCTAGACTTCTTTGAATAATATCTTATTACAAGATAAGGTGGCTAAATAAAATATCTTATGGACAAAATGTGTCACTTCCAGAAGTGATTCTTTCTATATTTTTGTTTTAGAGAAAAACTCTGGGGAAAAAACTATTCTGAAGGAAAAATATTCCAAACCTGAAAGCAGCCAAACAGCCTGCTGTTCAGTAAATTCTGCCACAACAGACGACTAGAGCAAACAAGAAAGTGTGATCATTGTGAACAAACCCACAGCAAAGCAAAGGGCTGGACTAATTGTTGGATCGGGTAATCTGCAGGACTCTGATTTAGTGTTCCAGGTCATAATTGGGTCCCTGACCACCTGCTTTGGTCACTGGAAATGAACGCAGCTGGACTTGGCTGGTCACTCTGTCGGACCTTTGCTGAAGGACGCACTAAGTGCCCTTGTTAGCTGTTGGTTTCTGTTCAGGCTTAAGTCAATGTAAATTGTTGCTGAGCTTAAGTCTTTTTGTCAGTAACACCAGAAGTAGTAAAGGCTCTTAGTTAAAGAAATGGAATTTCCTCTCCTTTGCCACAGGGCTTTCTGAAGCACAACAGCATGAATGCATGTTAGATAATCTACAATTCAGAATGCTTCCTACACAGAAGAGGCAAAAAAAGTAACATGCTTAGTAGAGACTGCAGGCTTTGTGTCAGAAACCTGGTGCCCCAGTGCAGGTCTCTGCTCTGCATCCTTCAGCAAAAAGCATAACCTCTGACCCTGCACTTCTCTTTCCTTTAGATAATGATATCTACCTTTAAAAAAAAATGTTTATAAATATACATGTAAGATAGGCTGGATGATTACAGAGCAAGCATACAAACAAATAGACACACACACAGACGAGCCATGGTGATACATAAAATGCGGGCACTCCCATGCAGAGAAATGTACTGATGACCTTAGACTAATGACTGGAGGCTGGGTGGTACTGCTGGCATGCTCAGAGCACACACTCAAACAGCTGTGCAGGTCTGCACAGGCAGCCAGAGAGCCCTTTTGCATGAGGCTGGCTAGCGTGGCTGTTCCCAGGCATGCTGAGCCGTTTGGGATAGCTGGTAGCTGCTGGGATGCTGCCGGGCAGGCAGCTCTGCTAGCTCTTCTCTAGGCTCAGAGGGCAGAGCTGATACTCACAAGTAAGGAAAGGAGAGAACAGTTCCCACTTTCTAAAGAATTGTTTATTTACTTATTTATCAGAGCTGCTATTTCATTTAAAGCCCATAGGTATTTATCAGGAGCCTTGCTAGATTAAATGTGGTACAGCTGGTGGTGAAGTCTCAGAAGTGTCTCTCATTCAACGCTTACCGCAGTGGTGAAGGGCCTGGCCTCTCCCGCATAGTTTAAAATTGCTGTGTCTGGGAGTGTGGAAAGAAAAAGCCCTGGGAGGAGCAAGAAAAGAAAAGGAANCCTGTGTCTGGAAGTGTGGAAAGGAGGAGCAAGAAAAGAAAAGGAAAATCAGCTGTGGAGAATTTCTAGTTTCCCAATTTTAAGTGCAATTTTGAAGCAACTGGAAATAGTTCATCCTAGATGGGCCCGCGCTTTCTAATTTTCGAACTTCCAGAGCCCTCACACAGGATATCGGGTTATTAATATTATTTTACCAGAAACAAATTTCACAGATATATCGTATTTTCAGTACACACTACTGCACCTCACTCTGCTGAGAGGTTAAGCCAAACAATAACTCCTTCACTGTCTGTCAGCTTCAAGTCTTAGAGCAGCTCAGGTGTGGTTCACAACTGAGTCTTTTTTCATGTATTGTTTGGTAGCTCACCTACAAACTTGTGAAGTGAAAATGTTGTTCCTTAAAAGAAAAAGCTCTAGTGATGTTCCTGTTCTTTATGAATAGAGCCTTTCCTCCAAACTTCGTGGAGTTTCAAGCTGTCTTTACCAAGCCCCTTAGCACAGGCTGAAGAGCACTGGTCAAATTACTGCATCCACAGTGTTCTGGTTAGAATCATAAACTGAAATTTACTCCATCCCAGGAGGAAGAGGTTTCCTACACATTTCTCCCCTTAATCTAAGATCTGGCCCAGATACAAGTTCAGTCACATGTGAACAGCACTGTTAGTGAACTGAAAGAATATGTGAAACTTTGGACCCATCCCACCTCATAAACAGGGCTCAAGTTCAGAAGTTGTTTATAGCAGTTCTGTACAGTCAAACCAAAACCAAAAGCATGCAAACAATGATCAATGCCTGAACTCAAACACCTCAGCATGCTTTTGGCTGTTCCATAACCAAACAAATGAGACCAGTGTTTCATTATGTGTATTCAAACAGGGAACTCTGCAAGCTCCCAGGTTGCACTTGACCCTGGATAAAACTGCTTTATCAGGTAGTGCAATCCTAGGTGTACTTGTAGGAGACTTGAAGTGTTTCATATGCAGGCAAATAACTTTATCACCCTTGACTTGCTCTATTGCTTTGTCTTTCAGCACATTAGACATTATGGGCTCGTCCTAAATTTCTGCCCCAGCAGTACCTCCTTCCCTGCTACTACTAACCCTTCAGGCACTGTTTCTAGTTTGGTGACTGCTAGTTCCCAAAAATAAAAGGTTCTTTTAACTGGCCTTCTGAGATGAAACAGTCTTGTTGGATACTAGACAGGCTCCTCATAGAGAGATAAATGTTTTGTAGTGAAAGAGATTTCCACTGAACTTCACATCCTCTTCAAGCCAAAGAAAAGAAAAATAAAGAAATTTAAATAATGTGTTAGATTAATACAAGATTTCTACATATTTGTTTAATGAAACAGATTTATGGGAAATCAGGTTTCTTTAGTTCATCTGTTCTTGAAACTACTCCTTTTCCTATTCTCAAGATAGTAATGAATTTTATAGATTTGTCAGAATTGCTCAACAAATGTTTGTAATAGTTAAGACACATTCCACTTCCAAAAGCTCTTTGAGGCAAAGGCTGCTCTTCATTTTTGATGCTTGATACTCTGTATTTGCCTGGCATGACTCAGCACGGGAGTATGATTTCTATTCCCTGAATGAATGACTCAGTCTGCACATACAAGAACAGTGCCTGAAGAGCACACGGCACATTGCACGCAGAAAAGGAAAGGAAAAGAGAATCCTCTAAGAGTCTGCTGTAGGCATATTAAACATGCTCTGTAGATATTATTGGCTTTTTCTATATAGGAATATAAATGGTCATGATTTTAAGGGAAAAAAAGTAGTCAAATTCACCAACAGTTCTTATACTGGGCTTGGCACAAAATAATTTCCTGTTCTTTTGGGTTTTGGGGTTGGTTTGGGTTTGTTTGTTTTTTCTTTTGTAAATGCATTTAATGAATAGATTAGCATTTGTGTCTGGAGAAATAAAACTCCCCTCAAATATTCCTGTGTACAAATGTGATAACTAGCTGAGTTGCTTGATGCACTCTTAGAAGAAATCAGATGGTGACCATGGTACAAAGAGCATAAGGAGACAGTGCACACACACTATCTTGCAAGAAGTCAAGTAAAATGGACTTAGCAAACATGCTTGCCAAAAACAAAAGCAGACACTCCCAAATGTCATCAGACTCTGTGCTAAGACCACAAACTTCAAGAGGTGGGATGACTGCAGTGATCCTCAGTGTATAGAGGCTTTCCCCACTTAACATCTTGACAGAGGACTCACTCCTAAAACAGCTCACAGGAGGCTTACTGTCTTTGCTCAAGAAAGCTTAACCATTCCCCACTTTCTCAGTCCAGAAGCAGTAGATGGTTATGGAAGCATAGCTTTAAGTCTGTAGAAATGCTTGACCAACATCTGCTGTATTTTAATATATTTGTTTTATAGATGCTGGAAAATCAAGAGATACAGAAAAAAGGATTAAAGCTGGTATTTTTTTCAGTCCAATGTGACCCTTATTAGAAGTTCTTAGTAGGAGTTCTGTTCACTGCCTAGATATAGCCAGAGACTAGGAAAAAAAACATCTGAGGAAGAAAACAAACAAAAGCCAGGCTGCCTTGGGACAGAGCCCACATCCCACAAACTTGCAGTAGCCTGCAGCACACCTTGACCACAGCACTCAGACACTCCAGGGGAAGAGTCTTGTGGTTAAAGAAAATGGCTAGCAGGCAAAACCCTTGGGCAATTGAACACTAGTCACCCCACATTCCCACGGTGGTCAAAATACTGTAGCTCATGTTTGCCAAAGCTTATGGGTACCATGAGGTTCTAATTGTCTATATGTTTCAGTGCTGGGGGGGGTGATGTAATCTTCTGTCAATAGGCCAGCTGATAAGAAAACAGCTAGGGCAATTTCTTTAACTCTTCCATGACCCATCCTCCCTCCAGGGAGAGATCTTCTGCTAATGGGCCATTGAGTGTCACTGATAAAATTACATCATCCCATTGGGAAA